>OY754884.1:15387275-15987275 GCA_963576445.1 Lithosia quadra | reverse complement strand
GAAGTGCGGCTGCACTTAGTTTTAGCCCGGTTAGAACTAGGTGTAGCAACTTACCCTAACCTAACCGGCTAAAACTAGGTGCAGCCGCACTTCGGGTATTAACCGTAACATTACATATACATAAAAAAAAACACCCAGACCAATGCAAATATTGTAAACAAACAAAGCAAAAATTCTTGTCTTGTTTGTCTTGTCTTGTCTTGTCTGGATTTAAGTAATTTTTTTTATTTATTTATTTAGATTGATTGAATAATAATGTGTTGGTCGTCCGGCAGCGTCCACAGTATCCACATGCCTGTGCGCGCGGCACCTGCAGGCGGGGCGGCTGGGCGCGGCGCTGTGCTGGGCCGTGCGGGGGCGGAGCTCCGCGGGCTGCTCGCGGGCCGCACACGCGGCGCTTCGCCACTACACCCGGACTGCTACGCTCAGTGCTCGTGACCTGCTGCTCACGGCCGGCCCGGCTGTCCTACTGTCTGACACGCTGTTGTTCCTAGGTATGCACACACACGCATACATCCTAGTACTCATACAAAACCTTACACGAACATACGCATGCATACGTACACATTTTTTTTATACCACTTAGGTGGCAAACAAGCACACGGCCCACCTGATGGGAAGCGGTCACCGTGGCCTAGGGACGCGTGCAACACCAGGGGCATCACACTCGCACTGCCGACCCCGCAAAAACCTTCTAATGCCCTTCTTGAAGAACCCCATATTGTAGTCGCTAGGGAAAACCACGGCAGGAAGATCATTCCACAGCCTAAGCGTGCGCGGAATAAAATATGTCTTCTTTTCTCTCGACCAATGAAATGGCTGTAAAAAGTAGAGAGATAAGGTTAGGTCACATCTGCGATTTCATTGGTCGAGAGAAAAGAAGACGTGATTATGTTTACAAACGCCATGCTGAGGAAATTGATGTAGCTTATCTTGACTTAACGACTACTGTCTAATCTTCTTCCATGAATCTAACTAACTTACAGGTGTCACATTGGCTCCAAAATGAAATTTTAACATCACGTGGCAGACAAGCACAAGGCCCACCTGATGGGAAGCAGTCACCGTGGCCTATGGACTTGTGCAACACCAAAGGTGTCACACACGCGCTGCCTACCCTGAAGGGAAGGGGGGAGGGCTTGAAAAGGGTGTGGGGAGGAGGGGTACAGTGAGCTCTGGCTACCCTACTTACCGGCGGGAACACAACTCGATGGTTATTATGGCCGCGGTGTTCTGTAGGGCGGAGGTACTACTACCCCAGTCGGACAGCTCATTTCGGACGGGATATACCGTCGTGTCCTACCTCCTTCACTCAATATAGATAAGTGAATACCTTATAATCTATTTTCAGGTAAATACTGCGACTTTCACCGATTGTATAACTCGAGGGAATTCAAGAAGGCTGGCAATCTGTTAGTGTCTTTGATCACATCGAAGATTGCGCCCGAATAGTAAGTGTTTTGTATTATACACTAAATGGCCTGAATACTTGCCCTTTTTTTCGTGCAGGAATCCCCACAGAGAACCAACTAAAACCGCACACCCACAAGGCATGTCTCTCGTATAGGATATATTCGTAGAAATAAATTCGTAAAAATCCGATTGTTATGATGCTATGTATCGGCATGGAAATAAATACATAAAGATTTATGATTTTTAACCGACTTAAAAAAAAAGAGGACGTTCTCAATTCGATGGGTATTTTTTTTTCGATGTTTCATAAACTCACGCCTATATCCCCGAAAGGGTAGGCAGAGGTGCTAGCACCCACATTTCTCCAGTTTATGTTTAGGTCCCAATGTAATAGGTGGCGAGCCTATTGCCATTAACCGAGCACTTATAAACCTGCGATAATCAACAACGATTGATGTTTCAACACCAGATTTCTTTTTTTTTTATAGCTTTTGGAAGACCCTACTTCTAGACACTCTGACACTCCTTGAACGTGACGAACCGGTGTTCACCTCAAACGACACATACGAAATTATGCTCTGTCTAGAGCTGAAGTCCTCGAACTTGGACGCTGAGAAGGCGGACTTGCTGCGCCTGGCGTTGGCCAGGAACCTGGCCCGCACCGCCCTGGCCGAAGGCGAAGACCCTGGCGACCAATGATAGCCTGAGACACGGAAGTTTTCTAGTGCAAAAAGTGTATGAACTCATTTTTTTTTAAGGTCTGCTAAGTTGGGTATCCACTGTACTCTTCAGTGTGCTCTGCTAGGTCGAAGCTAGGCTTTAGTTTCGAGTAAGTATAAAATTCTAGGAGTTAAGAAAACAGAGAAAATCTGGTGGATACCTAGCTTTATAGTTTTTAAGAATAAACTGTGTATAATAAAAATTAATTGATAACAGAGAAACAAATACTTAGTTATAACGCGTGCGCTATAAGTTGAGACTTGAGCTCTCCGCCTACTTCCTCCTGCACTGCCCCTCAGTCGCCCGTGATGTACTATTCGCAAAAAAATAGGTAGGTAGGTAACGTCTCGGGCAGAAGCTTGTTTATGATATTTTTTTGTGCGCTGTACAAACACGCACCAGTGACATCTAGCGGTCAGGTCTCAACTTATAGCGAACGTGTAGTAAGTCTGAAACAAATCTGAGGCATTATTCTGTTTGACATCGAGTTCTAATCACAGTCGAAACGTGAGAAGTCGGTAGATTTCAATAGGTTAACAATAACATAGAGGAAAGAAACGGTGTAAAACTAAACCAACTTAAATGTGTCGGCTAATACGAACGTGGGTGGTTACGGTACAATTGGTCAAGCAGAATAAGGGACCCTGTTCCGTTTAGAATTGTTTTTTGTTATTACATAATATACAGGATGAATTTTTCAAAAGGGCTTGGATGGCCAAATCCTAAACTATAAGGAATAGCGAAAAATGGTCAAAGGAGTCACGAGCCCGATTTTGATGAAACTTAAATCCTCATCATTAGATTTTTGAAAAACCAATAATCCTAGCTAGGAATCGAACCTGTTGATTTTGAGATAAAAAACACACCCTATATTATTACACCATACGATAGTGTTGCTGTGTTGGATCTTATTCTGGGAAGTAATGACATACCGCAAACTAAAGGAAAGAGCTCATCTTCAATAAAGTACGTTTAATTTTTCTTACATTAACTGATTAATTGTTCAAAATGTAGACCATTGTTTTCAATACATAGCTGGATTCGAGACCTCAAGAATCATACTGCATTCAAAATTAGAGTGTTATTGATTCCGTTTAGAATATTCTCCAAAGAACGTTTCAAGTCATCAACTGTATCTCTGTATCATAAAATATGTGTAAATTTCGTTTTTGACATACCCCCAGAGAAAGTAATCTAAGGGAGTAAGATCTAGGGATCTCGCTGGCCAAGGCACAGGCCCATGTTTTGCAATAAAATTGTCGTCAAACTGCTGAATCTAAATCTCTTTTACGGCCATTATGGGCAGGAGCTCCATCTTGTTTAAAAAAACATCAATCATTATAATCATCTGAGTATAATTTAAAACACGGAATAGTTACGATCTTTTCTGGGATTTCGAATGAAACAAATAGGAATTCTTCGACACCTAAACTTTTTAAAAAAAAAAATTGTACATACTTAATATTTTCTAAGATAGTTTAATAATAATTCTGTATAAATAAAATAGGTACATGAAAACATGAATTTTATTAAATTCCGAATTTTCCTTAAATTTGCCGTATATCATTACTTCGCAGAATTTCTTTCTTAACAGAGATACTATCGTATGGTGTAATAATAAAGGGTGTGTTTTTTTTTCAAAATCAACGGGTTCGATTATCAGCTTGGTTTATTGGTTTTTCAAAAATCTAATGATGAGGTTTTAAGTTTCATCAAAATCGGGCTCGTGACTCCTTTGACCATTTTTCGCTATTCCTAATAGTTTCGGATTTGGCCATCCAATCCCTTTTGGAAAATTCACCCTGTATGTCAAGTTTTCAATTTTCATAGGAAAATAAGCTCAGATGAGGTCACACTGCCAGTGATGTAAGTGCTATAAGAATCCTAAAGTATTCAAATTCCATTATCATAGAACTGTAAGAAAATAATTATATTTTCAATGACCTATTGTGAACTGTCAATTTGCCATAATGCCTGACATAAAAGTCAACAACAAAGGGTCACATTCCTTGCAATTATAATATTGTTTCGTAACTTATGTTATATTATACCGTACGCAGCCTTAGTGATCCTAGTTGATAAATCTATACAAAAAAAAAACAAAATAGGAGTGTCTGTATGTCATTTTAAAATGACAGCTTTTTACGCAAGCATATGGATGTATGTATGCACGTTACTTAAACCAAAAATTTTTTTTTCAATTTTTGTCTGTTTGTTCCGGCTAATCTCTTGAACGGCTGAGCCGATTTTGACGGGATTTTCACTAAAATAATTAGGGTTCCGCCTTAGAATATGATTGGTACAGGCAACAGTTAGTAAATAATAAAATTTGGTTAGTATTTTTTTGTTGAGCTGAGCTCATGAAAGTTATTGTCTTATAGACAATTGAACCAAAAAGTTGCCACTGCATTATCTGGACTCTATTGTAAGTTAATTGTTTAATTATGAGTCAATAACTAAACCAGTCTCCTAGTGTAAGATTATAATTAAAAGTTTGTATGTTTTAATAAATTGAATAATTTTTGTATATATCATGGATTTTATTTAAAAATTTTGCTTGGTCCTTCAAAGTCATAAGTTTTGGGTAAATCAAGTGCACATTTAGGTGTTATTATTTATGTGGGTAAAATTATAGGTGTGTTCAAGAGTAAATTTATTCATAGAAAGAAAAATATTTTATATATGACACACATAAGTAAACATAAAATATAATCTCAAAAATGTAACACTATGTATCAACTATCCACATCCAATCCAAACCATTATGTACTTGAAACAATACATTTTTTTTTTATCACAGTTTAAACTTAGAAGATCTTTAAATTTTGCAGCAATATATGCTCACTTTCTCTTAAAATTAAATTAGGAAAATGGCAACAGCTAGTAAATTGGGCTGCTGTGACCACTGCCCATCAGGTGGGCATAGTTTATACAAATTAGATAACAAATTTTTGCTTACAATTATAATGATTTATTAAATATTATGCTTTCTTGAGTATTAAACTAAAAATTAGTTATATTTTCCCTTATATGACTAAGAATTATTGTAAAATCAATGATTTTCATTATTTCTAAATACCTATTCAGAGTTCTCTTTTTGCATAGTGAGCTGTCATAGATTCCAATTCTTCAATTTTGTAATCCAAAATCTTAACTTCTCCTTCATAATGAAAATGTGCATAGATTTCTTTATTTTTCAACATGTACGGATACCACAATATATCATCAGGCCACATGTCATGGAAAGGTATATCTTCAGGTTTATACCATTTAGGAGACATCTCTTCGGTCTCCGTTGGCGTGCCTTCAAAGATGTTAGTAGAAAATACTCGCACATCCATCAATAATGGCTCGCCTTCGGTGGTAAACTCTATGTGACCAATATGGTTCAAGTCACTTGGCTTAACATCTACACAACACTCCTCTTTCAGTTCACGAGCTGCAGCATCAACAATCTCTTCGTGAGGCTCCACTTTGCCGCCAAAACCGTTCCATTTATTGATTCCAAAGCCGCGCTTTTTCATCCCCAGTAATACTTGTTCTTCTTTTCGTATAAATACAAGGGTGTATAGTTTCTTTAAAGACATAATGGTAATAAACGAACAACTTATATGTAAAATAATAGGTCACAATTTTTATTCCTGTTGCGAGGTTAGTAACATTTACCGATAAAATACTTTAAAGCGGCTGAAGCTGAATGCTGATCTGATCCACAGATTAACAGAACCTACGCCGATCTAGACTAATTGCACATTATTGCATAATATAAAATTAATGTTTACAAAAAACGTACAAAAAATAACCTGATTTTGACATAAACTTGTTCATGTCATACATAATATGTCAACAACATATGATATGGTAGGTAGGTACCTACTCGGCGTTTAATTTGCGACCCTGTGAAGCGTTATATTTTTATTTATTTACTTTTGAAGAAGGCTTACAGACTAAAATAAGAAATGATTATCTTCTCTTACCTTCGTTATAATTAAAAGCAGCCTAACTAAGTTAAGTCTCATATTAACAGCCTAATCTGCCAGTTATCTACAACTCTATCATTTTTTTTTATATCACTTAGTTGGTAGACAAGCACATAGTCCACATGCCTGATGGGAAGTAAATAACTTCTAATACCTTTTTGAAGAACATTGATAAAACCACAGCAGGAAAATCATTTCATAAAAAATAAATACCTCACTGTACCCTAGCTGGTTGCAGTGATGGATTGCCCAGAATGCCAGGGCATAATCCCATCACTGATTCCCTGTCTGTGATGAGCAGTGTGATGACAGAATGTAGATGTGATTATCAAGTCTAAATTTTCTTCCAAAGAGGCAAGATCTTTCCTCTTGCTGTTTGGTATCAAATCAGCCAAGCTTCTTTGGAATTGCACTGCTAGTTAAAGGACCAATTTCTTTAACTCTAAGGACCTAATTCTTGATCATGCTATTATGTAATGGTCACTATTGCAGAGGGAAGCCAGCAGGAATCACATTATATAAACCCCTTGCCACCACTGGACGGTTATCACTAGGCTTTCTAGAAATACATAAGTGGTGAAGAGGTACCTACTGGTAAGGTCACAGAAAAAGAAAAATGCAATACAAAATACTGGTTTTATTAATCACATAATAATCACAGTTAAAACTTAACAAGTCTATCAATTATTGATTCTTAAAAATATCTGTATTGTCATGAATCAAACTTATAATGATTTTATTGTGGATTCAATCACTTTCAATCAATATTTTAATCAATTTTCCTGTTTAAATAGAAGCTTTCCATAGATTCTTGTTTTTCAAGTTTATAGTCTAGTATCTTATCCAGTCCTTCATAATGGAAATGTCCATAGAAAGATTTATTTTTTAACATGTATGGAAACCACAATTTATCATCGGGCCACATATCATTAAATGGTATGTTTTCGATAGTATACCATTTAGGTAACATCTCCTCTGTCTCCTTCGGCGTGCCTTCAAAGATATGGGTTGAAAACACTCTTACATCCATTAATATTGGTTCGCCTTCAAAAGTGAATTCCAGGTGAGCAATATTCTTCAGATCACTTGTCTTAACATCTATACAACATTCCTCTTTCAGCTCTCGGACTGCAGCGTCAACAATCTTTTCGTGAGCCTCCACTTTGCCGCCAAAACCATTCCATTTATTTACTCCAAATCCGCGCTTTTTGAACCCTAGTAATATCTGATCTTCTTTTCGTACAAACACAAGGGTATATAGTTTTTTTAGTAACATGACGATA
The DNA here is from genome assembly GCA_963576445.1 of Lithosia quadra. Taxonomy (NCBI): domain Eukaryota; kingdom Metazoa; phylum Arthropoda; class Insecta; order Lepidoptera; family Erebidae; genus Lithosia; species Lithosia quadra. The sequence goes on along the minus strand of OY754884.1, from coordinate 15,979,879 downwards.
AAGTTACGCACGCAATTTATTTAATAACAGATCGCAACCAGATTACCAGATATGCACGGCACGGCACAGAATTTGGCATTAACAAAACGATACATAAACAAAGATTTGAACGTCATGTCAATATTGTCAACTAGTGTTGTAAAAAGTATGTAATATTAATTCTATCGATCAACTCGATAAGAATAAGTGCAAATTTTAATTTCATTCTTAGTTAGAAACTTACCTTTAAACATATTAAATGCAAGAATTATTTAAGAGCATCAATTAAAGAAATAATAAGGAGTATTTTCAAGAATGAAATGAAATGAAAATGATTGAAATAAATATGCCAGATTCAATTTTATCACAACAGTTAAAGAATAACCAATTCGTGAAATCCGGTTTTTGCCCATACAGTAACAAACAACCATTATGAGTAGCAGTGGTAGTTATTCTTTTAAAGTTTCAATTTCATTTGATGCGAGTGCATACATCACTGACCTGTAATAATAATCGTATTGGTCCTATTGATAGTGTTGATTTATATTTCACAAAGTTCCATAATAATTTAGCAAATATTCACAATCTACTTATCGATATTAAAAATCTCGATAGTAGTTAAACACTTTGGATCATTGTATGTCACTGTCACTCCCATCTGTCAGCCTACGTTTAGTTTCTTTTGTGAAAACGTAGATGGTACGTACTTCAGTTATTTAAATATGAATAAAATTATTATGTGATAATTCTATTCTTTAGATCCTATGAAGTACAAAATATAATTTTTAATAGAAAAAAAAAACTAAGAAAAATAAAACTTCTTTCCTAAGGCAATAAAGATTCGCATACGAAAAATTCGATCGTTCGTAAACATTATTTTTTGCTCGTTCAACATTTATTTTCTTTTATTTTTCAGGAAAAAAAGTTCACCATCATCATCCGAGTTCCAGTCTCGGGTGCATGCAATTCTTTACCAGCGCAGATGTTTCCTTCCTCCTAATAGTCCTGGATCCTTTAAACAGGGCGTGAAAAAAGCATTTGATGAGACCGTCAAGCTAAGGGCCACCACTGTAGCACTATCGGTGTATGTAGTGGTGACACCCGATCTTGAGACTTTACCTTTACCTTACCGTCAGGCGAGGTGAAGTCATGTTGACGTGTCTAATATAAAAAAATGTGGCTATGCCCCAGTCGGCTAAAAAGTAAAAAGAGGGAAGCGGTAACGTATCTTTAGCGAGTTCGCAAAATGTTTGTCTGACGTGTCTTTTAGATATGAGGATTAGCACAGTTTTACTAATATCCGATAATATTACGAGTAGATATGTAATTAAACTATTTAAATTTATAACTTATCATATATACACTAGTTAATCATTCGTCGACTCGTGTTTGTAATTTGATAAAAAGTTTGCATGATATAATTTAACACTTATAATTTGATAAAGAATAAAAACATATAACATATAACACTTAAGTGGCAGAAAAGTACACGGCCCACCTGATGAGAAGCGGTCACCGTGGCCTATAAACGTGTGCAACACCAGGGGCGTTACACTCGCGCTGCAGGGCAGGCAGCGGTTGGGAGGGCAATTTGAGGTTAGATTAGACAAGCACACAGCCCAACTGATGGTCACAGTCGCACTGTCGACCCTGTAAAAACTCTAATCACCTTTATGTTTGGCTGTAATTTGAGCGACTGTTATTTAGACATGCCTCTCCCTACCCCGAGAGGAAGGTTTATGCAAGCCTCGTCTATTAATTAGAAGGTAGGTACCAGTACCATACTAGTGTTAGTACCTGAGGTTGACTTCGAAGCTGAAAATGTTACCCCTCACCGTATACCTAAATAGCTAGTATCATCATAGCTAAGCTAGTATGTATGACAAATGTTTTGAGTAAGTATAATAAGTATAATATTATTTTTCATCGGACAGCGCGGACCGCGGTAGCCTAGTGGTTTGGGTAATGGACTGCTGAGACGAGGTCTCGGGTTCGATCCCAGGTTCACCATGGCACACACCAATGACTTGTCGATGCTTTTCGAAGTTATGTGTGTATTTATCGCAGGTTTATCAGTGCCTCGGAGAGCACGTTAAGCCGTCGGTCCCGGTTGCCATACAAACATCTATGGCAGTCGTTACGGGTAGTTGGAGCCCTCAAAAGTCCAACCAGTCTAACTTGGAACTTCGATATCGCCATTGGTCATAATGACCATTGGTTGTGGAGGTCAGATGGCAGTCGCTCCACGGAAAATATCGAAGTTCAGCCGCATCACAGTTAGACTGGAAAGCCGACCCCAACTGAGTTGGGAAAAAGGTTCAGAGAATGATATTTTTCATCGGACAGTCAGTTATTGTTAGACGGTACTTATAAACAAACTTGATTGTTGAAAGACAAGAAGGCTTAAGTGACAATAATACCTAGTTGAAAAGAAAATCAATGTGCAGTTAAGTTATTAATGTAATTGCAAACGTTTTCGCATTGAAAATTAGATGTAGATTATGTAGTTTGATTTATTTACAGTTGCTATAACAAAATTTAAGTGTCATTGTTTTAATTTAAAGTCGAATTATAATCAGTTACTTATTTATAATAATTAGAATAATTAGCAAGTATTATTTAATTACATAACGATCAAAGTACAGGTGAGTGAAAATTCGGGGTATTCGGCGTTTCATTTCAATCAAGAGTGAAGTGAATACAGAATTTTAAGAATTATATTATAGTTCTCTGCATTCATAATAATAATTTATGTGCACAATGCTGCAATTTTTTCTTCAAACATTTAGGCTTTTTCTCTGTTAAAAATATAACCAATCACGTTATTGTTCTATGTGTATGCCTCTTTTTACATATATAATATCATTGGAGTTCATGAATTTTTAAGTATAATCAACAAGGAAATTTCTAATGTTCTTGGTTGAATCGTATTTATGTCATAATATATATGTAAGAGTTTGGCAACATTATTTACCAAAGAGGTTTTTATTCATTTCCCTATCGTGGTCCGAACGTATCATCAGACTTCTGAAAATCGTGCCGTCCGGGGTAAATCTGGAAACTTGGCAATACTAAGTGCAACATACAGACAGAGACATACCTATAACGTTGTTATAGGTATTAGCTATTATCAGTGCGTTCCCGTGGTTATCATTATCGCGTTAAGAATAGTTAATCGTTTTGCTTGCAATGGACGTGTCCCTCGAATAATATTAAACATTTTACTACGTGTTTTTAAAGATGTAAGTTGTGTGTAAGTTTATAAGTGCCCGGTTAATGGCAATAGGCTCGCCCCCTATTACATTGCAGTTAGTGCTAGCACCTCTGCCTATATAGGCGTGAGTTTATGTTACCTATGTTAATGTTAAGTTGTACGATATTACATTATTTTTGGATGTATTCACCATGTTTTCATCGAAACATTTATATAATTTTTGGTTAATATTTTAGATCTAGAGGTGTTCATATCTATAATTAAATCATAAAGTTAACTTTTCATTAGTTTTAATTGAATAAGCGTAACTCCAATAAATTAACGGTGTTTTCACATTTTACTTAACGAAGTCATCCCCAATCAGGGGCGCGGTTTCGATTCCCGCTCAGTGCAAAATATTTTTATGCATGAATATGTCTATTTGCATTGGTCTGGGTGTTTCTATGTAGGTATAATAAGTATGTATTTACAAAAAAAAGTCATATAGGTAAGTATGTTTATCAGACTTCTAGAACCCATAACAGAAGCTAGATAAACTAAGCTTACTTTGGGTCTAGGGTGCGCTGTGTAGATTTAAAAAAAAACCCTCCTTCAAACCCCGGTTGACAGCGCCAGTGTGATATTTCTGATGTTGCACACGCTCATAGGCCACGGTGCCCACTTCCCATCAGGTGGGCCGAGTGCTTGTCTGCCACCTAAGTAGTATAAAAAAAATCTTAATCTTCTGAATGTGTTAGAATTTCTTTTCTTTTCTAACTTTTGGATAAACTCGTTGCAGGTCGCGAGACAGTTTCCTTTCCCGTCGAGCGATACTCTCGGCGTTACCATGGATAGCTTTGATACTGTTCCTGGCACCAGGGAGCCATGGCGCCAAGAGTACTAAGAGTGAAAGTAAGTTCCATCTAATATATGGTATCTAGAGATATCCTAACTGGGTAGACTGAGGTTCGATTGACTATCTCGACAGATGCTTTCTCATTTCCAATTCAAAGAATACATATGGTAAGTGTTCCGACGAGCTCTACCAACTAGTCCCACCCTCTCCTTTTCTATACAGAACAACACGTGCAAGACCAAGATATCACCCTCATACCGTATAAAGAATTCCATCAAGAACCAAGCGGTTCGGTGCCTCTTTTCTTTGCCGTACCATCAAAACCTGGAATTATTTACCAGCTCACGTGTTTCCTTCTGCACGTTCTATCCGTTAGTTTTATATATTCATGATCTAGTATTATGAATAACTAAGTTTAAAAATTTTAAATACCTTTTTCATTAGCGTTACTAGGTACATATTTGAAAAAAAAAACATAAATGGAAAATACATTAAAATAAATTGTTAAATCGAATATCCAAAACGGCATTGATAGGATCGTACCAAATCTGGATAGGTAGAGGGGGAACCTACTGCCGGTAGAGGTGAGCGCTGACGCGTCGCAAGGTGGCCACCCTAAACCTATTTCTGGGTCGCAAGTTCCAGCCACCGTCACGGGGTTCCTCTCTGTACTACGCCATGGACCCGGCGATGTTGAGAATCGGATCTAGCGTTAATTCCCAGTCGCATCCAAAGCTTTCACCTCGGAGTCTAGGGTCCGCTTTGCCAGTCTTAACTGCGGTTTTGATGACTGATATTTTCCGTGAAGCGACTGCCATCTGACCTTCACAACCCAATGGTGACATTAGGCGATATTGAAGCATTGCAACTACCCGTAATGACTGCCATAGATGTTTGTATGGCAACCGGGACCGACGGCTTAACGTGCTCTCCGAGGTACGACCACGATCTCTTATATTGCCTATGTTACAGAAAATACGAAGTGGATAAACCATGAGTGTAAGGCGTACGCTAGCGCCTCGGCCGGCAAGGTGTTCACTAACCTGATCACTGACCTCATGGCGGCGCAGTGCCGTCTCACCGAGGACTGGCCAAGGGACTACTCGTATGAAATGGCAGGTTAGTAGGTACAACCTATTCATCGTATCCTTAGACTACTCCGTTAAATATAGCACGATCTCTGTGACAGCTGTCAGTAAAATCATGCCTATGAAGTCTTGAATTTTTCAACAGTACTCACAGTAGCTGTCAATGTCATACTTTATGGGCATGCCGACCTAATTAGTGATGGGCGATGAATCATCGTGACTACATACTATAAACTATCCATATTTGGAATAAATTTATCATATAATAATTTATCATATAAACTGATTGTATACTTTGTATAGGTATTTTAATACCATAACAATAATTTATATGTGAATACACTTGATCCAATATAATAGTGAGTAAATAAAATCCAACACTCCATCCATCAACGTCCTGGGAGAAGATACGCCGCGTTTGGCTTAAGGGCTTGTTATTAGATTTCACATTAAAGTATTTGTTTCATTTAGCAACGCTTTTAATTAAATTAAACCCAAATATATGTTACATTAGCACCGAAAATAGTCGGTAACATCGATAATAAAATTACCATCGTCATATATATTAATATATTTTATGCTTGTATCTATGGTGTCGTCATCCTTGGCTTTGAAAGCGACGGAAGAAAGACAACTGCTTGTAGCGGAGATGGATGTGTGGCGTGACGAAAATGAACAGAATAAGGAATGAGTACATTAGAGGAAGTTTGAAAGTTGCACCAATAAATGAAAAATTGAGAAGCGAGCGAGAGTGCAGGTAGATGATAGCTGATGATCTATGTGTTCTGAACTATGGTCTATACGGCCTTGAAATAGGTTCTGAGGTCAATCTCCCCCCTCATCCCCCAATTCCCACCTCCAACTCCCCTAAACCACCCAACCCACCTCCCTCCAGGGTCGGCAGCGCGAGTGTGACGCCCCTGATTGCACACATTACAAAAAAATGTATTTATGTGTGTAATATAAACCAATAAATATAAATCAATGGCCAATTATAAAATAAATAATAAATAAATATTCTACGACATTCTACACAGCGCCCTCTAGACCCAAAGTAAACATAGTTTAACTAGCTTGTGTTCTGGGTTCTAGAATGCTGATAAACATACTTATATACTTTTTTTTTTGTAAATACATACTTATTATACATAGAAACACCCAGACCAATGCAAATAGACATATTCATGCATACAAATATTTGCACTGAGCGGGAATCGAACCCGCGCCACCTGCGTAGCAGTCGCATGCACTACCGCTACGCCACAGAGGCCGTCGTCAGATTATAAAGTTAAGATTTCGCGACTGGGTTGCACCGGTTCTACGTGAACCAATGCGACATCTCATGAAACAAATTAGATTACACAGATGTAAATAAGTAGCTATCATATAGGTACTTGAAATTATCTTTACAATGTTTTGTTTCTTAATAAACTGAACATCAATTTTAGCACCAAAATTTATCTTAACGTAACGCAAATTTCAAAACATATAGGTATTACTAGCTGTTGCCCGCGGCTCCGCCCGCGTGGATGTCGAAATCCGTTTCAAAAACTATCCTATCTCTCAAGTTGGATCGAACTGCACATGGTGTGCGAATTTTATTATAATCGGTTAAGTGGTTTAGGAGTCCATTGAGGACAAACATTGTGACACGAGATTTATATACACTCGAGAGCAATGAATCCGGGTCACTTAAAGAATCCTAAAAATCTCGGAAACTAAAAATGCTAGGTTAATGCAATAAATTGTATTTAATAGACAATGTAATACTCCTTAAATGAAGGTATTAAAACTTCTTAGTTATTGTAAAGTTATATCATAAAAAAATCAAATTTGAAAAAGGGCCACTTTCGAAGATGGAACTACGAAATTACAGCATTTGGTTTTGCTTTTGTTTGTAATCTGTCATTTATGTGGGTACATAAACCATGTTGATAGTGCTCTATATTCATTATTCAAGCTGAAATTATGTCGCTTACGCCTGAAGAATGCACCAGAATACTTACAATGCTGGAAACCGGCCGGAGTCAGCGCGATACAGCCAGGACTGTCGGTGTGTCGCTGTCAACAGTACAAAGAGTTCTCCGACGTTACGAAGAAACTGGTTCTAACCTACGCAGACCAGGAACGGGCAGAACCAGGTGTACCACAGCACGAGAAGACCGATACTTGGTGAACACCATGCTTCGAAATCGCTTTCTCACAGGAACTGAACTCACCAATCAGTTTCGACGCCTCGGAGGAAGTAACCCAAGTGCATGGACAGTAAGACGTCGGCTTGCTGAATCTAACTTAAAACCCCTTAGACCTGCAAACGGCCCTAAACTGGAGCGTGGGCATCGTATTTCGAGACTAAGATATGCCCAGAGCCACGTAAATTGGAGTATTGAAGATTGGTCAAAAGTTATGTTCTCCGACGAATCAAAATTTATGCTCTACAAGCACGATGGAAGACACAGAGTGTATCGAAGACCAGGGGAAAGATTCAAGCAAGCATGCATCGAAGAAAAAGTAGCCTACGGTGGTGGGTCTGTACTTGTGTGGGCCGGAATTTCTTCTGAAAGTCGCACAGAGCTGGTGATCATAGAAAACGGCTCTTTAACTAGCGTAAGATATGTGGAAGAAATCCTCAATGATCACGTTGGTCCATTTATGGTCAATTTAGGTGAGGATGCTATATTTATGCATGACAATGCCCGACCTCATACAGGTAGGATTGTGAATGACTACCTTCAAGAGATGAACATTACTCGTATGGAGTGGCCAGCGCGCAGCCCGGATATCAACCCGATCGAGCATGCTTGGGACGAGCTAGGCAGATGCGTAAAACAACGAAACCCTCCCCCAATCACGCTTCGTGAGCTCAAAATTGCTCTCACAGAGGAATGGGAGAATATTCCCCAAAATCGTATAAGGAACTTGGTGTACAGCATGCCAAACCGCGTAAACGCAGTAATGGAAGCACGAGGAGGCAATACGAAGTATTAAAATTCAAGAAAATCGTAATAAAGTTCAAAAATTTCATGTTTCCTATTTTTGTTTTAAGGAGAGATCAGCAGTTTTTTTCTTTATGTAATTTTGTGTTAATAAAATGTATGGTGACTCATATTTTTTTTTACTTTCATTTAAGGAGTATTACATTGTCTATTAAATACAATTTATTGCATTAACCTATCATTTTTAGTTTCCGAGATTTTTAACATTCTTTAAGTGACCCGGATTCATTGCTCTCGAGTGTATATTAAGATTATGTAAGATATGAATGCCATTACTTTATCTCTACTCTCTTTTCGTTCGTTTGTTTATTACTAAGTTCATCATTTTATTATCAGGTTCACAGACTTTTGACTTCATTATCATCGGATCGGGGGCTGGCTCCGTGTTGGCCAACAGACTAACAGAGAATGAAAATTGGAAGGTGCTCCTCATAGAAGCGGGTGGTGATCCCCCAATGGAAAGTATTGTAAGTACACTTTGGTTTACCTTATACTTAACAGGCTAAGGACCAGAATCTGCTAATACCTTCAGGGTTCAAACTAAACAACATAAAGACTTTTTAGGAGGTAGGACACAAAGGTATCTCCCGAAATGAGCTGTCCGACTGGGAGTAACTCCGCCCTACAGAACACCGCGGCCATAATAACCATCGTGTTGTGTTACCGTCGGTAAGTAGGGTAGCCAGAGCTCACTGTATTCCTTCTCCCCCCACCTCATCCTAGCCTCCCGTCATCTTCCTAGCCCTCCCTCTTTCCCTTCAGGGTAGGCAGAGCGTATGCAGTGATACCCTTAGTGTTACACACGTCCATAGGCCACAGTGACCGCTTCCCATCAGGTGGGCCGTGTGCTTGTTTGCCACCTACGTAGTATATAAAAAACAGATAACACCTCCGCTAGCCAGCGTGGATAGTTATATCGGCCTCGAACCGACTAAAATCGCACGCTGTCTCGGGTTTTCAGACTTCAGGGTAGCCATTTTTCTTGCACCCCGACTGACATAGGGCCGTTTTCAGTTTCGAGATATCCCCTTCGGGTTTGGAAACTATGGTGTCCCCATCTGCTCCCGGTAAAAGATGCAGGTTTACCTGCTTCTGCTAGGGTGACAGGCGACTCTACGTGTCAACTACAGACCTATGCTCATAGAGGACGGGGGTCGATAAACGACCTCCAATGTCTAAGTCGCCGCCGCAGTATAGTGACCCTCTTGGAAATTTTATTGATAGGAGTAATCTTGAGTGATCACTATTTTGTTTTATTTCTAGGTACCGAATTTCAATTCAGAAACATTCATTGGTCGTAATTCTTATGGATACTATACAGAAGAGGAGAAAAACTCGTGCAAGGGTTGTATTAACGGGATGGCATTCTGGCCTCGAGGGAGAGTCCTCGGAGGCACAACGAGCATAAACAGTTTACTTTATATGAGAGGTAGCCAAGGAGACTACGAATCATGGCATCAAGAAGAAGGAGATGGCTGGGATTGGCCGACATTAAAAGAATACTTCAAGAAAAGCGAAAAAATGGTAGATCCGTTTATTCTTAACAATCCGGAGTTAAGGAAAGAACATGGCACCGAAGGAGAGTTTATTGTAGATCAACTAAACTTCACTCATGGCGATTTCGCTGAGAGGCTAACGGACGCGTATAAAGAGATGGGGTTAAAATATTTAGATGACTTGAATGGACCTACTCAAATGGGGGTCGGTAAGCTCAGAGGTGGTAATAATAAAGGACGACGAGTCAGTACTGCTACTGCTTTCTTGGTCCCTATAAGGGAACGTAAAAATTTGTACGTAATGAAGCACACTTTTGTCCATCATATTGAATTCGATAAAAATAAAAAAGCGAGAGGAGTAAAGGTGTCGCTATTTTTTGGCGATTCAGAACATTATTATGCCCGGAAAGAAATTATTGTCAGTGGTGGTTCAGTGAACACACCTAAAATTCTTATGTACTCAGGTATTGGACCTAAGAAACAGCTCAAATCGTTGAATATTAAAGTGATAAGTGATCTGCCAGTAGGAAAAAATTTACAAGATCATGTTCGTATACCAATACCAATAACACTCGATACAGGAGCTGAGCCACGTGGTCCGGAATTCTGGCAAAAAGCCGCCGCTCAGTATTTGGTAGATCAAACGGGGCCACATGCTACGAATTATGATCAGCCCAACATTAATGCATTTTTGTCTGTGCCAGATGGCAAAACGCTCCCTGACGTGCAAATAGATCATAATTACTTCGTACCTAAAACTTCTCATTTGGCTACAGTATGCCGACAAATTATGGCTTTTAAACCCAGCATTTGTGAGCAATTCGTTAATTGGAATTCTGAAAAAGAACTGTTTTTCTTGTTGGTTTCTTTATGTCGTCCTGAGTCAAGGGGCAAAATAAAATTACGTTATGAAAACACAAGGGAACAACCGAAAATTTATCCAAACTATTTCAGCGATGACAGAGATGTGAAAACATTTGTTAAAGCTGTAAAGAGGGCGACAGAAATCGTTAAAACGCCGACGTTTAAGAAAATGAAAGCTGAACTGCAACGAATCCAATTTGAAGATTGTGATGACCTTGAATTCGAAAGCGATGAATACTGGGAATGTATGGCTCGTACCGTAACGTATCACGTATTCCATCCCGCAGGAACAGCTAAAATGGGCAATGCTAGTGACCCCGATTCTGTTGTTGATAGCAGGCTGCGAGTGTATGGAGTGACAGGTTTGAGGGTAGTAGATGCAAGTATTATGCCTACTATACCTAGCGTTAATCTTCAAGCAGCCGTAATAATGATTGCAGAAAGAGCTGCTGACTTTATTAAGGAAGATCATGCGGTAGCGCAAGATGATGAGGTAGTACAGGAGGAGGTAGTGGCAGAGGATGGTGAGGTGACAGAAGATGATGAGGTGACAGAAGATGATCAGGTGGTAGAAGAGCTACCAGTTGTACAGAATTCTAGCAGAAACGATGAATTGTAACAATAATTTATATTAAACACTTTATTATAATGAATGAGTTTCTATTTAAATATTTACAAACGAAAAATGCTGTTGTAATATTTATTCGTCATTATCAAAAAACGATGAACTCGCACTGGAAGCACGGCTTTCGTCTTCCAAAAGATTTACCTGACTGCCAAGGTCCACCATCCTGTATCTCTTCTTTCTCTTAACTTCTTTACCAATTCTCTCACAAATCTCTACCATACTGTCCCTCAGTTCTAGCGGCCACTCTCTCGCCAACACCTGTCTCAACAAATTGTTTGTTAAATCTCTACTTAAAAGTGAGGGTTTATCCTTCACATCCTTGCGTTTTTTCATTTTATGTTTCCAATTTTGAAAGGTATGACTTATATCCCCTGCTGTCCACTTCTTGTAACACCAAATCGTTGTATGTATGCAGCAAATAATGGACAACAGTAACGCACTTATAGCCATGACATTAGCACATATTGATAGCAAAGCCGTTTTACAACATTTGTTATACTCTGATGTATCTCCGTTATATAAAGGGCAGAGTTTACCATTCAATAAATCTCTAAGTAACGCCATATTTTGAGATATCGTTGAACAATTCGATTTCACTTGGACCGTCATAGCATTTATCGTGGGTATAGTCGGTTCACATACAACACCTAAGCCTGTGCTTATACCGTAAACGTCGCCGAGTGTTATACACTTATCTAGATTTCTGCAAGTATTGCTTTTCGGCACATATGCTATATCAGGAAGATTTCTTTGAATATTTGTTTCACAATTTGGTACACTAACACATTTTCCACATGTTAGGTCAAAGAAAGATCTTCTGCCAGAATACTTTAAATCACAATTAACAGGTATGCAGTTGTGTAGAGCGTCCTCATCTAAAGAGTCACAGACGCTGGGTTTTTCGTTATAATATTCCTTTAAGTATTTAAATTTTTTGACCATTCTTGTATCAGTGTTAAAAGGAATATTAATATCTAAACGGGTATGCCGTTTTTGTTTTGAGCATTTAATATCTATAATAAAATTACAGTAACCGGTTTGATCGTAAGGATATAACGTTGGGTACACAAAGATTAATGTTTCTCTGCGTCTGGGCAACAGTGATTCAATATTATCTCCATAAATAGTATCTGTACAGCAGTCCTTATATGGATCGTTATCAAGACAACAGATCTTGGGCCAGGAATTGACTCTGCACGTGCCAGAGTTATGGTCGTTTTCTATATCCACGAAAAATTGCAGTCCAACTGATCCTTGATTTAGATTCATTATTCCTTTATCTACTACCGTGACTGCTGATATAACTTCGTGTATTGTGGTTTTGGATAACACTAAATATATGGAAACGATTAAATATATACACATTTCTCGTTGGACATTTCATTTTGACAAGTTAGACGTGTGTTGGCGTATGGAGGTCTGTTCTTTAATAAGGCTTGTTAGTTCTGCTCTATCTCGCTGTGTCTATAGGTACCACTGCTAACTGCAATCCTACTTGCGACCAACTTTCCAGTCGCGATTTATTATAAACTAGCTTCCGTCTGCGGCATCGCCCGCGTGGAGGTCGGCATTGCCACCAAGTCATTTTGTGGAAAGTTTTTCCATACCTTGGTTTACATTATTGCAGTTTTAGTAGGGATCCCAATTTTTTAGTAAAATATATAGCCTATGGCACTCACAGATAACGTGGCTTTCTATTGGTAAAATAATTTTCACAATCGGTTCAGTAGATCCAAAGATTACCCCCTAAAACCTCACAAACTCACAAACTCACAAACCTTTTTAAATATTAGTGTAGATAACACGACTAAAGTCATATTTCAATGAAATTTTAAAACAATTAGTATGCTAACTACTCCTAATGATTTTTCATAGGAAAAAGTGAACATGCAGGACGGGACTTGAACCGCGACCAGTCCCTTACAGGGGAATGCTCTGACTGACTGAGCTACCTAGAGCGTTCTTTGATATTCGAATTTTTCCGATAATATTCTGCCTTTAGCCGAATCGAGGCCCTGGATGTTCAATTTTTCCGATCAAAAATCACAAAGTCTCATTTCCGTCTAATTTTCTAATGTAAGAAGGGCTTTAAAGTACATAAAATACGTTAAGTGTGTATCGTCATCTCCCGCGTAAATGAGATTGCTGGCAACAGTGTCTCCAGCGGAGTTACCCGCAAACTAGATTTCCCGCGCATCCAACCGATAATTACAGGAAATTAGTGTTGGAGGTTGCACAGAGCGCGCTCAGCGCCACATTCAATTAGTGCGCTACACATTATTAGCACGAGATTTTACGAGAACGCGGTCAGATTATATCTATACTGGCTGATGTCTGTGGTTCGGCCCGCGTGAATGTCGGTTATAGGACTCAGGAGGCCCTGAGTTAACAAGCCTATCAAATCAACCTTGATTTTTATAAACCATAGGGACGTACGTAGTGTGGGCCCCACTACTCAAAAACCTTGCCAAGTAAGATGCCGTAGGTACACTATACATGTTTGTGACAAAATGCGTCGCATAGAAACAAGTATAGTGTACGCGAGTGTACGACATCTAACTTGGCAAGATTTTGGAGTAGTGGGGCCCAACTACTCCAAAATCTTGCCAAGTTAGATGTCGTACACTATAGTTGTATTTATTATAAACACGAGAGTTTTTAAGAATTCAGAGATTTATGGATTGTATGGATTATGTATGTTGCTCTTTCACGCAAAAACAACTGAATGTATTTGGATGAAATTTGGAACATAGATAGATTATAGTCTGGAATAACACATGAGCTACTTTTTATCTCAAGAATATGTTAATGTAGACAGCGGTCGCGGGAAAACGATTTCACGCAACTTGCTAGGTCCATTTATGCGTTATGTATTTATGAATAAATAATAAATAGCTTACTTACCTTGTGATACTTAAACAAGACAAAATTTAATTACAACAAGTTTATTACCAGGGGCATTATTCTGTTTGACATTGATTTCTAATCACAGTCGAAACGTGAGAAGTCAGTCGATTTCAATAGGTTAACATAGAGGAAAGAACCGGTGTAAAACTAAACCAACCTAAATGTGTCGGCTAATACGAACGTGGATGGTTACGGTACAATTTGTCAAACAGAATAAGGGCCCTGAATAAATAATGCCTCAACGATTATTTGAAACGATGAAGAATATAAACTTTTTAATTATGAGTGTCTTGTTGCTTTGATGACGGACGAAAGTACTCGTGTCCAACTTATTAAAAGACTTGACTTTGTCAATACTTTGGATAATAAATGAGCAATTTGTAAACATTTTAATTTTAAGTAATACCTGCTGTTAAGAGCCGTTGACAAGATCGACGAAATTAATATAAAAGAAAAAACCTTTACAAGTGAAATAATGTTCGTTTAAACTTTGAAATTAGATATTGGGTGTGCTATAATTATTAATTAAAGAAAATACTTTAGTTGCTGTGTATATAGATACATAAATATGTTATACTCACGACCTTCTTTGTTCAGGGTAGGCAGGGTTAACACATCTAGGTTCTACCTTTAGGTTCTGCCATCTGCTTCTATACTTAACAATACACAATCAAACATACGCCAGATTTTAAGTATGACCTTTTAATATTTTTTTTGGATTTTTTGGAATTCTTAGCGATAGACCCAAAAACTACTGAACAGATTTTAATGCAGTTTTTTGTTTGAAAGGTCGGACTAAAAATCTTGGGTATGGTTGAGTAGAACTGGAGATATACCTAGTCAAAAACGCGAAAATCGACATTCACGCGGGTGGTACCGCGGGCATAGGCTAGTTTACAATTATTATAAACCTTTCATGCGGGCAACACAAGTCAGTGACAAATGTAAAATAAAAAAATCCAAAAAAAAAACAAACCTGTCAAATTATATTATTTTCGTTTCTACGACTTTTTCATAAACTATAGTTTTATGAAACACAAAATTTACAGAGGGAAATTAGAAAATGATTCAACTGCCAAAAATTGAAAGAGATCCCAAAGAAACTGAAGGTTTGTGCAAGTAAGTGTTTGTTTTTATGTAGGACAATAAAACATTAATGTTTTATTATCCTGTGACATGTTTGTAATGTAATAAAAATGAATAACCAACCACATCCAAGCTCGACGTCGGCGTACGACGCGTGCGCCGCGGCAGGATCACGAGCTTGGGTGTGATTGGTCGACCTATTCTATTCGTTTCGTTTGCGATTTACGTTGTACCACTTGTCTACGGGGGCTGATAATCCTGGGTTCTATAATCAAAGCGTGATAAAGTTTATGTTGGTCGAGACCATCAAGGTAGGGACCATCATTTTCTGGATCGACAGCATTTGGAATGGTGGCCTGTATCTTCTGGACTTCACCATTTTACCATCTATTGGACCTATGAAAACCAAAGTCCTTTGTGTTGTTCCTATGGGGGCAGTGGTTAGAATAGCAACTGGATTATTTTTGTTTTAGATGTCGCCCCGTGTGTAAAAGTCGAAGGCGAATATGGAAGGGCGAGGTCCTGAAAACGTCAGAGGAACTTCTGCTTGAAAGGAAACCTCCTCCACTGTGCTGTAAAAGATGGCCAAAGGTAACTCTTGTAACCCCTCTCTCAATGGTCTCTTTAATATGATATTGGGTGGATTAATAATTTGTGATTATTTTATTACAGAAAGTGTATCCAAATGGTCCATGTCCTCTATTTGGTCGGACTAAACGCATTACCATTCATGAGCGTGGTGCTGTCCATCAGCCGCACGTAGTGAGGGTCTGCCAAGGAGAAGTAGACGACAGAGCGGAGACGCCTTATCTGAAATATGCTGAACTGGCCAGGGCTCTGGGTAAGGTAGACAGAAGATAGGTTAAAGAACCGAACGTAAAAGTGGGTACTGAACTGCTATGGGGATCAGGTCAAAAATACTTTGGTCTGTACTAGCTGTTGCTCGCGGCTTCACCCGCATTAAATTCTGATCTCATCCCCAATTCCCATGGGAACCTATTACGGGGATAAAAAACCCATGTGTTATAATCAGAGTATAGTATATCCCTGTAAGAAATTTCAGCCAGATCCTGTTCAGCTGTTACGGTGTGATTGCGAATAAACAAATATCTTTTTTTATTATGCCACGTAGGTGGCAGACAAGCACACGGACTACCTGATAGGAAGCGGTTACCGTGGCCTATGGACGTGTGCAACACCAAGGGCGTCACCCACGCGCTGCCGACCCTGAAGGGAAGGGGCGGGGGTAGGAAAGGGTGGGGAGGCTAGGAAGTAGGAGGGGTACAGTGAGCTATATATATCTAAACAAACTTTCCAATTTATAACATTTGATGGGAAGTTGGATTGACCATTAAACCGGTACTTACAAAACGTCAAATGGAAGTACCTAGGTATAGTTATCTCGGGAATAGGTATGTCCAGTATTCCATGGGGGTGTCACGGGTCAAGTTCGTATATTAAAATTGTTATGATACACATTTTAAAGCCATAAATTGAACACGGGGCAACCGAGACATTGTGGAATTGTGGCCGGGTGACAAACGGCAACCCAAAACATTAAATTTTAGCTCATGAACTCAAAATGTTTTGAGGTTTGGGCATGAATGAACTACTCGTATAAATTTATTTAAATTATTATTATAAACAAAATGGTTCAGACCAACGAAAAGTAATTTAAACATTTTTAACATTTGTAATTATTATTCTATTGCAATTTCTGGTCGTATCTCCGGTTCTACTCAACCTATACCCATTATCCTATTTTTGTGTGTAGAATCGCTGCATTCAACATAGTCCAAGTTTTTTTTAATATACTGCAATATACAAACAGCTCATTTACAATTTTATGACTGTAAATAGAAGTCAGTTTCGTTTTTTATTTTTATATCATTCACGTCAATATGACTTCACCTAGCCTAATGATAAGTTAAAGGTAAAGTCTCAGGACTAGGGGTCACTATTACTTACACCGATAGTGCTATAGTAGTGGCCCTCAGCTTGACGGCCTCAATCAAATGCTTTTTCTGACCCCGCTTAAAGGACCCGGGACTATAGGAGGAAAGAAACACATGCGCTGGTAAAGAATTCCAAGTCTTTATGGTGCGGTAAAGAAAAGAGGCACCGAACCGCTTGGTTCTTGATGGATATTTGCATAATTCCTAATGAACCTGTTTTGTTTCCAGGTGCCTGGGGAGCTGTGCAGGCGTGCTGCGCGTTCTGCGAGTGCGGTGCGTGCTGCCCATGCAGCATACGAGGATACATGCTGCATGATGCCGAGCGTAATGCGCAACGCCGATCCGATATGCGCAATTTTGATGCTCGCGTCAAAACTGACCACCACAAAATGCGTATTATGTACGATAAAATATAAAATGAAAAGATTTGATTTGACTACTGAGTTGTCAGCACAGTACTCTCTTAACCTCCGCTCCAAGGTCGGCAGCGCGAGTGTGACGCCCCTGGTGTTGCACACGGCCGTAAACTACGGTGACCGCTTCCCATCAGGTGGGGAGTGTGCTTGTCAGCAACCTATGTGGTATAAGAAAAACTTTTTTAATAGAGTTTATTTAATGTAATTATTTTATCTTGTTTTTTCTACACTCTAAATAATAATAGATACCAATTGTATTTTTTTTTATAAAATAAGATCTTTTTACCTATACCTGAAGTTTTATTTTTTCTTTACAGTAATTTTAATAATTTACTAAATATTAAGTATTTTATTATTTTGTTAACAACGATTACCTTCACGTCCATAGGCCACTGTGACCGCTTTCCATCAGGTAGGCCGTGTGCTTGTCTGCCACCTAAGTTGTAAAAAAACAAACAAAAATTGCTTGTGTTATGGGTTCCACATTTTTGTAAATA
The DNA here is from genome assembly GCA_963576445.1 of Lithosia quadra. Taxonomy (NCBI): domain Eukaryota; kingdom Metazoa; phylum Arthropoda; class Insecta; order Lepidoptera; family Erebidae; genus Lithosia; species Lithosia quadra. The sequence continues at coordinate 15,961,918 of OY754884.1, read as the reverse complement.
CCTACTCACATAATTATTACACATAGAAACACCCAGCAAGAGCAAACAAGTATTTGCACTGAGCGGGATCGAACCCGCGCCCTCCGTCGTAGCAGTCGAATGCGCAACCCCTACGCCACAGAGACGTAGGCGAGATGGGTGAAGCTGGACCTTCGCCGTGTACGTTAGTACCACAAGGAAATTTCTAATGTTCTTGACCACGGCTCTATAATAACATCAAAAATCATTAACATGTAATCATTAATTCTAACCATAGATTCTACCTCTATATCTCTACATATTGTCATAGATCTGTGGATTTTATTTATTGACTACTAATAACTAAAGTCTCCCAATAGATATGTTGATTTATTTAAAACCTGTTACCCAAATGTCGCCAAGATGTTCACGGTCAGCTGTTACGCGTTCCATCCCTTGATGCTGAAGTTCGTGAGGATCTGGAGGTATACCCAGGTGGTCTCTGAAGTGCTGACTTGTATTCTGTCGATGCTGTGCTGCCAATGTCTGAATCTGATACTGCTGAAGAATGATTCGTCTGTCCGTAGCATATTGTCTGTTCAACGTTTCAAGGTAGATATTGCTTTTTAGTAGTAGGTATAGAAGGCTGTCTGAAGGGGCCACTTTTTTATATCAGACACGTCTACATGACTTCACCTTGCCTGAAGGAAAGCTTGAGGCAAAGTCTCAGAATCGGGGGTCACCACTACATACACCGATAGTGCTACAGTGGTGGCCTTCAGCTTGACGGCCTCATTAAATGCTTTTCACGCCCCGCTTAAAGGACCCGGGACTGTAGGAGGAAGGAAATACATAAGTTGGAAAAAATCCAAGTCTTTATTGTGCGGGAAAGAAAAGAGGCACCGAACCGTTTGGTTCTTGATGGAATTTTTTGCACGGTATGAGGGTGATATCTCAGACTTGCACGTGTTGTTCTGTATAGGAAAGGAGAGGGTGGGACTAGTTGGTAGAGCTTATCGGAACACATTTATTTAATTTTATAATGAAGTTATAAGAATAGGTCGTTATACCTCTAGGTTAAACACTCGTAAATTTTCATAAGATCAATGTAAGCCCATTACAATACTCCTTATGTTGTTTGTCTTGGTATTGAATCTTATCAAACTTCCTATAATTTGTGATAAGGAAGTAAAGTCATTGTGGTTTAATAAGAGCTCAGTCACATGGTTGTAGATCACCATAATTAGTTCCTGAAAGGCAATTATTGTTATTTGTCTAGGCGTTTAATCTTATCGGGCTTCCCATAATTTTTGATACGGATAAGACACTATGGGAGCTCAATGTGTACCCATATCAGATTATCATGCAGTATATCAGATTAATGTAGTAAAAACCCTGAAATATCTTATCTTTTATTTGTAAGTAATCGTAAATTAAGATATAACTGCATTTATTACAAATGCTGACAAAGTTTTAATATTTTTCTATTATGTGTAATTTTTTTAAGAAATCTCTCGATCAAATTATAATAGTTTTTTTTTGTAATCATCATTATCTCTATCGTCAGCGTCATCAGCTGCTGATCTGTGACGTTCATTCGTCACGTTCCGACTAAGTGATTACCGGTTACCGGTCAACCGATTACCGGTTATCGGTCAAGCGGTTACCGGTTAACCTGTTACCTGCTATTTTTGAATTTTTAATATTCTTGATTGACAGGACGACTTCCCACCGAGCACCACGTGTAGTGTGATCAAAGAAGAGGGGGAGGCTCAAAGTTCACAGCATACAGCGATAGAGATAAAGACAGAACAGCAGATGGGGGAGGGGAGGGAACTCCAAGATGTGATGGATCGCCCTGTAAGGAGTTACAACATTTATCATTCTTTTACGTAGTTTACTAGCAACCCGGGACCCGGCTTTGCCCGGGTGTAAATTCCAGTTTTCCAATAAAATATATCGCCTATGACACTCACGAATGACGTGGCTTTCTATTGGTGAAAGAATTTTTAAAATCGGTTCAGTAGATCCTGAGATTACCCCTTACAATTTAACAAATATACAAATACACAAACTTTACCTCTTTATAATATTAGTATAGATAACCTATGCTATTATAAATGCCCGCGGTTACGCCCGCGTGGATGTCGGTTTTCACGTTTTTTGACTATATCTTCGGTTTTACTCAATCGATTGTGATCAAGGCATAGGTTGGTTCTTAGTAATCTTGGCTAAAAAGTAACTAATATATTTCATTTGCGATATACAAAATGTATTTTACAGTTGAACAAGCAAATTTGTTCTACACGACGTCTTCAGACCACGACTTCGCTCTGGACTCACAAGTTGGATAAAAACAACATAGCTGCGATACACTCAACCAGGAAAATGAATACGAAAGGTATTTTTTTTCATACAATTTAAGTGGCAGACAAGCACCTGGTCCACCTGATGGGAAGCGGTTACCGTGGCCTACATCAACTGCTTCCCATCAGATGGGTCTTGTCCTAGGTATCCATCTCATAGGGTGCGGGCCGGAACCTTCACACAGTGCACCCGGGCAACGGGGTAGCGTCTCACACGCCAGGAGAGATTCTGTTACCTGGATAAATGCCGGCCGAGCCGGAAGTAGCCCTCTGGAGAGCCTCAGAGTGGTTCTCCACGTGTCTCTCTGACTAGCAGAGTGGGGAGCAGGCAGGGAGCGGGCTGGTACTCCGAGCGCAGAGAGGGAAGAGGTGACGGGAAGGCTGCCTGTCAACTGTACTGTTTCTCAGAAAATTTAGCTATTCTTTTTTTATATTTAGTCCGCTGGATTGACTGCACCCCGCCTGATGGTAAGCTGAGGTGCGGTCCTAAAAGTAGTGGTCACTATTCCCAAGGGATGTCCCTAGGATGGTGACACCTACCCAGTCGGCCTTGACAGATGCTTTTTCACGCCCCACTTAAAGAACCCGGGACTATAAGAGGCAGGGAACACGTGTGAGTCAGAGGGTAAAGCATTCCACATCTTTATTTATAGAAATAAAGCGATGGAAATAGACGCCTTTGTGTAGCTCCATCTCTCTCCCCCTGAACTGCTGCCTAAAAACTAATCCGCTTGATGCACACCGTGGATATACTCACCAGAAATCACTTTTCATGGTGTTTGTTTCAGGTATCCTCATGCCCACTACGAACCTGTACATCAAATGAATACCTTCTCTTTGAAGAAATAAAAACTTTAAATAAATAAAAATATATAATATACCAGTATCATACTTACTTGTTAAGGCATCGTAGGGATTTTCGGCTAGCTAATTGAGTTTTTTTTGTCGGTCACGTCAATATGACTTCACCTCGCCTGATGGTAATCTAAAGGTAAAGTCTCTGGAATGTGAGTCACCATTGCAAACACCGATAGTGCCAGTTTTTTTACATAAACATAAACATAAACGCGAAATACCTACCTACCCCTTCGGGGATATAGGCGTGAGTTTATGTTATGTTTATGTTTTTTTTAGGTGCCAGACAAGCACACGTTCAGTTAATGTGTGATAAAGGTAAAAGAAAAAAGTAAGGTAAAGATAAAAACTAAGAAATACTTTATTTTAAAATAATAATTCTACTATCAAACCACTAGTTAATAACAAATAACACTGCTTCAAGGACGGTTTGAGGTCACCGGTTTTCGTTGGAGGGTGCAGTGCTGCAGCGAGGGAGGATGACTGGGCGGCTCGAAGGACCTGTGGACGTCACAGGTCGACATTAAATAAAAGCGTTTATTGCTTGTTACTAATAATCTTACTACTAGTAGTAACACTGATAATTAAATTACCAGTAACACTAATAAAATTGAAAGGAGATGTTTCACAAATTTATGGACTTTGGGCCCGATAATTGTACACTACTTAGAAAAACAGCTAGGCAATGTAGTTTTCATTTTTCACTATTCAATTCTTATAATATTGCTTCGTATTATGGGCGGAATCTAACTAAACTATCTAACTAAACACTTTCTTCGAATCTAACTAAACATCGAATCTAACTAAACACTTTCTTGCAACACAACCAACATGGCGGACTAAAAAAAGTAACAAAACAGGAAAAATTACCGGAGTTACTACCAGTTTGGTAGTAAAACGGGAAATATTATGTGCAATAAAAGCAATGTTATTTGGTAAATTCATGACCACTGATAATATGTTTGTCCGTCTTCATCCCTACCTAAAGTGCCCCTCCCTCCCCCCTCGAGGCACTCCCGGGCCACTTCTGCCATCAAGTAGCTACCATTGTTGACAACTTCTGATGGAATACTTGTGGGGAACTTGCCGCACTTAGCACACCTTACATATTTTCCGCGCTGCGGACATGCCTTAAGTGGCTTAAAGTGGCATAAAATACGAGCTACGAGTAGAAAATATTTTTAAAAGCTCTTCCAGATACAATTACCATCACAATACAAAAATCAGTTGGCTACAGTGCTATTTTAGTACACTATTGAGCTGAAACGTGCTGCTGAATAATTCTCATTCATTATATTACGAGTATATTATGCAAATAAAATGTACACGCATTTCAAGTGATATTGGAGAGGGTGACACTTTTATCATACATACATTCACATTACATCCTTTTCTAGCCTAGCCTAGCCTAGTGGTCTGGGTAATGGACTGCTGAGACGAGGTCTCGGGTTCGATCCCAGGTTCACCATGGTACACACCAATGACTTTTCGATGCTTTTCGAAGTTATGTGTGTATTTATCGCAGGTTTATAAGTGCCCGGTTAATGGCAATAGGCTCGCCACCTATTACATTGGGACCTAAACATAAACTGGCTAAATGTGGGTGCTAGCACATCTGCCTGCCCCTTCGGGGATATAGGCGTGAGTTTATGTTATATACATTCACATTACATCCTTTTCTCTACAGGGTAGGCAGAGACAGCAGCAGTCTGTAATTTGGTAATAGTCCTAATGGGTTTTATAAATTGAATCATATTTCTAAACTATATAATTGTGTTGTGAACAATAATAAACGAACTGTCGGCTTTGCGCCCGTGAAATTCCTTTTCAAAACCTGTTCCGGGGTTCCTGGGAAAATATTCCTGGGATAAAAAGTAGCCTAGGTATATCTTTTTTTTATGTAGGTCACATCAACATGAATTCACCTCGCCTGATGGTAAGATGAAGGCAAAGTCGCTGGATATCTCTGGAACATATAGGCTTCTTTGTGCTATGCCATGTGTTATTCAAGGCTAAAATTTATCCCAGTACCAAATTTCAGCCAGATTCGTTCAGCAGTTAGAGAGTGATTGAGTATCAAACATCTTCTCAAACTTTCACATTTAAAATATTAGTACATACTACAGAAGGTTTTTTTGATACCACTTAGGTGGCAGACAAGCATACGGCCCACCTGATGGTAATCGGTCAAATAGGAAGTAGGATATCTTCACAGTGTTGGACAAATGATGAACAGCGATTTTCTTTTCGATTTTATGTTGTTTGAGCTAGACCAAAACAATACTAACTTTGGATGTTTCGGGTCCCAATCTTGCATGGTCCTGATCAACGATTTCAATGGCGAAGGTTTTGGGGGGTTACAATGACATGTCGTGGGGGTAGCCCCACTCTCCGTATGCATGCATGGACAACGTGGCCCTGAAATATAGAACATCATAATTTGATATTGTGTTGAGAGAGTTCTTATGAATTCTACAATAAATAAAACCGCAAATATATTACCGCACGGTATTTTCTTCCGCTCTGTGCCCGGTTGTAATTCTCTGTACTCTCTAGAGCCCATTGTGCAATGAGACTCGTGGATCTTTGCTTCGAAGGTGCGATCTATGAGACCTGGAAAATACATTGAAGTAGCGTTGCCGATCGATGGTCTATCGATAGCCAACAAATCACTCAAATATCAATAGCTCAGAATGACTGCAACACTATTTGATACTATCGATAGTATTGTTGCTCGTAGATAAATTGCAGACTATCGATAGTCTAGAAATATCGATAGTCTAGATCTATCGATATATTAAAATAATATGCGTCAAGGAAATGTGTAATTTTTTTCGCGGCTCACCTAGGCCTCGATTCTGCTAAAGCAAACCACTGTCATACCACTGACACTCTAAAAAATGTTATTTAGTTGTAGACTTTACCGTTATAAAGTTAAGTCTAAAATCAAATGAAAAGATTTCATTGAACTTTTTCATTCGCTCTACAAAATATCATTTAATTTTAGACTTTAAAATGATTACAAGAAAGTCTACAATTAAATGGTATTTTTAGAGTGCCAGTAGTATTACGGTGGTTTGCCTTTAGCAGAATCGAGGTGCTGATGGGAAGCGATCACCGTACCCTATTTGTGACGCCCTTGGTGTTGCACACGTCCATACTAGGCTACGGTGACCACTTCCCAACAGGTGGGCCGCGTGCTTGTCTGCCACCTACGTGGTATAAAAAAAAGTTCATGCAATGTACCTATAGTATAGCAGCGATCATATAGTATAGGAGCATCTGACTTCCACAACCCTTTGGCGATATCGGAGATCTGTAGTTAGATCAGTTGTCGCACTTTTTAGGGCTCCAACTACCCACAACGACTACTAACTACCCGCTGCGATAATAATTATATGTTTTTCAATCAATCAATCAATTAGCCTATTGCGGTCCACTGCTGGACATAGGCCTCTCCCAATGGACGCCATATTTTTTATTTATTTATTTATTTCCTGAACAATGTTACATTGTATTGAAAATATAATGCATCTTAGTCTAAGTTTAGTAGGTATTTCCTTAAATTTATGAACAATGAGACTGACAAAAATTAAAAAGTGAATTAATTATGTCCTAAGTACCTATGTCAAGTCAAGAAAAATTCCAAATTACAAAATGTCAAGATACAAATTTAAATTGAATAATAAAATATAAAATGTCCATGCAAGCACTCAAATCAATACATAAGGTCAAAAATTATGATAAATTGCAATATTTATTTAATAAATGTCCATGCATGTACACCTAGACCCTGTACTTCATAAATTCATCAACTGAGTAGAAACACCTTTCAACAAGAAATGCCCTAAGTATGGTTTCGAACTCCTTCGTATAAACAGCGTTTCTTATGTCTACGGGAAGACTATTGAATAGTTTGACTGCACTATAAGATGAGCTGTGTTTAACTACCTCAAGAGTAGGTGCAATCAATGAAGGCATATGTTTCCTTCTCGTACTTTCACGGTCCTGTCTGCCTTCTCTGCTTTCAAAAGTGTGAATGTTTTTGGCAAGAAAAGTCAATAAAACCAAAATATACAGACAGGGCACCGTTAAGATTTTTAGTTCCCTAAAATATTCCCTACAGGACTGCTGCTGGTCAATGCGCACCATGGTTCTAATGGCTCTCTTTTGTGCTACGAAAGCCTTGTGGACATTGTACTCATAACTGCCCCCCCAGAAAATAATGCTGTACCTCAATTTCGACTCAACTAGAGCGAAGTATACACCTCTAAGCTGATCCATATGTACAACATCTCTAAGGCTCCTCAACACGTAACACGCTGAGTGAATACCAGTTTCTATGCTTGCCAATTCACATTTCCAATTCAAAGAACAATCCACAAATACTCCCAAGAATTTAACTTCACTAACTGTGTCTAACCTATCACCCCTTAGTTCACAAGCTAGGCTATCTGATGAGCACCCGATCCTCCGTCTTGCGCATCTAGTCTATCCCAACTACCCTTTTCAAGTTGTCCGTCCATCGTGCTGGGGGGCTTCCTACCTTACGTTTGTTACTTTTTACTTTTTTTTGTTTGTTTGTTTTTACTTTTATGTGTTTTTGATATGGAAGAAATAAAGTTACCTTTATCCTCAGCGAATTCGAGCATAGATAACGCGGTTCTCTCTTTGATATCTATAAGTCCACTCTTCTCTTCTACGTTAGACATACTAGCTTCAGAAGAACTTTGCAGCACATCTGACTTCTGGATGTCCTCTAGCCGTTCCTGGAATATTCATTACATTTTTCATTAACCAAAAGACCTTATCCGGAAGCATGCAAGGCTGAGACAAACAATTCCATCAAGAACCAAGCGGTTCGGTGCCTCTTTTCTTTGCCACACTATCAAGACCTGGAATTCTTTGCCAGCTCACTTGTCCTTTCTTCCTACATTCCCGAGTCCTTTAAGCGTGGCGTGGAAAAGCGTTTGATGAGGCCGTCAAGCTGAGAGCCAGCACTATAGCATTATTGGTGTTCGTAATGATGACCCCCATTCCTGAGTCTTTACCTTTACCTTAACATCAGGCGAGTTGAAGTTATATTAACGTGTCCGATATAAAAAAAAACCTCAGAGCCTTTTCCCAACTTAGTTTAGATCGGCTTCTCAGTCTTACTACGAAGTGGCGTACTTCGATATTTTCCGTGAAGTGACTTCCATCTGACCCATTGGCGATATTGAAGGTCTGTAGTTAGATCAGTTGTCGGACTTTTCCAACCAACAAACAACAAACAACAACTACCCACAAAAACTGCCACTGATGTTCGTATGGCAACTGGGATTGACGGTTTAACGTGCTCTCTGATGTACAGAAATACCCAGACCAATGCAATGAAATGTAGCCCGTCCCCCGCCTGCTTCTCATTGTGCCTTCTACAAGTCTGAGGAATGCGTAGAAAACCTTAGAGCAGCCCTCTAGAGTTTGCTCACGATGTTTTTCCTTCAATGTCAGCAGATGGTAAATCATGTGATTATCACATATAAATTCCACAAAGTGAAATTCACATTCAAAACTCGATACCTCTAAGAGGCCGCATCCTTATCCATTCAGCTACCATCACTTTGCCCCTATACGCTACTGTTATTATGTAATAATGTGAAAGATTCAAAGATCGATACCGGCATGACAATTAGATGCTGTATTTCAGGCCGACTGTTAATGAAGTTCCAAAATTCGCAGCACTTCTTCTGCACATAGTCGTTATCGATTTCTTCATCTGGCGTGAAGTCAAGTTGGAGGCGTTGCGAGAAGAGAGCTTCACCACACGAGGAGTCTCCGAATTCGCTGAATCTCTCATCGAGATTTGCACAGCTGATATTGTCTTCGTGTATGGACGAATTACTTAAATCATCGTCGTCGAATAAGTCAGTACAACCGTCCAGCGATACCATTTATGTATTGGAATATATAGAAATTAAAAAATAACAGTTTTATTCAAGCTCTAGTATGTCCTATGACAGAAAAATATGAGATGAGAACCGTTGACAGAATGCCACTTTTCAATTTCAAGCACAGAATATGCTTTATTTATTTATTCTCAATCAACATCAAGGATGATATTATTTTTGCTATAAACTTCTTGGTCAACGAAAATAATAAAAAATGTGAAAGTTTCTAAAAGTTCTAAGTAGGTAGGTATTGGATGGATGGATTTTGTTACTATTTCACGCACAAACGGCTGAATTATCATTTCCAATTATATGTAAAATACCGCTCTATTTACACGAGTTTCCAAATAGTGTATCTTATGGAACGAAAGCGAACATTTTTAAAAAGCGGATCTTCGAGCAAAGTGTATCTATGGGGAAACAGTACATAGGGGTAGCTCAGACCAAAAAAAAAACAACAAAAGTAAAGATAAAGCTAAAAAAATATATTATTAAAAATAATACATGACTACAAAGTAAATAAAAAAAAACATTCAGTAAATTAAATTAAAACAGTACACGTCCGTACGGATTTTACACGTCTTTTTTTCGAAAAATGCACTTCTGCAGTGCTGGGGGATGACCAGGTGGCTCCATAGACCTGGATAAACAAATGGTTTGATGAGAAGAATACGAAAATAGTAGGTATAGAAAAGTAAAAATACTTTATAAAAACTGCATCAAAATCGGTTCAATCAAACGTGAGATACTCGCAGACAAACATACATACAAACAAACAATGAATGTCAAATAACCTTTTTGAGTCGGTTAAAAAGAAACAGAGGTGAGAATTCATTCTTTCTGATAGCAAGTCATTTAAATGTAAAGTTACGTTTTTGCTATAACATTGCCACCAGGCGTTCTTCATTCGTTTTTTCGTTTTTGAGGAGTGAAAGTTTAATAAAAATGGTGAACAATAACTAAAGCGAGAACTTTCATTAGCAAGGCAGGATTTTGTTCCGTAGAAGTACCACTTGCTATCGCTAGATGGCGCTTGACATCAAGCTGAGGGTCACCACTGTAACACTATCAGTGCATGTAGTGACCCCCGGTAGCCTACCATCAGGCGAGGTGAAGTCATGTTGACGTATCCAATATAAAAAAACACATGTAAATTTGAATGACATACACAATTACACAAGAAATATTTGTCCCACTGCTGGACACGGGTCTCCTCTCCTCTAACGAGAGAGCTGATTACGATAATAAGCATATTGTGGCCAATATAGCCACAATCTTCTTCAACCTAGCGTTGATTCCTACTCGCATCCAAAGCTTTCACCTCGGAGTCTGGGGTCCGCTCTACCAGTCTTGACTGCGGATTTGGATGGACCTCGATATTTTCCGTGAAGTGACTGCCATCTAACCTTCACAAGCCAATGGTGACATTAGGCGATATCGAAGCATTGAAGCTAGACCGCTGTTGTTGGACTTTTTAGGGCTTTTCTGGACTTTTTTTATAGTCACAATATTCTAAGAAAATATTTCTTGAGCATACTGCATCCAAATAGTATCAGTTCAGCAGAACTTTTACTTGCGCGATTCAGAATGGTTTAGATGGCGTGGTATCTCCAGAATACTTACTTTGGATGTTTTCTGTCCCAATCTTCCATAGTGCTGATCAGAGCTTTCAATGGCGTTGGGTTACATGGACACGTGCCAGGCGCAGCACCGCTTTCAGCATGGATACATGAACGGCATGGCCCTGAAATTATAACTAGGTTATACCCGTGGGACTGCCCGAGATGATAATTATCCTGTGTTCTAAGAAATGGTCTATCTATGTGCTAATATTCACGCAAATTTGTTTAACGGTTTACTACCGGGTCGTTAGGCCTTTGACCCCAATATCTTAGAAACCACGGCGCAATCGCTATATCCAAAAATAATATTAGGCGATTGACAACAATCGCCTAATGCTTGCCTCGCAATGTCGCTAACGTAGCGTTTTAATATGCCACTTAGGTGGCAGACAAGCGCACGGCCCACCTGATGGGAAGTGGTCTCCGTGGCCTATGGACGTGTGCCTGTGAAAACCTTCTGATACCCGTCTTGAAGACCCCCATATTGTAGACGCTAGGGAAAACAATACACTAACCGTTCTTATTAGAAGTAATGTTTTCTGTTTCTTTGTACTCTCTGGAGCCCAATGTGCACTGGGATTGACGTTTATTCGCCTCGAATAGGCCATTTATGAGTCCTGGAGAAAATAGAGATTTAAGTGAAAAAACTTATGAAAAGCCGTCTCAACAAAAAGGAAACCTGACAATTTGAAACTGTGACGTACCGGGGGCCTTTAGATTTTCTTAATCTTTATTTTTTACTAGCGTCCGCCCGCGGCTTCACCCGCGTGGAGGTCGGTATCGCCACCAAGTTTACTTATAGTGTGAAATAACATTCAAATATGCGTCGTTAGATAACACGTTGTTACAGAATGCGTTGAAGATATAAAGTTTCACTGCTCGGTCCCTGTAGGTGATAGCGTGATAATAATGTAGCCTATGTGTTGATAAATCCATGCAGTACTTTTTGAGTTCATCCCGGACTTACAGACAACCAGACAAAAATTCTAAAAACTATATTTTTGGCTTCGGTATCGATTGTAGATCACACCCCAAGTATTCTTTAAAAAAATATTCAATTGTACAGTTTTGAGTTTCCTACCATTTTATTATATGTATAAATTTAAGCCCACGTGTACTCATAATATCTACTGCACATTTGTTGCTATCTCGACCTCCCACTAAGTACTAAGATAAGGCATGTCAGGTAATATCCTAAGCTTTTAATAAAAGGTCATTATTTTTAGAACAGGCATTGTACTCAATACTTCCAAGCCCTTACAACAAAAGGTGCTAGTGTAAAGGGATTCCTAGAATTATAGTCTGAATACCTTCTTTCATTACTTACGATACTAAACATCTATACATAAAAATGAAATTGAAATATCTGTTTATGTTAAAAAATAACCGGATCTAAATAAAAGCATAATTATGAGCAAAAACAGCATTTTTTACATTTTTGTCTGACTTTCTGTATATTTGAAAGAGGTAATCTCTGGAACGGCTGAGTTGATTTAGACGGGACTTTAGCTGGTAGATAGGTGATATTACAAGGCTACTTTATGAATTAGGGTTCCGCACAAAAAAATTAAAACTTAAAAATCTAGATCGCCGACCAAAATAATGAAGAAAAATGATCATAACTATTGTGTAATTGAATTAAATTATGTCATTTGTAATTATAGTATTCACAGTTATACAATAGGAGTCCTAGAAGAAATTCTAAGGACATGTCCGATCCACCAACCCGCATTAGGCCAGCGTGTGTGGATTAAGGTCTAAACTCTCTCAGCTCTTTCTTCAGAGGAGACCGTGCCCAGTAGTGGGTCATAAATGGGTTGCTATTATTACAATACGAGTACTCCATTTTCCAACATAAAGTTAGCAAAAGAGGGTACAGCGGCAGTACACAACCGCTTTAGGGACTAAATGAGAATAATTTAATTCTCATTAGGTCCACAATCTTCTTACGTAGGTATACTATCCTTGGCCTGTTTTTCTCAAAAACTACGAGAAAAATTTTCAAAAACAATGCATTGTGCCTTGATTATACACAAAATCGTCGACCACATAGTCTCTTATCATCAGGTGAGATAGTGGTCAAATGCGGGCCTATCGACTATTGAAAAAAAAAAACGGAATTTGAAGAAAAAAAAAAGAAAATGGGTGAACCGATTGTGATGATTCCTTTTTTTTATATAGCTGGCGCTTACCGTGTTGTCTCATTAAAATTTGGTCCGTTGAAGTTGGTTTTTTAAACGCTTTTATTTAACTTGACCTGTTTGGGTCTAAACTAGTATTTAAAAATTGACCCACTTCCTGTGGACGGATTGTTCTGATATTTTGGCACTTATCTTTAGTTCTGGTGTCAATATAACTAATACAATGTTATTCTATTCTTTATCATTCATGTAAATTCAAGATGGCCGCCGCTACAAAATGGCGGCTTACGTATTTTTCCACAACTACCGCAATAATGGATCAAATAAAATTGCTTTAGTTGTGGTTTTTTTCCACAGTGAACTCACTGTGGAAAAAAATCCAATATGGCCGCTTTTAGTGCACAAAAGCGTTAAACTTAAAACATTTCTTTTTTTTATATTTTTTTTTCTATAAGGGAAAGAAGTATACCTTTCTCCTCAATGAACTCAAGCACAGATAAGGTAGTTTTCTCCTTAGATTCCACTTCTTCGGCAGTTTGCTCTGTGCCCATCATGGTGAACTCTGATGCCCACTCAGACTCTGGTTGTTTACTGATTTTTTCCTGAAACCATCGCAATAACACACTGTCAACGGACATGGTTTACCTGAGCCTCAATTTTGCCACTTTGTGAAAAAAAAAACAAAAAGACAGACATTCAAAAAATACCATTTGGTTTTAGACTCTAAATGAATGAAAATAAAGTTTAATTTTAGACCTTATATATATTAAGTAAAAAGTCTAAAATTGAATGGCATTTATTCGGGGTTCGGTGATGGAACAGGCTTAGAGGAATTAGGTTATGCAACTCGAGTGCTCATTTCACGAAGTGCACCCGGTAAAAAACTGAAAGGCTAGCAAATCTAGGTCAAAGTTTCAAGCGTAGCGGACTAGCTATGCCCGCGACTGAGCCTAAGTTACTCTTTGTTATATCAGCTATCTGCCAGTGAAAGTCTCGTCAAAATCGGTCCAGCCGTTTCAGAGATTAGCCGGCACAAACAGAAAGATAGACTGACAGACACACAAATAATGTGGTTTTGGTGTATGGTAGTAATATTGGTATAATATCCAAATGCACTTAGTATAAAGCTCTGAGGTAACAAACATAAAAAAATAGTTGAATTAAGAACTTCCTAATTTTTTGAAGTCGGTTAAAAAGCGTTATCCTAATATTAGAAACAGACATTACAATTTCTATTTGTTTGGAAGTGTAATAAAATGCCACACCAAATATCTAAGGCACATGTAGGCAAGCCGGGGTCAGCCTCGCAGAGTATCTATACACTGACCAAATTAAGGAGTTATTACAAAAAGGGCAGGTCAAAAGCACTCGAAACCGGCTTGCATATAGGTTTAATGACAGTAGAGGAAACGCGGGAAGTATGTAAGGACAGAGGCAGATGGCGGTTTGTTGTCTCTGCCTACCCTGGAGGGAAAAAAGCGTGAGCATAATGTATGTATGTATGTATAAAATGCCAACGATAGATACCGGCATAACCCTCAAATGCTGTATCTCAGGTACACTGTTGATAAAGTCCCAGAATTCACAGCACTTCTGTTGTGCGAAGTCGTTGTCAATCTCGTCGTCAGGTGTGAAGTCCAAGCGCACATGCTGGCTGAGGAGCGGCTCATCGAAGTCAAAGTCAAAGTCCTCACATTTTTGAGAGGGCCTGAAGTGGTTGTATGACTTGGATGTGTGCGCCGATTCAACGTTCGTAAAAATATTCGTCATTTCGTTTGTTGGATCCATTTTCAGATATAAAAATTATGGTATTATTACTTTTGTATTGTAAATATTATGAATTTTATATTCTGTAAAAGATGAAACTTCATAGACAATATTTAGATATACTTTTCTGAAAACCATATACTACCTCTTTGGTTATACCTACTTCAAGTTAATAAATTCATACTTTTTGCTGATATTATGAATGCGCAAGTTTGGATTTTTTTTATACCACTTAGGCGGCAAGCTAGCACACTGCCCACCTGATGGGAAGTGGTCACCGTGGCCTATGAACGTGTGTAAAACTTTCTAATGCCCTTCTTGAAGAAGCCCATATTGTAGATGCTAAGGGAAACCAAATAGGGATATCAATTTTATTGTTGGCACTCTTTCCCTACGCTTCTTACCATCAGGCGCGGTGATGTCAGTGGGATATCTAAGTATATTGATTTATGAGGGCGTGTGCGATAAATGGTTCTTGAGGTAGCGACAAGATACTTTATCGACGTGGATCGATACTGAAGCATTCTTGGGTATTGTACTGTGGAGATACTGACGAGTGATAAGCTACTAATAAATTAGTATTTAGGCTGTGTTTACATCACAGCGGAGTAGGTATAGCCTTCTGTAACTTCTTTAAAACTATCAGCAGTAAAATATCTCTTCTTCCAACCAATGAAATCGCAGTAGCCCTATGTTCTCACGGAGGATCTTATTTTCATTGGATCTGTATTTTGCTGGATTCGGTTTAGTGGCAACAGTTCAATGAATGAGTTCACACATGCATTCGGTTTCAAGACACCGCAAAAAATCCGAATCTTGCTGAAGTGTTTCCAGATCCGATAAAAATCAGATCCGGCAAAACGTGGCTCCGTAGGGTAAAAGTAAAGTCGTGAGGTTTAGGTGATATTTTAGTCCTGCGTAAGCGCTTCGTGTGTATGAGTGAAATATCGACCGATTTCCTTCTCACTCTAAAACAGAACCAGACCTATGCTGTCCTTTTCCACTCTTTCCTTGGCGATGCTTGTCTTCACCGTCTGTGATAGTAGGCTCCAAAAAATTAGTAATTCTTGCCGGGGTATACCCTTTTTTAACAAACTCCCAAGCGAAATTAGAGATTTACATGTAAGTAAATTTATAAATGTTGTTAAAAGAAAACTGTCCCAAAAAGCGTGCTATAAAATTCAAGATTATTTGAATGATAAAGAAGCTGTTCACTCAACTATGTTACTCGTACTAACACTGTACCCAGACTAAGGTAATTGTTGTAAATAAACCAAAAAAAACAGCCCGCTGAGTTTCTTACCGGAGTCTTCTCAGGACTGGGCCGCGTTTTGAACACGAATTTGCTTCTTGTTTTAAATAATTTAGATGTTGACGTTTTGTAAGTGCCGCTTAAAGTGACCTATACAGAATAAATGATTTTTGACTTTGACTTTGACTTTGGCCACTGATTCAGTGGAAACACACCTTTAATCAGCTCAATTTTAAGGAGCCTTCCGCCTCAGTATAATGATTAAAATCAGTGATTGGTTTTTGACAACTACTGGTCATTGGTAACAATAATAGTATGATTAGATCTAATAGTTGATAGTGTTACTATTATCACAATCAATAACTATTATTTGATAACCTGTTTAGCTGTAGTAAACAAAAATAACACGAGCAAAAATTAATAATATTTTTTTTTTCACTTATGACTTCACTTCACCCTGTGTGAAGAGTCAATATTTTTGACGACATTCAAATAGATAATTCTTCTTCTTCAACCTAGCGTTAATCCCAGTCGCATCCAAAGCTTTCACCTCGGAGTCTGGGGTCCGCTTTACCAGTCTTAACTGCGAATTTGGCTGGACCTCGATATTTTCCGTGAAGCGACTGTCATCTGACCTTCACAAACCAATGATGACATTAGGCGATATCGAAGCATTGCAGCTAGACATTCAAATAGATCGATCAACAGATTTTTGGATTGTTTATTCGCTACATCCGACTAATTGATAGATTGGTTTACTGAGTACTCAGTAGTTAGCGACAATTGTCTTTCAAGTTTGATATAACTACGATAATTAACATTCAAGGTTGAATTTTATTCAGACAATCTTTGAACAGAGCTGGCGAATATTTTTTTGATTGCACGCGATGTCATGACCCTGACGAAGAGAAGAGGAGAAGAGTTTGACCCTTTGTACACAGCTAATTTACAGTTTTATAATAGTACTAGCTTACGCCTGCGGCTCTGTCCGGGTGGATGTCGGTTTTCACGTTTATTAACTACTAGCGACCCGGGACCCGGCTTCGCCCGGGTGTAAATTCCAGTTTTCCAATAAAATATATAGCCTATGACATTCACGAATGACGTGGCTTTCTATTAGTGAAATAATTTTTAAAATCGGTTCAGTAGATCCCGTGATTACCCCTTACAATTTAACAAACACACAAACTTTACCTCTTTATAATATTAGTATAGATATCTCCGGTTCTCCGCAACCGATTTTAATCAAACATGCTTAAGATTCTAAGTCTGACCAAGACCTCTCAACAAAAAAAATCGCATCAAAATCCATTCAGTAGTTTTTACGTCCATCGCGGATAAATTGTCAAACAGAGAAGAATTCTAAAAAAATATTTTTGTGTTTAGAATCATTCCTATAACATAACTCAAGGTTATTTAAAATATCCAGGTAGGTACAATGTACAGATGATATAGTTATTTTCAATTTCATAATAGTGTAGATTTAATTACCTTTTCACCTTTTCACATTATTTTTACCTCTTGAAAGCATAAATCTACTGAATTTCGCGACTATCTTGGATAGTGTTGAAAACAAGTCGATTATAATATGAGATAGCAGTATCTACGTGGTATGAGTATACGGTGACAATCATTTTTATTAAAACACGGACTTTAGTTAAAGTTTTTGTACTTTTCCTATTCGTCTTTTGGCATCTTAGGGATTTTCTTTCTAGGGCAGTTGTGGTCCCGATTCATAGGGCGGGCAGATTCTATATTTGTAAGCTTATTTTTATCTAATTTTGTTAAGTGGCTCTATAGATCTGTCAGCTGGTCTGCACTTGCGATTCTTAGCGATTTTTTTAGGCAACTTAGGTGCTAAACTTTATGTTCCTTAAAATCGTTAATATAAATTTTAAGTACAAATAGCTTTTTGGATAAGCTTTTTAGCGGGTTGGATACCGCTCTTAAAGGGGTCAATCAAAATATTAAGTTCATGCCATTCTAATTTTAAAACAATTTTTTATAGGGTACCTATTATTGAACTATAAATACTATTGTTTTATTATTACTAGATTTTGTTCAATAAATTATAAATAAGCTAAATAAAAAAATTACAAAATATACCACATGTCTATGGCAAACATCCTACATGCACTAAAATATAATAATACAAGCAGTTTAACAACAATATAACCTTATCAGTACACTTTCAAAGTTACAAAAGTTACAATAGGTTAGATCATTAGTCGTACGTATTGGAAAAGCGCATCGACACTAGCCTATTGTACTGGGACCACCCATGCGCAGGTACACGAATGCTTATTCTGTTTTCAGTAGATCTTTTGTTCTTGACTATTTTTTGTGTAAACAATTCAATATGATTATTGTACTTATTTTAAAAACGCCTTTTCTTGTATTTCTAATTTCCTTTTACTCTGTTTATCTATTCTTTCATTTGTTAAATCTTTTGAAATTATTTTAAATTGTTAGAATTAAAATTTAAAAATAGAAAAAAAAGAAAAATATTTCAAAATTAAAATCACACGTGTAGAGAATATATATAAACGTCGATATATTAACGTTTTGAATAATCAGATTCGCAAGGCAATAGGTAGTCTGAGTGAAAAAAATAATAATCTAAAAAATATCACAGCCACAATTTTTTTTATTACCTGTAATTTGGCGAAGGAAAAACATCGTGAGGTAACCCACACATGTCCTAGAAGAAATTCTAAGGAAACGTCTGATCTACCAACCCGCATTAGGTCAGTGTGTGTGGATTAAGGCCTAAACCCTCTCAGCTCTATACTATACATACAAATCACGGCTTTTTCCATTGAGGTAGGTAGAGACAACATCTTTCCAATTGCTACGATCTTGGCATTAGCCTTTCGCTTCTTCAACTTTCATAATAAAATTATAAGTTCTATATCAATGTATTATGTGTGTCGTACCTACTTAAAACAAAAAATCTTAAAAAAAATTAATGTCTGTCTGAAAGTCTGTTTTTCTGTCTGTTTGAAAGAGGTAATTTCTAGAAAGGCTGAACCGATTTACCATTGTTGGCACATGGGTAATATCATAAGGCGTAACGCAGGTTACTTTATTATAAAAAAATAAACATCATTTCACAAATAAAAACCTTAAAAAAAGTCCACGCACCCGATATCTCTGACACAGATAGTATATTATAATACAATAACATTTTTATCAGTCGGACGCTTTGGAGAAGCGCATTGAAAAGCTGCCTGTCCCATTGTTCTGAGTCGGCGCATGCGCAGGTGGAGGGGCTCGCTGAACGCTCCTTCGATCTTCACTTTACTTCAGTCTTCAGTCGTAGCTCAGCTATCCTACTGGCAACTTGTGTCTTCGCTTGTCCCTCGTTGCTAATTTACATTTTTAAATTTCGTGTAAACTATTTTGTTAGTAATTTACTTCGTGTAAATTATTGAACAGTGTCTATTTTTTTTAAACAATCTCGGATTGTTTTATTTTTGTGTATCTGTGCTTCTGTGATATTCGATTCGAAACTTTTAGGTAAGTAAATTGAAAATAATTTTAATTGATCATATTGAAAATGTTTTAGTTTTTCGTATATCGTGCGTTGTAGGTTCGATAATCAAATTCAAGTCTGGGAAAAATTTGTTATAGGTAATGTGTAGAATGAGATTGGTCCTTACTGTATGTATTTTTTCTATGATCCAATAGATACATTTTCAATTGTTTGTGATCTTATGTTAAACTGCTGTATCCGTAACTTGATCCGCGTGGTTTTAGATTTTCTTTTTTTACTCGGACCCCAAACTCTTTCACCAAAATTAAAGAAGCCTAAGTTACTCCTTGTTACATCTGCTATCTGCTTGTGAAAGTCACATCAAAATCATTTCAAAATTAAAATCACACGTGTAGAGATTTATTATGAACGTCGATATATTAACATCTTTTATAATCAGATTCGCAAGGCAATAGTTATAGTCTGAGCGTGAAAAAATGATAATCTAAAAGTGTGATTGTCCATTTATAGTACAAATCACGCCTTTTTCCCATTGAGGTAGGTAGAGACAACATCTTTCCAATTGCTACGATCTTGGCATAAGCCTTTCGCTTCTTCAACTTTCATAATAAAATTATAAGTTCTATATCAATGTATTATGAGTGTCGTACCTACTTAAAAAAAATTAGTGTCTGTCTGAAAGTCTGTCTTTTTTGTCTGTTTGAAAGTGGTAATCTCTAGAAAGGCTGAACCTGTTTGCCATTGCTGGCAGGTAGGTAATATTATAAGGCGTAACACAGGTTACTTTATTTATCATTTCACAAATAAAAACCTTAAACAAAGTCCACGCAGTCGATATCTCGGGCACATAATACAATAACATTTTTTTTTTTGGAGAAGCGCATTGAAAGCTGCCGATCCCATTGTGCTGGGTTGGCGTGAGCGCAGGTAGAGGGGATCGCTGAACGCTCCTTCAGTTTTCACTTTACTTCAGTCTTCAGTCGTAGCTCAGCTATCCTACTGGCAACTTGTGTCTTCGCTTGTCCCTCGTTGCTAATTTACATTTTTAAATTTCGTGTAAATTATTTTGTTAGTAATTTACTTCGTGTAAATTATTTTGTTAGTAATTTACTTCGTGTAAATTATTTTGTTAGTAATTTACTTCGTGTAAATTATTTTGTTAGTAATTTACTTCGTGTAAATTATTGAACAGTGTCTATTTTTTTGAAACAATCTCGGATTGTTTTACTTTTGTGTATCTGTGCTTCAGTGATATTCGATTCGAAACTTTTAGGTAAGTAAATTGAAAATAATTTTATTTGGTCATATTGAAAATGTTTTAGTTTTTCGTGTATCGTGCGCTGTACGTTCGATAATCAAATTCAAGTTTGGAAAAAAATTGTTATAGGTAATGTGTAGAATGAGATTAGTTGTTATTGTATGTATTTTTTCTATGATCCAATAGATAAATTTTCAATTGTTTGTGATCTTATGTTTAAACTGCTGTATCCGTAACTTGATCCGCGTGGTTTTATATTTTAATTTTTTACTCGGACCCCTAATTCTTTTACCAAAATTAAAGAAGCCTAAGGTACTCCTTGTTACATCTACTATCTGCTTGTGAAAGTCTCATCAAAATTATTTCAAAATTAAAGTTACATGTATATTAAATGATTATGAGCGTCGATATATTAACATCTTTTATAATCAGATTCGCAAGGCAATAAGTAAAGTATGAGCGAAAAAAAAATTAATTTAAAAATCTCACAGCCACTATTTTTTTTATTGCTAGTAATTTGGTACAATGACTGTTAATAAATTGGTGGGCAAGATGCTAGATAACTCGTGTATGAATGAAGAATTTAAAACTAATATTTGATTCATATTGTATTTATACAGAGTGTGCCCATAAATTAATGACCAATTAACTGAAAACTGACACTTATATATCATACACACAAATCATGCAATTTTCCCATTGAGGTAGGCAGAGACAACATCTTTCCAATTGCTACGATCTTGGCATAAGCCTTTCGCTTTTTCAACTTTCATAATAAAATTATAAGTTCTATATCTATGTATTATGAGTGTCGTACATACTTAAAACAAAAAGTCTTAAAAAAATGTATGTCTGTCTCAAAATCTGTCTTTTTGTCTGTTGAAAGAGGTAATCTCTAGAAAGGCTGAACCGATTTTCCATTGCTAGTCTTAAAAAAATGTATGTCTGTCTCAAAATCTGTCTTTTTGTCTGTTGAAAGAGGTAATCTCTAGAAAGGCTGAACCGATTTTCCATTGCTGGCAGATATTATAAGGCGTAACACAGGTTACTTTATTATGAAAAATGAAATATCATTTCACAAATAAAAAACCTTAAAAAAAGTCCACGCATGCGATATCTCGGGCACATAATATAATAACATTTTTTTTTGGAGAAGCGCATTGAAAGCTGCCTGTCCCATTGTTCTGGGTCGGCGCGTGCGCAGGTAGAGGGGATCGCTGAACGCTCCTTCAGTCTTCACTTTACTTCAGTCTTCAGTCGTAGCTCAGCTATCCTACTGGCAACTTGTGTCTTCGCTTCTCCCTCGTTGCTAATTTTCATTTATAAATTTCGTGTAAATTATTTTGTTAGTAATTTACTTCGTGTAAATTATTGAACAGTGTCTATTTTATTGAAACAATCTCGGATTGTTTTACTTTTGTGTATCTGTGCTTCAGTGATATTCATTCGAAACTTTTAGGTAAGTAAATTGAAAATAATTTTATTTGGTCATATTGATTAGTTTTTCGTGTATCGTGCGTTGTAGGTTCGATAATCAAATTCAAGTTTAGGAAAATTTGTTATAATGTGTAGAATGAGATTAGTTGTTACTGTAGGTATTTTTTCTATGATCCAATAGATAAATTTGTGTGTTTTTGGATTTTAAGGTTTTATTTTTTTCTCGGAATCCTAATTTCTTTTCCACCCAAGTTACTTCTTGTTACATCTGCTATCTGCTAGTGAAAGTCCCGTCAAAATCAGTCCGGCCATTTCAGAGATTTAAAACTTATCTCAGTAATGTTCAAATGTATGGTTACATTATATTTTACGCGAGTTGTTAACCGTTATCAACGTTACATAATTATATAGATAATGCAATATTTTGCAGCATTATATCGCTAACCGGCACGGATAACGCACGTAAGTCAATTATTTTACAATATCACGATTTGTACATTGAACTCGCAAATAGTATCTACTGGCAAATAAAAAGCTGCCATTTTTTTTTAGTTTTGATGATGAAATTGGGAATTGATAGAACTCAAATTATAGGCATTAGTTTCGGCATTTTCTGTTTTACAATTCTATGAATATTATTTTCATATCTGGTAATATCTCTGGTTCTACTCAACCAATTACAATCAAAATCCGGCAGGTTTTAAGTCTGACCGAGAGTTTTCTAGTAAAAAATCGCATCAAAATATTTTTGTGTTCAGAATGGTTCAAATATTAACATTTAACCCAGGATTTTTTTTAAATATCTCCAATGTACAGACATAGCTACTTTACAATTTTATAATTGAATGGATGTGAGAGTTTTTTAAGGTTGGATGGATTAAGTGTACCTATGTTTGTTACTCTTTCACGCGAAAACGGGTAAGTGGATTAGGATGAAATTTCACATAAATTATGGTCTGAATAGGACATCTATATTATCTCGTGAATAGGTTTCTGTACAGACAAACATTCGGTTTTCGGTCGGTTTGAGATAGTGTATTGTCAGGAGAAGAGAGCTACACAAAACCAAGTAACACTATACTGCAATTTGACCCTGAAAAGTAATGTCAATGCTATGTGTAATATTTGTGTAAACATCCGCAAGTATATAGTACTCGTATACCTATAACAAGCAATTAAGACCCGCAGGATAAGCACGAAATTCCTTTCGAATAGTAAGCGTATTGTATTCGTTTCAAGAGGCTGGAGACACTCAATATAATAACGTGATTTTGGTTAATAATTTTGACATCATCGATGCGATGTTATTGATGTGCAAACAAATGCGATTAGTCAAACACTGAATCGCGATATAGGATTGTAATATGTGTTGACTGTCTCCAGTCTCTCGTTACGAATACGATACGCTTACTATTCGGTAGGAATTTCGTGCTTGCTCTACCGTTCTCTAACACGTGTATGATCTATTATTGACAACGATGCACAAAGACACTGAAAATGATATTTATTTACTAAATTAATGCATAGACGTTTTATTTATTACTAGCTTTTACCCGCGGTTTCACTCAATATTCTGTTCCTGTTCATTTCCCGTAGGAAGCTATTCCAGCGATAAAAAGTAGGCTATGTGTTATTCCAGTTATGAGCAATATTTTCCGTGAAGTGACTGCCATCTGACCTCCACAACCCATTGTCAATATCAAAATTCTGTAGTTAGACCAGCTGTCAAACTTTTTAAGACTCCAACTCTTCGTAACGACGGCGACGGTCATAGATGTTTTTAAGGCAACCAGGACCGACGGCTCAACATGCTCTCCGAGGCACAAAAAAAAATTTTAAGTTACAGAATATGGTCAAAAAAAGCGTCTATGAAATGTTTATTACACAATTAAATATATTTAACTGGTATTTTAAAGGAGCTTAATTAGTTCCGTTCCGTTAAAAAAAAAACGAATTCAACGGCTCAAATTGAAATAGGACCATAATCTATAAGAAGCGCCAGCTATCAAATAAAAAAGAATCATCAAAATCGGTTCACCCAGTCAAAAGTCCCAAAAATGTACTCGAATTGAGAACCTCCTTCTTTTTTGAAGGCGGTTAAAATGGAAAAAATAATTCTTTTTTTTACTATTTCGCGATATTTGCATGAAAGGCTTGGCATTAAATAATAAACTTATCAGTAGAATGTTAGATAACAACATTATCTGACATATCTATATCGTACTCGTAATATAATAACGATTGCTATAAAATTGAGTGGCTATATCTTATGTCTAATCAGCTGATTATAGTTCCTAAAGTGACATATGAAGTACAGTCGGCGACAAATGTAGATTTTATACTTAAAAATCTACTTGACAAAATTATGTTGCATGCGTCCATAGGCCAAGGTAATTCTTCCCATCAAGTAGGTTATGTGCTTGTCTGCCACCTAAGTGGTATAAAAAAATGATGATAATTATTTCAATCATAATTAAATGATTGTGATAGAGCCTATTAAGTAGTTAAACAACATTTTCATCAAAAAATTTGAATTAATTTGCTCAAAAACTTACTATAAAAATTTGAAAATGATAATCTACTTTGGGCGCTGACTGTACTTTGTCATATTTTGTCATTAAATTTATCTAGATTTTATATCAACTTAAATTATATTATAACTTAAAATATTACTATATTTCAGTATCAGTAAGATTTCAAGGTATAAAAAACTTGATATTATTTATATTGGATATTATTACTTTCTTCCTCTGAGGTGAGCATTGAAAAACTTGATTATTTGATATTATTTAATGATGCATACGTCCAAAGGCCACGGAGACCGTTTCCCATCAGGTGGGCCGTGTGCTTGTCTACCACCTAAGTGGTATAAAAAATATTAATTTTAACTTAATTTCTTAATCGGCACCGAACCGACCAAAACCGTTGGTCCGTCACGTTACCTATTGTAGAGCGAACCCCGGGGTATACCCTAAGAAAGGAGTTCCTCAAAAATGAACGTAGCTAGCAGGAATTAACAGAGTATAATGACAATGTCTTAAGTTCTGAGACTGACTGTGACTTTCATGTGACAACTAACAGTCCTGTATTTTTAGAACAGTCTAGAACGAAAATAGCGGTTCTAAAAATATATTTCTGTAGCAAAACTCCCTGACAGATTTACGTAGCATTCGATGTTGAAGAAACTGACTGAAATTCTTCTATTACAAAATATCTCCTGGAAGGCAAAAAAAATAGTCATATGGATTGTTCAAAGAAAAAATACTCTTAATGACATCCCAATCACTTTACAGCCCAGCGATATTCCTATCCATTGCATTTATTGCTTTCGTCGGTTTGTCTTTCAATCATGAATAATTTAACGACTAGCTTCAACCACGTGGTTATTAGATTTTATGGTTTAATTTTTTTGCGCGGAACCCTAATCCTTTTTATATTAACTATCTATTAGACAAAGTCTCATCCCCAGTAGCCCAGCCGTTACGGAGTATACATCTTTCAAACAGAAAGACAGAGACAAAGATTATGAAAATTGTTTTTTGTTATATGTACCCACATGCACCGCATACACTCACATGCATTGATTTAAAATGCCCTTGGTGTTGCACACGTTCATAGGCCACGGTGACCGCTTCCCATTAGGTGGACCGTGTGCTTGTCTGCCACTTACGTGGTATAAAAAAAATACTACAAACAGACGTTTCAATTTTATTTAATCTTAATATATATAAATCTCGTGTCACAATGTTTGTTCTCAATGGACTCCTAAACCACTTAACCGATTATAATAAAATTCGCACACCATGTGCAGTTCGATCCAACTTGAGAGATAGGATAGTTTTTGAAACGGATTTCGACATCCACGCGGGCGGAGCCGCGGGCAACAGCTAGTTTGTTTATAGATTTAAAAGATAATTGTGTAGAGACGGTAAAGAGCTAACCGTATAATTGATTTTGTTACAGAATCACAATGGAGGCTGTAGTGTTTGACGGAAAGACCTCGACATTGAAGTACCAGAAGGACTACCCCATTCCTAAGATCACGAATGACGATGACGTCATCGTGAGGGTTGAGTACTCCGGAGTGTGTGGCACGGACCTCCATATCATTCAGGTTGGTATACTTCTAGTTACAAGTTCTAGTTGAAGAGTTTGTTTTAATCCGCTAGTATCTGAAACTACTTATACGATTTGAAAAAATCTTATTGCATTTGATAGCCCAATTTTCGGGCAAAGTGTGACTAGACACTTAATTATTTGCTTTTTTTTTAATACCGGTCACATCAATATGACTTCACCTCACCTGATGATAAGTCAAAGGTAAAGTCTCTTGGGAATGAGGGTCACCATTACAGACACCGATAGTATGTACTGAGTAACTGTCTTGGTTATGCACGGCAACCTTAGTCAAAGTGTAGGGTATTTCAAAACCTGTCCAAAGACATGTTATTTTATTGTAAATTGCCTTTCTAGGGAGAGTATCCAGTTCGCAAGGATCGTCCTCTTCCCCTGGGCCACGAGTCCTCTGGTGTCATCCACGCTGTGGGCAAGAACTCCGTCTTCAAGGTTGGGCAGAAAGTCGCCATTGACCCCAACATGTAAGTGTATTAAAATTGTGTTTGCAAAATCACGTATACACCAAGATCTTTGAAATAAGCTGATGAAATAATTTGAACAGTGATCTGGATGTTGCATGAATAGTTCTAGAATATCCTACACAATGTAAAAAATGTTTGTGATGGAAATAAAAAATCTTCCTACCCACCCCTCCCTAACCTCCCCACCCCTTCCTAGCCCTCCCCCCTTCCCTTCAGGGTAGGCAGCGCTTCCAATCAGCGCCTCGATTCTGCTAAAGACAAACCACTGATATACCACTGAGACTCTAAAAAATGCCATTTAATTGTAGACTTTATTGTTATCAAGTTAAAGTTTAAAGTCAAAATGATACTTTGTAGAGAGGATGAAAAAGTTAAATGAATTCTTTTCATTTGATTTTAGACTCTAACTCTATAACGGTAAAGTCTACGATTAAATAGCATTTTTAGAGTGTCAGTGGTATTACAGTGGTTTGCCTTTAGCAGAATCGAGGCCCAGGTGGGCCGTATGCTTGTCTGCCACCTACGTAGTATAAAAAAAAAACTAACCAATAACTTCTTTCCAGCGCATGCTCACTCTGCGAGTATTGCCGTGAAGGAAATTACCAGTACTGTCCCACTGCCGCGGTCACCACCACCGTTGGCATCTTCAAGGACGGCGCCTGGGCAGAGTACTGTGTCGTACCACAGCAGCAGATCTTCCCGTTACCTGATGGCATCACCACTGAACAAGGTACGTTCTTATCATAAAAGAGATGACTTCATCATTTGACAGTTCGATTCTCGCTCAGTGCAAATATTTGTATGCATGAATGTCTATTTGCATTGGTCTGGGTGTTTCTATGTATAATAAGTCTGTATTTACAAAAAAAGTATATAAGTATGTTTATCAGCATTCTAGAACCCATGACACAAGCTAGTAAAACTAAGCTTACTTTGGGTCTAGGGAGCGATGTGTAGAATGTCTTAGGATATTTATTTATTTATTTATCATTGATCTCTACATCACTTCATCGATTTAACCATAAAATAACAGGATTTTATTGTGGATTTTGGCCCATTCGATTACCGAGAGTAGCAATCGAGTCTTTAAAAATTTTTGAATGCAGATATTTCTTACTTTTAAAAGTAAAAAAAAAATTGCTTTAAGAGTGCTAAGTAAAAATTGAAAGTTCTCTAAATATTGAATTTGGAAAACTTTCCTTCCGGCTAAAAAATATACTCTGTTATGCCATACGCTATTTCTTTCAACAAAGTACGAGTATTTTAAGACCCTTAAGTTTCTCATTTCTTATACTTATACCCAATATTTTGAATGAATAATTAATATGGACTTTTATTTTGTTGTTCAACAGCTGGTCTCACGGAGCCCTACTCTTGCGTCGCTCACGGTTTCGATCGCGCCTCGCCCATCAATGTTGGCAAGAAGATTCTCATCATTGGCGCTGGAATCATCGGTAAGTAACATTGTAAATACATTTATTAACCGACTTTACAACGAGATGATTGCTTTGATTTTTAACCTTTCCAACAAAGTTTTGTGTCTGACGTCATACTCAATTATTCCGCCGTGTTTTTATAATCAGTACGACTGTTGGTGTACCGGTGTATAATTAGGTCTTTGTTTTCTGAAATCTAAATGTTGGAAAATTCAATTGGTTCTTTAGTTATGTGTAATTTATGCTTAATGATCTGGGCTGTTTATTTCACAACTGATTATTGGTTATACTTATTACATATCTAGCGACCCGGGACCCGGCTTCGCCTGGGTGTAAATTCCAGTTTCCCAATAAAATATAGCCTATGACACTCACGAATGACGTGGCTTTCTATTGATGAAAGAATTTTTTAAATCGGTTCAGTAGATTCCGAGATTACCCCTTACAATTTAACAAACACACAAACTTTACCTCTTTATAATATTAGTGCAGATAGGTATATTGTCTACTTATAATAATATAATTAGCGTGATCTGCGTAAATGTTTTTTTCAATCACAAAGTTTCTTGAATCGTCGTTCATAGTTGTTTTTTCTTAGAGTCAATATAATTACAGCAATCACAAATCATTAAATGCGCTAAGTTTGTTTGTGTTTGCTTGAATAACATGTCACCTTTTAGTTACCAGCCTCCTTAAAATATTATGCAGATGTAATAGACCGTTGTTCCCATTACGTAAATTGGTGGGCAAAATAAACTTACGAATTGTCCATTGTTCGATTGTCGCAAAGAATAACATTACATGTAAAAGATAAAGAAGGAAGCTTAAGTAATTTGTGTAAAACACTTTAAATCACTGTCGTGTAAATAAAGTGATTTTGCTGAAATATGTTTATTTAATAGATAGACCAATTTGCTGTTTCATCAGTGTTTTATAGAATAAATATACACTCATAATGAAAATATGTATTTTTGCATGATGGAATAACAGCTTCAGTCAAGGCTGACTTTAATTTTATTATTCGAATTCTGATATTTAATCTTTATTATTAAAATCCATTCACTTACAAAATAATAAACAAAGTAAATTATGTCACCTTAATACTAAACAAAATATGTAAATCAAATAACCCGCCCCTGATCGCGCCCGGTGCAAAGGTGCCCATCACACTTGCCGCATTTCCACGTTGGATTGCGACGGCCATCCTCTGCACCAGGAACGACCCGGAGCGAGAGTCACCCGTGGCCTCTATGAGCCTTTGCCCAATCGCCCTTATAAGGCTTTTGGCCTCTTTGCCCCAGCTCCCCAAAGTCTCCACCGCCACCGGCACGAAGTGATACAACGGCTCCAGGGGCATTATTCTGTTTGACATTGATTTCTAATCACAGTCGAAACGTGAGAAGTCAGTCGATTTCAATAGGTTAACATAGAGGAAAGAACCGGTGTAAAACTAAACCAAACTGAATGTGTCGGCTAATACGAACGTGGATGGTTACGGTACGATTTGTCAAACAAGGGCCCAGCTCTATTTTAAAAATAAATGAATACATCTTTATTATTAGCTTTTTCTAAACCAGTTTTGAATTTTAGGTAATCTGTGGGTGACCACTCTGCATCATCATGGACACAGGGAAGTCACAGTCTCTGAGATGAACAAGACACGGCTGGAAATTGTCAAAAGGCTGGGTAAGTCTTCAATTTTAAGTTCTTGATCTAGCAAACTGCAAATATTTTTCGATCATTTATCGATATTATTATTACGTAAAATATTAAATTTTATTCTACACCTACTCAAAAGTACCCTAATTCTTTCATATAAATGAGACAGAATGTTTCAATTTCTATTTCATTTATTCCTTTACAATATTAAATTGTGTTGAAATTTCACTTAAACTTAGTTCACTTTAAACTTTCCGTCGTAGACAATAATACCTACATCATTCTCTGAACCTTTTTTCCCAACTCAGTTGGGGTCGGCTTTCCAGTCTAACTGTGATGCGGCTGAACTTCGATATTTTCCGTGGAGCGATTGCCATCTGACCTCCACAACCAATGGTCATGACCAATGGCAATATCGAAGTTGCAAGTTAGACTGGTTGGACTTTTGTGGGCTCCAACTACCCGTAACAACTGCCATAGATGTTTGTATGGCAACCGGGACCGACGGCTTAACGTGCTCTCCGAGGCACTAATAAACCTGCGATAAATACACACATAACTTCGAAAAGTCATTGGTGTGTGCCATGGTGAACCTGGGATCGAACCCGAGACCTCGTCTCAGCAGTCCATTACCCAAACCACTAAGCTTCCTTTTTCCAATTATAATATATTTTATATCTTTTGTAGACACTGGCTTCAGGCTGATCACTCCCGATGTCTTGGAGAAGGAGAAGACGCTGTATGACGTCATCATTGATTGCACAGGTAAAGTATCATCCATCCATATTGATTATTATACTAGCCGATGTCTGCGGCGCCACCCACTTGAATGCCGGTTATTGCAACATTTTTTTATATCGGTCACGTCAATATGACTTCACCTCGCCTGATGGTAAGCTAAAGGTAAAGTCTCAGGAATAGGGGTAACCATTACAAACAGCAATAATGCTCTAATGAAGGCCTCATCAAATGCTTTTTTACACCCACTTTAAAGGATCCGGGACTATAGGAGGAAGGAAACACGTGCGCTGGTAGAGAAATTTGGTTATACCACCAGCTTATTCATTCAATAATTTTCACACATAAATCTTTGATAAGGTATTTTAATCAGGCACGTAGCCTGGTTAAAATTTGATGAACAATAAGATTAATTATAATGAAAGTTGATTTGCTAAAAATTTAATAACTTTGGCAGGGTTCCTGGGGAGTTCCTTCTTAGGGTCCCTGGTGAGTCCCATGTTAGGGTCCCTGGTGAAAGACTCAAGGGGATAGAGGAAAAAAGGGATTCTATCAGTTCAAGTGATTTACATTTTAGCGTTGCCTATAACTTTTTCTAACTAAATTTATTTCCTCAGGCGTGGGCAAAGTGATGGAGAATAGTTTCAACTACATGAGGTCCGGCGGCAAGTACGTACTCTTTGGATGCTGCCCACCTTCGCACAAAACAACGTAAGTGTTATTTCTCTTGATCCACTGTACAATCGTCTTCATAAGTAACGCTATCAATGTTAAAACCGATCATTAACATAGTTCAAGATGAGATCGGAACTGAATTTTAAACATATTATTGGCGCCCAGGAGATAATATTTATGATATTTTATTCAGAGAACATGAAATATAATTAAAACGAAAAGTATATTCATTTCATTGACCGAATTGGTTATTGTCGTCAATGCGATTTTGCCCTTTTAATTTAAATTCATTGGTGCGTGAAATATTATGAACAGAAATGAATGAACTATTTGGGTCATTTTTATGGCTACCCAGTTGGAAACATTTTGATTTCAACTCCATTTGCTACACGAGTTAAAAAAAAATTCGCTCGCACATTCTCGACAATTCCCCTTACTACTCTCGATGCCAATAAAATTGTGGCATTAGATTAGATCTTAACCCGATAAAAATAAAGTTCATTATACTATGTACGATTTCGTTGCAAAAGTTCACTTCAATTCCATTCCGCACAATGCAAATTTAGCCTTGCTTGCAATACTAGAATCACATGCGTTTTTGTACTTCAAGTCCTGCAAGCAATCAGCTTCAATTTTTAATAATAATATCGTTTTGCAGCGTGAGCCCGTTCGAGATTTATAATAAGGAACTTACCATCATCGGAGTGAGGGTCAACCCCTTCAGTTTCCCCAACGCTCTTGGATGGATCAAGGCCATGGGTGACAGGTATGATTTAAAACTACTTATATTAATAGAAAACTGATACTTATAATGGTAGAGCTGATGATTGAGGGACAAACTGGATTTCCTCTTGGAGTCACGGGGGTGGAGGGGGTCATACGGCAGTCACTCCCGTAAAAGCCCTACAAGCCAAATCAGATGGAGGAGGTAGTAAGCAGAAATCGGGCGACTGGGATCCAAGCCAAGATAATGATCATTCTCAATTCCACTTTCCTGATTTGATAGGAAACTGACTCCTTCTTAGTGGCTTAGCGGTAACAAGTTTGACTGCTGTCTGTGAGATTCTGGGTTCGATTCCCGAGTAGGTCAAAGTATTTAGTATCAGTAGTATGGGTTTTTCTGTATATACATTGTCAATCACATGGTCAGGATAAAACTCCTAGTTTATGACAATAGGCTTGTTTCTTATTACATAGAACTGGAAAGATAGTGACTGATAATATTGTCGTTAATATGATAAATGTTGGTTTTGGTTATAGTGTATATCTTGTGAGTTCAAACTAAAGAATATTCTCTGTTCCAGATATTTGAACTACGAAAAGCTCGGAGTGAAGACCTACCGCCTCTCAGAATATGAAGCGGCAATTGCTGACTTGAAGGCTGGCAGCGTAGCCAAGGCCATCTTCAAACTGACCCCGGATTAAGTGTTAACTAATAAATATTTATTTTGTCATAACATTTTTATTTTATTTCGTTCCCCGCTCTACTGCCCCCTACTGAAGGAGCTCAAGTGAACTTACACCATAAATTTCTATGACCTCAGCATGGCGCCCGTAGTAGTCCGTTTCAGGTGAAAGTTTAAATTAACAGGGAAATATTACCATAGTAAGTACTTCAAAAACACATTTTAATTACAAATTAAACCAACATCAACATCAACAGACTTTATGTTAAGGTGTGGAGGAACGGGATGTGACGTCCCTCCAACACAAAGGGAGGATCCTCCGACCAGGCAAGGTGATCACGCCTTCGGGCCGCAGCCCAACGGTTATCGTTGGGATCTTGTATATATGCTATACCAGCGCGCGAACTTCACTTTCGCGATTCAGGATCGTAGTGACGTAGTTGTAGTATCGAAGTAGTTCGTCGTGCTGTCACTAGATGGCGCTGGGTATATGTGGTATCGCCACAAAGGTTAGTTAGTCGACACAAAAAATTTCACATTTAAATCTGTTACTAGTTTCTTGAATGTGGATATTTCCTTTCTTCCTTGGGGTGAGCAGAGAAAACAGTCCCCCATTTGGTTCTGTCGTTAGGAACTTCCTCTACTGTCATTAACCTTTCATGCAAACCGGTCGAGGTCCGAGGGCTCCGGACTTGCCGTGTTTTTACTTTACCAACCAATTTATTCAGTCTACGATAGCAAGTTCCTTATATAACCGTCAATTAAATTACTTTCTCGAATATAAACACATTATCAAAATATTCTGACATAACTGAGTAAGGTTCCTTTAAAAGTGTTGTAATGTCGAGACCGTTGGAGTGTGAAACAGATAAATGAAAACTCTCAAATGTCGAACCGTCGAAACGTCGGTATTTTATTAAAAAATATATTCTACATTTTATAATGTTGAAAATGTTCATCCAATTGCTTGAATCTGCAATAAAAATATAATTTGAGCGAACCAGTAAATTTAATAAAATATTATTAATATTTTATTTATAGACTTTCGTGTATCTCGTCAGAAAATACATTCAAAAAGTGTTTAAGAGCATGCTCATATATTTGAAGACTTAAATTGATGTATATTTTTACTCAAATATATCATAAACTAATATAAAGATATCACCATTTATTTTTATAACTTATTTTATTATGGTGACAATGGTACACCTCTACAACTTCACAGTAATTTTTTAGGTAATTTGGATTATTAGCGATACATGAGGCTTATATGAACCATCTGCATAAAGATAGCATAAGTTTCTTATAACAGCAGATGGACAAAAATCTCCATTATAAAAATGAGGTTTACCTACTTATAATCGAGAAAGAAAATTGAGTACAATTTTCTCGTTAGGAATGATACACTAAATTCTAAACTAGCGGACTCGTGCATCGAGGTAAAGACCTTATTTGCAACCGGGTCGCAACGCTGACATAATGATGGATGCTAAAATAGTCATGAACATGAAGATATTGAATAATTCGGTAAATGCTCAACAAATGTAAAGTTGATTGAGCAAGAAATGTATCACAATTAACGAGATCTACTCTATACAACATTTAAATCTAAGGTAAAGTCTTTATCTTTCGTTATTCTCTTCAGAATTTTCTAGATTCTGACCATCATCACTAAGAATACTATCAAGTATATTGTCCTCATCACTATGCGCTATATTATCATTCGTTTTGGCTAGCACTTCATTTAATACATCATCTTCATTTCGTTCTACTTCTCCTGCTAATTCATTCTCTTCAACAGTTATAGGAATAGGGCTATCTTCAAGATTTTCTGTTGTACTACTTATTACATCTGCTTCATTACTGTTTAGTCCATTCACTTCTTCAGCTGCAGTCTCTTTTGCTATACTTTCTTCGTCATTAATTTCTTCAGGTTCTTCAATTATAGGTTCTTGCGAATTTTTGTTTTCGTCTACTTTCTCTTCATTATTTTCTTCCATAATCGAAGGAACACTGGAGTCGTGGTTCACTATTTGATCATCTTCACTAACAGAACTAGGTTGTTCATCATCGGTGGGGGTAATATCACTATCAGCATCACCATTGGCTACTTTTTGTTGTCTTACATTTCTTTTTTCTCTAAGTTCTTGTAATGACGGTGTTTCTTTTCCATTACTTTCAGCCTTAGCTCTATCACCATCTCTCATGAATAAAACAATGTCGTCTGTGTATCTTAGTGTAGGCATTGGAGGATATTTTTCTCTGAAATAAAGGAATATTTATTAACTACAAAGAACTCATATAACATAATTCAAGTATTTTTTTTAAATATCTTCTATATTTTTTCACAGCCACTTTAAAATGATATAATAGTATCTGATGGTTGTATAGGATAACTAATAGTACCTACTACGTGTACGCGTGTTTTCGGTCAAACCTACCTTCTTGTTTCCTCGTATTTGCTGTTCACCATAAAACAGTTGGACTCCCGGTATATTAGTCTTCTTTTACTGACCCAGGGCCATTTAAGGCTCCAGTAGGAACTCTGAAAAAGAAAGAAATCAATAATTTCACGTCAACATGACTTCACCTCTCCTGATGGCAAGCTAAAGGTAAAATCTCAGAATCACCACCACTGTATACACCGATAGTGCTACAGTAGGGATCCTCAGCTTGACGGACTCATCAAATGATTTTTCAAGCCCCGCTTAAAGGGACTACAGGAGGAAAGAAACACATGCGCTGGTAAAGAATTACAAGTCTTTATGGTGCCAAAGATAAGAGGCAGTTAAATGCACTACCGCTACGCCACAGAGATCGTCAAAAATGCAATTGATCAGAGTGCCTATACTGAGTTTCTGCGTTTGCATATCGCTGGGTGCGCGACGGCAGCGCCAACTAGCGGATGAACTTTAGGCGGACTCTGAAGTGTCAAATGGCGAGTTGTCATTACGAATAGTAAAATAAACAAAGAAATATTTTCAATGAAACGTCGTATTTAAAATCGTTTATTGTAAAACTAAAAACATGTAAATGTATAGCGTCTATAGTAACGTTGGCCTTTTTTATTTGCCGTGTAAACTGGCACAATTCAACCAATTCTATGTAGTACACACGGACCTATTGCTGATTGTTTGTTAAACATGGCCAAATTAATAATACAAACTGGATTTGCAGCAGTAACACACGAAATCAATTTCCAACCCCAAACAACATCAAAAGGCAAACAATTAGTTTTGGCTCAACATGTGCAAGATGTAAAAGAAACGAAATGCGAAGATCAAACGAGCCACACCATTGAAGCTCGTGTAATTCGTCAAACTTCAGTGACTTCGACTCCATACAAAACATCCTTGAATGTAAGCAGATTTCTTCTTTTTTTGCAATCTTACTACACGTGCGCTATAAGTTGAGACCTGACCGCTATGACGCGTCATAGCGGCCAGGTCTCAACTTATAGCGCACGTATAGTAGATGTATGTAATACTATGTGGTCGCGACAGAAAAATATAGGTAGTCTATTAGTCGTATACCTACCTTGACGGCTGTTATCCATTTCATTCGTTGTTCTTGTTTCCAACGTGCTTGTGGAAATTTGTAGAATTTACAAGCACTGTTTACACCAGTGTTTTTACAGTTATCAACACAGCAGGTATCGTGACCCATATTTCTTTATTTTTAACGAAATACAATAAACAACAACACTCCACTATGTATACGCAAGGATGACATCCGCCGCGAGTTCCTTTTTTAGCCACGGCGGGCGCTGCGATCGATTCGTCTGTCCCTACTTCCCGCATTGCACCCAGCGAATCGTAAACGCAATGTATGGGATTGGATTAGCGCCGCCTGGTGGCAAACCTGGGAATCATTTTACGGTGAGCAAGTTAGCTCCTAACGTGACACTCCGATTCACTTAACTCAGTGACAAATTCTATCAAAAAAAAATTGTGCAACTCAGTATAGACACTCTGAGTGATTAGATGGTGACGTTATAATATGTTATCGAACGTTTATTTATAGGATAATCCAATTACGCAGCTAAATAGTCATTAATATCAGATAGAACAATTTCACAGTGACAATAAAACGAAATCAATCTTGTCATCAGCTCTTATTGATAGGGGCCTAGTTAAAAATAACCCTAATCTGTCATCAGCTTTGTTAAATCGATGCCAAACATGCAAGTCCACCCACACGAGTGATTTGTTTGAACTATTCACAGACCTATTGTAGAGTATATTAAGAACCTGAACTATTGCACTATAATGATTTTCTGATCGGAAAAAATGATCATCCAGGATGGGACTTGAACCCGTGACCAGTCCCTTACAGGGGGAATGCTCTGACCAACTGAGCTAATTTTGTTAATTGTAAGCGATCTATTTTAGAGGACAAAAAAGTCCGCGGACAAAAATCCCTCGTCTGCGCAGGTTATTAGAAGAAGGGAAAAGGAAGAGAATTCGCTAAACTTTAATGAAAATAAATACTTAATTATAGAGAGCAAATGACTTGTTTTAAGCCACGTCGATGGTCTAATGAGATGAGATCGGATTGAATCAAACGAAATAAGATTGAATAACAATTAAAATTCATTTTGGGAGTGTAGAATTATTAAACAGATTAGTACAGAATTGGTACCAAGTAATATCATCTTAGCGTTAGTAAAAAAATCCAAGGGGTCTGTATTTTGGAGCCAGAAAGAAAAAATAAATAAGTACCTATCCATAAAATGTATTTCATTTTTTTTCTTTTTTGACAAATGTTTTGTTTGATACTGTCGGCAGTTTACGCAAATGTATGTGAAGTGTAAATTAATCCAATTTGTTATTTCTGTTTTCACACTTGAAAATGATATGATAAATGATTAACACTGGTTATTTTTTTACTTTAATATGTTAATAAAATATTTATAAACTAATAGACAATAATAATATTTACGAAAAAAATATTTTTCCGCTGCCTTCAAAAAAAGTTCAAAGGTTACTTATTAAAAAAATAACAAAAGTAAAATATACATACCACTTTGGCATGAACCATTCGCTTCCTGGCCTTTTCATCTTCTATGCGTTTTTCTTCTTCTGGGTCATAGATCTCCACCTGAGGAGAAATTCAGAATTAGGTCATATTATTACAACCACACCGATATACCTATATTGATTTGCGTGGAGGTCAGTTATTGTTTTTTGGAGATATCTCCGGTTCTACTAAACCCATTGCAATCAAACGTACGATAATTTTACGTCTGAACAAGACCTTTCTAATACAAAACGCCTCAGAATCCAGGATTTTGAGGAGTTAACAAACAGACAAGAATAATTAGACAGTAATCCAAGTTTTTTTTAATATCTCCAAATGTACAGACACCACTAATTTACATTTTTATAATAGCATATATTTGAGTTAGTGATTGGCTGACTCGGTCAGCATAAAATTGGGTTTTTTAGTTGCTGTCAAATTACCACCTACTGTGCGCAACTTTTAGTAGACATTATACCGATGCTACTACAAAAAGCTAGGCGTCAAAATTCACTAATTAATTTATGTAATCCCCGCGTACTGTACCTGGATAAACTTTTTTTTCTAACATAGTGATTGAAAGAATCTACTTACAAGTGGATCTTCGTAGCAAAAATAGCTGTCTTCCTCATCCTCTGGCCTGTAACAATACAAAAATTAGGGTGCTTTTCCACCAGAGATGTGCTATACTACGATGCTATGGATGCGTTTGATTTCCACCAATCATATTCATTGGTGCACATAGCTTAACACTGGTGGAAACGGATTCAACTAAGATAAATATTTTTTTATAAGGAAGGATGTGTGCTTTGGGTGCGGGCTATAGATGCGTGCTATGGATGCGTACTATGGATGTGTGCTATGGATGCGTGCTATAGATGCCTACTATGGGTCATCGCGAGTGGTGTAGGCAACCGACGACGTTTCCCTTCTACCGATACAACATAGCATAGCTCTAGATGCGCATCTTTCTCAACCCTCCCCCCCAACTTCCTAACCCTCCCTCCCTCAACTTGTTGGGCAAAGGCTCGAAGACTAGTCAGATAATACTCACGCGGTAACGGAAATTCTCAGGTAGATGCCGGACTCAACTATGATGTCATGGGCCTCCTGTATGGTGAGGGTCGAGGTGTCGATATCATTGATTCTTAACAGCTTGTCCCCAGGCCTGATGCCCGCTTTCTCTGCGCGGCTTTCGGGCTTCACCTGTTCAGGAGTTATGCGAGTTCAATATATGCTTGTTTTAATATTACTTCTAGTATAAATTATTATAAATTACCTACAAGGGGACTAACTGAGCATCTTGACATGTCTTGGGGTGAAGCTGGAGCCATTTACTGTAATTCTTGCAAACTACGGCAATAGTGACTATATAATACATACATAATGATACAAATCACGCCTTTTTCCCTTTAGGGTACGCAGAGACTATTCCTTCAGGAAGCAGTTCCGTCACAGGTTCAAGTCGTGTCCTGAACGCAATTTTTTTGCAATGGCAAAGCTAGTCTAAGTATACTATTGTTTCAAAATTTTATTGAACACAGAACTTCGCTATTGCCAATGGGTTATGAAGTGAAGATCAGTAGTAAGAAGTCTTACAAGAAAAAGCCCGCTTCAACTGGACCAAATTGAAATGGGACTACACGAAGACACCAGCTTTCAAATAAAAAATAAATCTTGAAAATTGGTTCACCCGATCGAAAGTTAAGAAAGAAATAAAAAAAAACAGTCGATTCGAGAACCTCTTTTCTTTTGAAGTTGGAAAGATCAATGATGGTTTGTCCACAATCAAATACTTACTAATGTGACCCTCAATGGCGTTTTATAAAACACTCCACCAGCTAAATCAAAGCCCCAGATGGTGTCTTCGAAGCTGACCCGTTCGTGAATGCCTTCGTTCCTGGACTCCCAGGACGGCTTGCTGATCTCGCCCGCCAGGAGTGCTGCCTCCTGCGGCTTCAGCTTGGTGTGCCTCATCGACACGTCCATTTCTGGTGGCATTACCCTGAAAAGGAGCAAGAGCATTTTTGATGAGGCCGTCAAGCTGAGGGCCGCCACTACGCCCTACGGGCGTATGTGGTGGTGACTCCAGTCCTGAGACTTTGCCTTTAGCGTACCATCAGGCGAGGTGAAGTCATTTTGACGTGTCCATATAAAAAAAAAGTTGAACCATTTTTGAGTCCTTTCCTACCTGAGTTTATCATATCCACTCGCGTGGATGTGGTATGTCCAATGTCCAACCTTGATGATTTTATTTCTGGTCATATCGCCAGTTCTACTCAACCAGTTGTAATCAAACATACGGCAGTTTGATTTGCCCTTAGTAAAAAAATCGTATTGAAATCCGGACAAGATTTAAAAAAAAATTGGTTTGCAATCGATTGACAACGAGGTTTTTTGTCATATATTTTCAACATTTTATGCTCAGATAAGCATTTTTTAACAACTCTTTATATAGAAAAAAAAACCCACCAATTTACATTTAACATTTATAAAGTTTTAAATAATTAATAGAGACTGGAAAAGGTTTTACCAATAAAAAGAGAACTAAAAATTAAAGAGCATTTTCAAAGTGAACGTTAATTTTCAGCTTTTTACGAATTCATGAATGAGATACTGTCAAAAGGATTAAACTGGAAGTATCGTGGACGTGCGGCCAATTGGGCTTTTAGGTCAATGAATACTTTGTTAATTCACCATTTGCAGTGAGCACTTTGCTCGTAAAATTCACGATATTAAAAGATATTATCGCTGACAATTTGTGAGTTGCCTTAGGACTAATGGAGGTTTGTAACGTTTCGACTATCTTTCACTTAATAATACTAAAGTGGGTAATGAGTGTCAAAACGCCATGAAACTTATGAAAATTTCAATGGATGAAATCAGATCCCCTGAAAAATGTGAAATATGTATGGAGTAGCTGCTAAAGATCGTATTAAAATATATCGGTTGTCAAAAAAATTTAAAGGATGGGGAAAAAATTACTGGGAAATGCTCTATGGGCCACCTTACACCCTGGCGTCAAAAAACCCCAGACGGCGTGCGGTTTTAATCGGTAAGACTCCGACATAACCGGCGGGGGGGGGGGGGGGTTAATGAGGATTTCCGAAGGAAAAAGGGGAAAAAATTACTAAAAATAGCCATGAACACTTTTTAATAGACAAGTTGTCATTGCCATGCCTGATTAGCAGATGGGTGAAGATCCATTTTCACCGGCCCATAACAAGGTTACGAAACGACTTTTGAGTAGAAAATTATTCTATAAGCAGTTGTGAAACGGTATTTAACCGAAACCGGTGACCGCTTTTAGTTTAACCGGATAAGTTAACCGAAAATTGGATTGTTGACCTTAATCGGTTCACTGAATTCTGGGGTCGTTTTCGGCTTAACCGGATCGGTTAACCGCATTGTTAACATTGGTTTGGTTTACCGAATACCGCTACCGTATTCTAAGAAGACGTGGGTGTTTAATTACAGAATTCGGATAACCGATTATTCTGTTTAAACGCCTCCGAATCAGAAGGGAAAAATTTCAATGTTCGCAGAAGGTCCACATAAACTAATGGCTGACCGATTACGAGCAGATTAAAACTATGAAAACTTATAAACTAACCTAACCTTTAAATGGAGTACTCTACTTGATTGTTGAATTGAGCTTAGTCGTGATAAAATAGCAATAACTTGAGAAACAACTTGAATTTTACATTTTTGTACTTTATAAAGTTTCAATGTTACCGCATAAATTAAATTTGGTAACAAGCGTGTTTTTATATTAGACACGTCAACATGACTTTACCTCACCTGATGGTAAGCTAAAGGTAAAAATCTTAGGACCGGGGTCACCACTACATACACCGATAGCGCTGCAGTGGCGGCCCTCAGCTTGACGGCCTCATCAAATGTTTTTCACACCCCGCTTAAAGGACCCGGGACTATAGGAGGAAGGAAACACATGGTGGTTTTGTAGTTTTTACCCATTCTTAACCGATTTCAAAAAGAGATTCACTGTTTGAATTGTATGTTTGTATACCTGTAATATAATATGTCTGAGGTTATCTCGTGTTTGGTTAAACCGATTTCGAAGATGATCGATTTCTGAAGAGGTTTTCAGAAAAGTATTTATTTCGTTAAAAAAAAATTATTTCGTTATTAAAAATATCCTGTTCAAACTACGTATATCCAAGTATATCCTGTTCAAAGTACGTATTTCCAGTTATCATATCGTCTTTGGTATTTCTAAGATTCACTGCATCAACCAAGGATCTCTAAATAGTGTTCGAACGAACTGTTCAGTATTCCGAAGCCGTCCTGAGCTTTCTTCTCGCTTCATTTTTATTGAAACCGCACAAAATGAAGCCATTACTCCTGTTTTTCTTAAAAAACACCTTTGGAATTATTCATTTATTTCAATCATGTTCTGATTTAAGCGTGATAAAAGAGCAATTCTTCGTGAAACTACTAGGATTTTACATTTCTGGAGATTAAATTATGGTTAAATTTAATCCATTGCTAGCAGCAGTTTAAGAAATAAATGGTTCAGTGCTAAAGTCAGTGGTAGTGATGAATTCCATTAGAAGTCATTTTGCTACTAGAATAGGAAAGAGATTCAATACTAATTTATCAAGCGTAGATTTAGATTGGAAAGAGAACATGATGCGACTAGAACCCGCGACCAGTCCCTTCATTATACTAAGAGCTTCCAAATTTAATTTAATTAACATAATTTATTTACGATTTTTTTTTTCATTAATTTGGGTTAATAAACAGCAACACAATATGATATTGACTTAAGTTAATTATTACTAAACAAGTTAATATTTGCTACCAACGACATTTATCACAGCTTGGTAATTTAGTACTTACCAAGAAAGAGAGAAAGCGTATGCATACAAATGTAGAATGGTTGTGTTAAATTAAAATTATGATTTGAAAGTTTCTATATACAATCTTACTTCTAAAGATACTAGGACGCGTTGCCGCAATGTCTATGCCATTAAAGTTGCTATTGTACAGGCTAACTAACCGATGCATAGGGAATCGTACCCCTGCGTTAGTACGGCAGCGGTATAATATTAATGCACGATTTTTAAATGTGCTCAGCTGGTTTAGTGTACACAGAAACTATGACAAATCTCTATGTTGTAAGACGGTTTGAAACCTCTCCGCATAGTACTTATTATTATACAATTTTTCCATAACCGTACCTTTAGTTATGCTTGTACTTCCATTGTAATTCGTTTAGTGAATAAGTTAGACAGATATTGTTTGTAACCATAGTCATAAAATGCTACAATATAATGGTAAATGGTTTTCAGATATATTTACTGTATAGCGTAAATGAGACTTGTAAAAAACTGTATGTTTTCCTGTTAAAGAAAAAAAAAGATACCTACTAAACTATCGTTAATCTAACGTGCACTCAAGAGCCCTTTTATCTTCGATAACACGTCACAATCGGTACAATACGGACATATGAAACGTCATATTTTAGTGGCTCAAAGCGCCCTCAAGAAACAGGAATTAAATTGAACTCGATCAATCTTTCTGAGCGATGGAGCTTCGCGGAGGAAAAGGGATTAAGTGTGAGAGCGAAACCATGTAACATGGTGTTCGTCTTGCTATTATATGGATTGAAAATAAGGAAGTTTGTCATAAGAATACATCGTTTGCGAACTAGTAACTATTCTTACATTATTTCCAGCTGTCCCCCGTTGCTTCACCGGTGGCATATATAGCAGCGCCATAACAATTTCATAGTTTTGCAAAGGATATTTCACGAAAAGGCCATTTTGAGAAAAGGACATTTCGAGAAAAGGACATTTCGAGAAAAGGACATTTTGAGAAAGGACATTTCGAGATTAGGACATTATGAGAAAGGACATTTCGAGAAAAGGACATTATGCGATGAGACTGTTTCACAAAATGTATGGACCTTGGGCCCTATAATTATACACTACTTAGAAAAATAGCTAGGCAATGTAGTTTTCATTTTTCACTATTCAATTCTTATAATATTGCCTCGTATTATAGGCGGAATTTACCTAAATAAACACTTTCTTGCAACACAACAAACATGGCGGACTAAAACTATAAAAATGTACCCATATTTTATTAATTTATGCCCTTGGATTTCGGAGGCGAATAAATATAATTGTATTTTTGGCAATAACCGGTATTATTTGTCTTTTTTTCTGTATTGTGTACAATTAGGGGGCCCAAAATGAAAGATCTCCTTTACCCGATTTGTTGACATTATTATGATTACTGTTCTGCTCCCCCGGGTAGTAGCGTGATGATATATAGTCATAGACTTCTTCGATAAATAGGCTATTCAAAACAAAAAAGAAATCAGTATTTCCCGTGTCTATGGGAATATTTGCACGACAAAAAAGAAAAAGGAGGCAATACTCTTGTCATCTCTATAATGTTTTTACACAGTGGTAGGCACTTATTAAGGCTTTTTGTACCTAGCTATCCCATTTTTAGTAAAAACAAGCATTTTT
The DNA here is from genome assembly GCA_963576445.1 of Lithosia quadra. Lineage (NCBI taxonomy): Eukaryota > Metazoa > Arthropoda > Insecta > Lepidoptera > Erebidae > Lithosia > Lithosia quadra. Next base: position 15,917,802 of record OY754884.1, on the reverse strand, counting down.
TTATACCACATAGGTGGCAGACAGGCACAATGCAAGCAAGGGGAATGCTATATCACTTGCAATACTAAAACTGACCTCTACAAACAGGGGAACCCCCAAAAATAGAATATTAAATAGTCTCAAAACAGTGCTCTGGCGCTTGACCAAAATATTTGCGAGTCAAGGCAGGACTTTGCCCATTAGTGGCGATATTTACTAGATGCTAACTACAGTAAGCTTGATCTATGGTATTAAATGATTTGCTTCATCGTTGTCAAGCAAGTGAAGACTGTCCGCTATAAACCTGATTGTGGTAAGTGGGCTAGTCGTTGGCATTTGTTCATGATCCGAAGCAAGAGTGTGTTTTTGAGTAGCTCACATCCATACTAATATTACAAATGCGAAAGTAACTCTGTCTGTCTGTCTGTTACGCATTCACGCCTAAACCGCTGAACCGATTTTGATGAAATTTGGTATAGGAGTAGATTAGACCTCGAGAATGAAGATAGGCTATGTTTGGCCGCGATAACCGACATCCACGCGGGCGGAGCAGCGGGCAACAGCTAGTATTATAATATATGAATAGAGAGAGGTTGAAGTTCGTGAGTTTTAGCTTGCAGGTAAAGGTTGGCTTGGCTAACAACAGTGGCTACCAGTTTAAATAAAATTAATACGTTTAAATTATTTTTAAATTTTATGTAAATATTTATTGTCAATTTGTTTATATTAGTTAAAAATATAAATAAACCTCCATATTTCGTAATTGCAAAGTATTCCAGCAACGCTTCACCTTTTTTATTCAAATAATTTGAAAGAAAAAATAGGCCTTCAAAATAAAATAAAAATTAATAAAGCACCATTTTGTTTTGTTTTCACTTTGGATCACTTAAAACACCCACACACGCACACATAAATATATAACTGACCTCTACTAGCACTTGATACGATCAGACTGGTGTTGGATCACACATTAGATCGAACAATACGAATGATCCAATTAATATTGATTTAGATCGAGTGGGTGGGATAGCCGCTATTAGCGAACTAGAGATGTGGGCGGTGGCACCATTGACAGCTAGCTTAATCGTCGGTTAACGTTGGTTAAACGACGATTGAACTAGCTGATAAACCAGTGCACAATTTTTTTCTAGAAGAAAATAATTATAACAGACTGAGAATACTTCAAAATTAAGAAAATATAGCATGTAAAATTAAGCTAGCATTATGGGCACCTTTGCACCGGTAACGATACGGGGCGGGTTGTTTAACGGGATGTGACTTAAACCCATGACGGATTTATTGTTTGTTTATTTGTGACAATTTATGACGAAATTGTAATGTAATAAATTTATACGCTTAAAAAATTTATAATAGCTGAAAGTATAAGTAGATTTTCTTGGCGTGGGAAAGGGTTTTTTTTACATAGCATGACGATAGAATTTTAAATCGGTTCTATAGTTTCAAAGTTTATTTTTTATTACAATTATTAACAAATATTCCTTCTTTATAATAATGTTAGCATAGCTGTACAGTATAGGTATGTATAGATTGTGTAATTTAAGGCTCTGGGGTCTAGGGTGGTCATATCCCATAACCAGCCGAATCATCGCAAGTTTTCGCATAATATTCAGAACCTAATATAACCCTTTCAGTTCTGTTTGGATCATTTAGTTAACTGCCGTTAATACCTCAGTTAACACAAGGTTAACGAAAAGTGAGACAATCCGCCTTTATCGCAACATATGAATGAAGATGTCGCGTCGTACGAAACATTATCGAGGGACACAAATACACAGTTGTAGCAATTGACACTCAATCTAAAGTTTATAGGGTGGATAGTACAGTTGTCAGCTGTGTATCGAAATTTGCATTTATATGTTACTCGTATTTAGTGAAAAAAAATGTAGGGTTTCCTCAGTTGGACCAGTCAGAGTCGTATTGCGACGAAATTATTAACAGCTGAATATTTTTTTTACTATAAAGATTGCAAGATGTTGGCCATCTCCTAGGCAAGTTAATTAATAAATTAACTAACAGAAACCAAACCAATTTAGACTGATTAACAAACAAACCAAGAAAGTTATATGAATAATATTAGTTGTTTTTTTTTACAAGATTTTATTTAGTTTTTTTTTTATACCTACTACTTAGGTGGCAGACAAGTACACGGCCCACCTGATGGGAAGCGGTCACCGTGACCTATGGACGTGTGCAATACTAAGGGTATCACACACGCGCTGCCTACCCTGAAGGAAAGGGGGGAGGGCTTGGAAGGGGTGGGGAGGCTAGGAAGGGGTGGGGGAGGAGGGGTACAATGAGCTCTGGCTCCCACTTACCGGCGGCGGGAACACAACATGATGGTTAATATGGCCGCGGTCTTCTGTAGGGCGGAGGGACTACCCCAGTCGGACAGCTCATTTCGAACGGGAGATACCGTCGTGTCCTACCTCCTCTACCATCGTTTCACCTGTCCCGTTGTCTGTATCAAATCAAATCTTGCAAGCCATTTTTCGACCACTTCTGGCTATCCGATTAAGCTGAGATTTGGCATACTTATGTAAGTCCCATGACAGTGCAATATTGTAAACAATAAAAGCTTGTTTTTAAAAAGGTTTTTTCTTAAACAGCAGCTTGTTTCAAACAAATCATTACAGTTGGGATAAAAACAAATCAGTCTGCTCTGGAGTAGTAGTGGTTTCTTAAGAATAAGCCTTCTTCTTCTTACATAAATTCTAAAATTAGAATCTAAAAGTTAGCTGCTAGCTATATTAATATTTAGTCAAACTGAAACTACCTAGGACATCACATTAGCCACGTCGACATTTTCTCAAGCCTAAGATTCTAAGCGAGCAATAAAGCCATTCTGCCTCTATACTATTAAATTAATTGAAAACAACAAAACCATTTCACAAAACAATACGTAGCTTAATAAATATACCATCCAATTACAAAGGACAATAATTGTCAGGACCATAACTGGCGCGTTTACCCCACATCTTGTGCACGTGACGTCGATCCGTTGCGTTCGCCAGCACTGACGAACAGACAAACATAATACTATTAAGCCTAGGTCACATGAACCGAATACTCGCTGCGGTTAAGCACTCGTAGCTCAACTCGTTATGAGAATTGTGAATAGGTTCATTCACCGCGTGTTAAATTCGTCGCGATGGGTTATTGGACGATTCGCACGAATTGAACTCGCACGAAACGTGCGAGTCGACTCCTTTAAATATTTATTTATTTTCTGTAGGCGATTCGCACGAAGTAAATTTATTGGTGTGCGAATCGCCTCCTTCAAAAATATGTAGTAGGCTATTGGCACACATTTCATTTTAAAGAATAAAAAAATAAAAGTACAGTCACCGAAATAAAACATACAAATAAGAAAAATATGCATTAAATAATTTATTGCATATTATTTAATGCATATTATATTAATTTGAATGAAGTATGTTTAATTTATTCTCTGCAAAAGCGCACGCGCCATAACGATTAACTGTGGGTGAAAGGTAATTTCTGGTAGCTTATTAGTTAAAGTATATGTATATGCGAATAAGTCAGGCAAATAAGATACTCTAGAATGAGAATCATTTTATTGGGCCTTAATTTTGCTAACTCTACGCATGCCAATCGAATACATTGTTTAAGACGTTTGCGATGAAAAGACGACTTATTTATATTTGGAGCAACAACATAAGTATGTCAAAATTTAGTGTACAAGAGGTTCCATCAAGACTTTCGGAGCCCAAGCTAGGACTGCTAGGAGCAAAACAAATAGTAGAGCGGATCCGGGCTTCATTTACAGGCTTTGAGTGTAACTGTTAGCTCTCGGTTAAAGAAGACAGACTGTCAAAGTTCGTGAGTAGATCTCGTTGTTTTTTTTTTATGTCGGTCACGTCAACATGACTTCACCTCGCCTGATGGTAAGCTGAGGCAAAGTCTCTAGAATGGGAGTCACCATTGCAAACACCGATAGTGCCAAAATGGTGGCTCTCAGCTTGACGGCCTCATCAAATGCTTTTTCACGCCCCGCTTAAAGGACCCGGGACTGTATGAGGAAGGAAACACGTGAAGACTGGTAAAGAATTCCAGGTTTTGATGGTGCGGCAAAGGAAAGAGGCACCGAACCGCTTGGTTCTTGATGGAATTGTTTGCACCATATGAGGGTGGTATCTCAGCCTTGCACTTATGCCTATTGCCTTATGAGAGGCAGGCAGCGAATTGTCGCTCAAATATTCTCACGGCGAGTATTCGTTGTGTGTGACCGAGGCTTTACAGTCACGTGGAGCAATCTCATGCATTTCCTCCTTGTCATAGCGGAGGTATGAAGTTGAGACATCGAACTTGAATAAATGAATGAGTTGGCGACTTAATTGGCTGCACTCAACTTTAATATTGGCGCTTAAAATAATATGTTAGTAATTTCCTCCCCACGACGCGTGCATCGAATCAAAATAAATGTCTTTATTCATAAGATTACAAAGTAGATAGGTTAATAGATTTATACAATAAGGTTTACCCGTATTCCTAGCCCTTCCCCTCTCCCCTTCAGGGGCACTTCGTGTTGCACACGTCCATAGGCCACGGTGACTGCTTCCTATCAGGCGGGCCGTGTGCTTGTCTGCCACGTGTGTATCAACAAGAATGAAAGCGGGAATTTTTGAAACGTGTATCTAAGAGGAAATCTTCTTCCTCTTCATCCTAGCGTTATTCCCAGTCGCATCCAAAGCTTTCATCTCGGAGTCTGGGGTTCGTTTTCCCAGTCTTAACTGCGGATTTGGCTGAAACCTCGATATTTTCCGTGAAGCGACTGCCATCTGACATTCACAACCCAACGGCTTAACGTGCTCTCCGAGGCACGACCAGACCAACATTGCAAATACATACAAAATATTTGCACTGAGCGGGAATCGAACCCGCGCCTCCTAGTAATTTCATACGAGGAAATAAACCAATAATAATAATGATTGAATTTGGTGATTATAATTCCGATTATCGTACATCAGTTCACGGACTAATTGTCAAGAGTCTTGGCCAAGCTCTCAAAAAGTTCGTGTTAGGCGTGAGCATCTAGGTCAAGGGCCTGAAGTAGGACGCGATACTTCTCGACGCTCCAAGTATTGTGACGTTCATCACGCTTCACGCTACAGCCGGTAGTTGAGTCCCTGTTTCCTAGTATACCCACTGTATTTAGGTATATTTAGGCAGCTAACTGTACACTGGAGATAGTAAAAAGAAACTTGGGTTTTGTGTAATAAACGATTCTGAACAGAAATAGTTTTTTTTTTTTGGTATTCTTGTCTGTTTGTTCGCGGTGGACGCAAAAACTACTGAACGGATTTCTATGTGATTTATTCTATTGGAGAGGTCTTGGTCAGACTTAAAATCTGATATAAGTTTGATTTCAATTGGTTCAGTAAAACCGGAGATATGAACAAAAAACGATAACCAAGTTCCGGCCATTAGGTAGTATGTATTTGATCTTAATTTAATGGAATTTCGAATTCCTATAGATTTCTGAGTTACCTGGCTGCCTACTTCCAATAAAATTTTAATATTACTTAACGTTCGTAGTGTGAATCGAACTCGGCTCATTATCGTCTGCTATTTTAACAGGGTTCTACATTATTCTCATGCCCTTTTCCCTCTGGGGTATTCAGAGACCACCATCTGCCTCTGTCCTGACATACTTCACGCGCTTCCTCTACTGTCATTAAACCTTTCATACCTACAGGCTCGCCAGTTTTGAGTGCTTTTGACCTGCCCTTTTTGCAATAAATCCTTAATTTGGTCAGTATATACTCTGCGAGGCCGACCCCGGCTTGCCTACCCACTTACATGTGCCTTACATATATTTGGTGTGATATTCGCTCAGTATTCATTATCTTCCCGTGTCCAAACCACCTTAGCATACCCTTTTCAATTCTCGTTACAACATTCTCTTTCAGGCCGCACCTTTCTCGTATCACCTCTCGTATATGTATAAGTGTTATCTTGTAAATCGAACAAATTAAAAGAAATAAATAATGTCTAACGCAGATCATAAAAGTAAGAGCTATTTGATACATAGTATTCATCGATGTCAATGGTCCAATTCACACTATGAAACTTACATAGTAAGATTGAAATAATATTTCATGGTGGTAACACCCCTGGGTATGTCCTAGATAATATATCAAGGACATGTCCAGCCAGTCCAGTTGGTACGAACAGTACTGTATATACCCCGTACGGTACATATCAGCTCGTATATGCCATTCATATTGTCAATTTGTTATGTGAAATGTGATTCATGCATTCCGTATGCATTCGTTTGGCCCTTGATTCATGTATTTATTGACGGTGATTGACAGTTGGAATTGATGGAAACATAATTATGGTGAAATTACGCCTTAATAAGCTATTAATAAGTTCATTAGTACCGCTCTCGCATCGCTTCGGTTTATATGAGTTTTTTTACTCAAGCCATGATAATTTACACATTACTGGCTTTTGCCCGCGGCTCTGCCCACGTCAACGTCAGTTGTCACGTGTTTTGACTATATCCCTGGTTCTAATCAACCGATTGTGATCAAATATGTGTAAGATTTTGAGTCTAACCAAGACTTTTATAATAAAAAAAACGCATCAAAACCCGTTGAGTACCTTATACGTCCAAAAATACTTTGATAATTACAGATCAAAATATCTATAAAAGGTATCTTTCTTTTATACTTAGGTGTGTGTGTGTGTGTGTGTGTGTGTGTGTGTGTGTGTGTGTGTGTGTGTGTGTGTGTGTGTGTGTGTGTGTGTGTGTGTGTGTGTGTGTGTGTGTGTGTGTGTGTGTGTGTGTGTGTGTGTCTGTCCTATATATTGACTTAGGTGGAGTTGTCTGTATTCTTTCTATATTTTTATTTTGTAAGCGCATTAAATTAAATTAAATAAGTAAATATTAAAAAAATATTATACTTATATACCTATACTTGTGTAGGCTTGTAATTAGCTATGTTGTCATCATAACTGTAATACATACTTTTGTTATTAGTCTGTAAGCCTTCCTAAAAGTAATAAAAAAAATAAATAAATAAATAAGCACACGGGTCACCTGATGGGAAGCAGTCACCGTGTGATATGGACGTGTGCAGCACCAGGGGCGTCTCACTCGCGCTGTCGACCCTGTAAAACCTTCTAATGCCCTTCTTGAAGAACCCCATATTGTAGTCGCTAGGGATAACCATAGCAGGAAGATCATACCATAATCTTACAAGTTAATGTCAATAAATTGCTGATATGGTTGCGCACGCGACGAACTGTCATCTGTGAGTGATTAATGGCGTGCCTTCCGCATTAGTCTGTCATTGTGTCGCAGCGGCAATACAGAAATAAAATACAACTCACTGTACTTAATATCTGACGATTATTTTTTAGAAGTCGTCTCATACGGACATTTGTGGAGGTAGGACACGACGGTATCTCCCGTCTGAACTGAGCTGTCCGACTGGGGTAGTACCTCCGCCCTACAGAAGACCGCGCCATAATAACCATCGTGTTGTGTTCTCGGCGGTAAGTAGGGTAGCCAGAGCCCCCTCCTCCCGTCTCCAATCCATAACCCTCTTCTCCAGGGTCGGCAGCGCGAGTGTGACGCACCTGGTGTTACACATGCCCATAGGCCGCGGTGACCGCTTCCCATCAGGTGGGCCGTGTGCTTGTCTGCTACCTAAGTTGTATAATAAAAAGGTACTTTTGTTAAAAAAATATTTTCATAAAGTATCAAATTCCTAGAAGAAATTCTAAGGACATATCCGATCCACCAACCCGCTTTAGGCCAGCGTGTGTGGATTTACCTCACAGGTCTAAACCCTCTCAGCTCTCTTGTTAGAGGAGAGGAGACCCGTGCCCAGTAGTGGGACATAAATGGGTTGCTATCTAAGTATTAAATTAAATGAAAATAAAGGTACTATTTACTTGTATTATTACCGTCTATCTGACTAAGAAAATTCCTGGCAACCCATTTCTAACAATTAGAACGGAAACGCGCATTAATTCCGAAACATGACCTCCGATTAATTGATTTACATTGTCTGTATTGCCAGACTATTTATATTAAATACCACTTATTTCCCTAATGTCGTCAGCATCCACTCACCACGAATTAAATTTATACAAGCGGTAATTTCTGTTTGCAAAGTAATCAGTTTCTGCTCGGTTTGAGTACTGTTGTCGCGCCCATTTAGTTTCCGAAACATTGACGAGTATGACGTCATGATCACAAAATGTACGTCATTAGATTATGCGTATGGATACGTCATTACCAGAGTTGTTAGGTAATACATAAAATTAAAAAATACGTCAGAGCTAGGTGAGAATAGAACCCGTGACCTTCAAGGTAATAGGTACTCATTACGTTCTAAGGCTACACTGGTTGTAGCATTTTTTTAAAAAGATTTTTGCCTATCAAGTTTTTTTTTATTATATCGGTCACGTCAATATGACTTTACCTAGCCTGATGGTAAGCTAAAGGTAAATTCTCAGGAAGGGGTCCCCACTACATACATAATGTGGTCCTCAACTTGACAGCCTCATAAAATGCTGTTTCACGGCCCGCTTAAAGGATCCGGGACTGTAGGAGGAAGGAAACACGTGAGCTGGTGAAGAATTCCAGGTCTTTATGGTGCGGCAAAGAAAAGAGGCACTAAACCGCTTAGTTCTTGATGGAATTGTTTACACGGTGAGTTACTAGTATTCCGCCTAATCCCTAAATTCATTTGCTTGTGTTAGAAGTGAGTTCATGTCGGTAGTGTAATTCATGGCTAGGATTCGAATCCGGAACTTTTTGATCGAGTGTATGATTCATAAGAAGTCTATACTATTATTAAATTGTAAGTTGTCTGTGAAGCCTGAAGGAGTTTCCGCAGCAGGTAGCAAAAAAAATGGGTATATACAATAAACGTGTTTTCGGCCGTATAATGGTACGGAACCAATTGTGCGTGAGTCCGACTTATACTTGACTAGTTTTTGTCATTCATTTTTTTTTATAAATTTTTAAAGCCAAGTCCAACATCGACTGTATTGTGTTGTAAAATGGCAATACCGACTAACTAATTTATGTTTAACTTTGACATCTATTGTATTTTGTATTATTTTAATTTTATTGACATGACACTTTGACATGTTCTAATTTTATTTCTAGCTAGCACTTTATTTAAGTTATTGCATTATTGGTAATATTAATTCTAATTTCTATCTGTATTGTAATCAACTAAACCTTAGACTAAGATTTTTTATATTTTCAATACAATGTAATATTGTTCATGAAATAAATAAATAAATAAAAGTATTATCAAAAACATGTTTTCCTCATGAATGACACAATGATTTCCTGCGCGAGTCACAAGACGGCGTCGTAATCTATCTGGCTGCGAGCCACCAATCCATCACCGTCCCCCACCCGTGCCAACTGATGCGTAGGAATCCATCTATTGATTGGGTATTGATCATTATGTAGTTTTGTACTGAATGGATGATCTGTTACTGAGGGGAATTCAGAAATCCCAATTTTTTTTTCTATACCACGTAGGTGGCAGACAAGCATACGGCCCACCTGATGGGAAGCGGTCACCGTGGCCTATGGACGTGTGCAACACTGAAGGTGTCACACCCGCGCTGCCTACCCTGAAGGGAAGGGGGGAGAGCTGGGAACGGGTGAGGAGGCTATGAAGGCGTGGGGGGAGTAAGGATACAGCGAGCTCATTTTTTTTTACAATGGTTACATAGATTTTCTCACAATTTTTCCTCACCAAACTAAATCGTTTAACGGCTCTCTCTGGCTACCCTACCTATCGGCGGGTACACAACTCAAGGTTATTATGGCCGCGGTGTTCTGTAGGGCGAAGGTAGGTACTACCCCAGTCGGACAGCTCATTTCGGACGGGAGATACCGTCGTGTCCTACCTCCTCTAAAATGCTCGGAAAGTGCTGCGACAACCATCACCTCAAGCCCGGCTATGCACCTGCTGAACCCTGAACGCAATCCAACCGAGGTTGGATTACTATGGTGGGTTTACCACAAAAGTGCACGGTGGTACCTACCCAGCACAATTTGCTTATACTTTTTCATCAAAGTATATAGTATATAATACCATTTTAAAGCACCGATCCTGTATACCGACGCAAAATATTACATCAATGTTAAGTCACTCACTTAAGTATATCTTACTAGCTGACCCGACAGGCGTTGTCCTGTCTTAATGTGCTAACAACGAACAGCGAGTTCAAATTGGTCCATTGAAACTCCCATTGACTACCAAAAACCTACGACTCCAATTACCTAAACTATTAAACTGAACTTTTGACAGCTAAATATTGAAATGTCTGACATGCCAGCTATGCACACCCTGGGGCGTAGACAGAGAAGGAAATTCTCTGTCTACGCCCTGGGGTTATAATATTAGAAAAGTGTAGGTATATTGTCAAAAGCACTAAGAAGTTTAAATTAAATTAGAAAAGTTAATATGGTCGTTAAGTTTTCCTTAATTTTCTAATGACCCGCTCAACTTTCTTGACTTTTTCTTTCATAAGAATCTTCTCCTGGCAATAACAAACACAACAAAAAAAGAATTAACGAAATCGGTCCAGCCGTTCACGCGTGATGCCAAGGGAAATAGGGATTCATTTTTATATATATAGATATACCTCGCCGTCAAGAGTTTTCCTGCAGGTTATTTTTTATTTACCAAACCGTACGTTGGCACAGGTAGCACGTTTTCGATATTAGAGTGCTTAAATCACTGGTGTTACGTTAAAAACGACGTATGAACGGAAATGTGGGCCATAAAAAATGCATTAGGTTCGAGTTAAACAGCCTGTTACCAGTGTAATGTTACTAACCATTTGCTATATGGAACGTTAAATACATAGGAAGTATCAAAAGTTTTCTAAAAAGATCTTCATTAGTATCATATTAAAATCGTGATGCAATAGGCGATATTATCACAGCCTCTGTGGCGTAGCGGTAGTGCATTCGATTGCTACGTCAGGAGGCGCGGGTTCGATTCCCGCTCAGTGCAAATACTTGTATGCATGAATCTTTACATTGAACTGGGTGTTTCTATGTACAATATTATGTATGTGTTTAAAAAAATATGTTTATCCGCATTCTAGTACCCATAACACAATCTAGCTTGGTTAAGCTTACTTTAGGTCTAAATAGAGATGTGCAGATTTTTTTTATTATTGGTATCCTATGTGCAATATTTAACCTTATTTCTGGTGCGTTAATCCTCACGGGGTTGGTTATGTCGGACCCGACCCGATTAAGCCCCACGCGGTCTTGACTCTAAATCACCGGGGTGTAAGGTTACCAATAAGGCATTTTCTTCGCACCCAGGCTAACTTTGCCGTTTACGGATTTAAGATGGCCCTCTCGAGGGTAGGTGAGGGGGTAACATCGCGCTATCGACAAAAGGGGGGCAATAGCCGTTCGTCAACTTTTTTCTCACAACAAAGCAGCACTGAGGATTTACTTAAATATCCCATTGGTATACAAAAGTTCTGTTTGTTTTGATTAGTCCCTTATAATTTATACAAATTGATATAGTCTTACAGTCATAACGGAACGTGCCTTGAATCGAGGGATTCAGATTCCAGTTTGTGATAATAGCATCACAATATTAACCTTTACAGTCTCTATTGACTACTGAATACTTCGATTTGCAGAGACTGGACAGGCCATTAATTTTTTAAAGTGAACATTTTACTGTACCTTCCCTTATTATAATTTTTGTTATTTATTTATTTAGTTAACCAAAAAAATATATGCCTTAGTAGTGTAACAAAAACTATATAGAAACGTTTGTCTATACACTACGTTCGTCGTCAAGTCGTTGTACTCGAACAGAATAAGTTAATACTAATTTTATACATCAGGTAGGTAAGTACTATATAAATCTGGGTATAATAATATTAAAATTAAATCTGCAGTACAAAAAAAAAATGTTAATAAATATTGTGATGTGGCGATGCAACGTATATCCAGTGCCATCTATTGATTGCAAGTTGAACTGTTTTGAAATTAATTTACACAGCACAATTTATTAAAGTATTTAGGTATTATCGGTGAGTAATATTATAATGAATGCTTTAAGTGGGTGACTAAGGTGGGTCCTAAGCTTATTTTTGATGCACTTTAAAACTGCGTTGGATTTTAATTACTCGATATTAGCCACGAATCGAACCCGTTGATTTTGAAAATAAAAATATCACATGCTGTGCACCTTTTAATAATTCTCAAGAGTTGCAATGCACTTTCACCAATTTGTATTTCACTTTGTATTTCACATATAATTCACACATTTTAACGATAATAGTTACTATCCTAGCACGGTTGCAGGTAGAAAACTATCGCACTCAAATAATATGGTGATCAATTGACTAAGATTTTATTCCCTATCCATACATACATACATATGCTCACGCCTTTTTCCCTCTGGGGTAGGCAGAGACAACAGATCACCATCTGCCTCTGTTCTGACATACTTCAAGCGCTTCCTCTACTGTCATTAAGCCTTTCATGCAAGCCTTCATCTTCATGCATCTTTATTCCTTCTTCTTCATGGAAGGTTTCGAGTCCTTTTTATATTCGATTTTTTTACGGCCTTTGTGGCATAGCGGTAGTGCATGTGACTGCTACGCAGATGGCGCGGGTTCGATTCCCGCTCAGTGCAAATGTTTTTATGCATGAATATGTCTATTTGCATTGGTCTAGGTGTTTCTATGTATAATTACTATGTAGTTACAAAGAAAAATTTTATAGGTATGTTTATCAGCATTCTAGAACCCATAACACAAGCTAGTTAAACTAAGCCTACTTTGGGTCTAGGGAGCGATGTGTAGAATGTTGTAAAATATTTATTTATTTAGTTTTGACCTGCCCTTTTTTCAACAACACCTCACCCTATCCAATTTAGTAATTCCATGTCGAAGCTTACAAAATGCAGTCACCGAGATGGGTTGTGCATATTTTAAACGCCATTACCCTTAGGTCCATAAAGACCTATTTTGTGGTTGCCCTACATTTTCTAAGTCTCAAGTTGAAATGAACCTTATATACAAAGTATAGAGTTCAGATTTCGAAACCGAAGTATATTCAGTTAAGGTATTTCGTAGAACTATGAAAATATGTAGTCAGTTTACACTGCATGCACAGTTATTGAGTCATCATCATCATCTTCCTGCCCTTGTCCCAATTATTTGGGGTCGGCGCAACATGTCATTCTCCGCCATACATTCCTGTCCGATGTCATCTCCTCAGTCACTCCCTTCCTTTCCATATCGTCTTTCACGCATTCCATCCATCTTCTCTTAGGCCTACCTCTGCCCCTGAAGCCCTCCACATTCATACTTTGAACCTTTTTAACAACATTACTTTCATCTCTTCTCATAACATGTCCATACCACGACAGTTATTGATGAATGAGAATGCACAGTTATTGAGTCAAGACCTTTATTTGTCTAAGAACTTGGTTTGATATACCTAATTATATTGAGAGACCTTGAAAGGGGGAGGGGGTTGGAGGGTAGTTTAGAGGAGATGGGGGGGGGGGGGGGGGATTGTGAGCTTTGGCTAATAAATAATTAAATAAATATTTTACGATATTCTTACATAGTAGTCTGCACTCTCTAGACCTAAAGTAAGCATAGTTTAACCAGCGTGTGTTATGGTTTTTTTTTTTTTATACCACTTAGGTGGCAGACAAGCACACGGCCCACACTGATGGAAAGCGGTTACCGTGGCCTATGGACGCGTGCAACACCGTAACAAATACAAAAAAACCGTGCGTGGTTTTTTTTGTATTTGTTAATATAAGGTCTAGAATCTGTTTTTAGTTTATTGCTGGCAGGTAATCTACGTACTCTATTGTACTCAGCAATTCTGTAGAGAGTACAATCCGTTTTTGTGTAATGTTCTTACAGTACATCTCATTGTTAATAGTATATTACTTCCGTTTTGAACACAATAAAGAGAATTCGTATCTCCAAAACAAAAGCCAGTGTTTATTTAGTAGAAAAGCTTTCACAAGACAAGCAGAAAGCTTGGAAAAGCTTTTTGTATTGTATCTAGATAGAAATAACTGCTATAATGTAAGCTACTATGATCTATATATATAAATGAATCCCTATTTTCCTTGGTCATAAAACTTGGCATCACGCATCATTGAATGGCTGGACCGATTTGGCAGAAAATTGGTGGGGAGGTAGCTTAGAACTAGGAGACGGACATAGGATACTTTTTATTCTGCAAAGAGGACTAAGAATGCCATGGGTGAAGCCATGGGGCACAGCTAGTAATAAAAAAAAGTATTTAATAGCCTTTGTGGCGTAGCGGTTGTGCATTCGGCTGCTACGGCAAGGGGTGTAGGCTCAATTCCCACTCTGTGCAAATATTGGTACACATGCATATTATATTTCTATTTTTCATAGGTCTGGGTGTATAATAAGTATGTATTCACAAAAAAGTACATAAGTTTGTTTATCCACATTCTAGAACCCATCAGGATAACCATAGATTGAGACCACTTTTTGTTACGCCAAAATCTAATGAATATTATAAAAATTGCCACTTACAATTATTTTTTATAACATGAATGGGATGCGTCGTCGATCAATTTATAAGCAGATGGTTGTTGTCTCTGCCTATCCTGATCGTAGCTAGACCTGAGTATATGTATTTTAAAATGTCTTTAACCTATATTTTACGTTTTAATATATTTCAGTGGTCTCTCTCTGCATTAAAAACGGGTATAAATAAATAAGTTTGTTCAAACTTGTCTCTCTTATTCTATTTACTCGACACGATTGTAAAATTTTCTATATTTCATAATATTTACTTTTAAGGATATTCCATCTATTTTGCGTGAAAACTCAGTCTTTAAATAAACCGAGTTATGAATATTATTTTAAACATAAAATAAACATTTTAGACAAATGTTTATGTAACCCTACGAATGTAGCCGATGTTTGTCTTATAAAATTTATTTTAACCAGACATTGTGTTAAATATAATATTCTGTGATATGTTTAATTGAATAATATGTGAGTTATTTGGAGCGTACGTGAATTTTTGTAGCATAAAGAAAGGTAGTCCTGTGGGATCACTATATTTTTTTAAAATGTTGGACATAACATAACATAAACTCACGCCTAAATCCCCGAAGAGGTAGGCAGAGGTGCTAGCACCCACATTTCGCCAGTTTATGTTTAGGTCCCAATGTAATAGGTGGCCAGCCTATTACCATTAACCGGGCACTTATAAACCTGCGATAAATACACACATAACTTCGAAAAGCATCGAGAAGTCATTGGTGTGTGCCATGGTGAACCTGGGATCGAACCCGAGACCTTGTCTCAGCAGTCCATTACCCAGACCACTAGGCTACCGTGGTACATGGTAAATATCGGACACGTCGTATAAATTCTATAAAGTGAAATTCACATTGGTACTGTCCGGCCGGATTCGAACTCGATACCTCTGAGAAGAGGCCGCGACCTTATCCATTCAGCTACCATCGCTATAAAAAAAATATATGACTTTCTCCTAAATTTACTTTTTTAAATATAAAAGTACTTGAAGCTTTTTATTAAATTCACCGTTTCGCTCAAATTAACTGAATTATTTTTACAGGTTCAAGAGATTTAATTCGAATTACTAACATTGTAAAGTGAGAATATATTTTTTAATAAATCGGCGTGGAGCTTATGATGAAGAGTTTAAATTTTTCTGTTAAACGCACCATTGGTTTTCACATTTACATAATTTGAATCAACTGTTCAGTTAAAAAACAAAATTGTATTTGTAAAACTTTACACTTGTATATGTAGAGATGTACTTTTATTAAAACAACTAGCTTTTGCCCGCTACTCTACCCGCATTAAAGTTTATAACGTTTTTAGGCCATATTTCTGGTTCTACTTAACCATTTGCAATTAAACATACGGTAGATTTTATGTTTAACCTTTGTGATGAAAAAAAATGCATTATAATTCATTCCGTAGTTTTTTTATATCGGTCACGTCAATATGACTTTACCTCGCCTGATGGTAAGCTAAAGGTAAAGGAAGGGAGTCCCCATTACATACACTCACAGTGACATAATGGTGGCCCTCAACTTGACGGCCTCATCAAATGCTTTTTCACGCCCCGCTTAAAGGACCCGGGACTGTAGGAGGAAGGAAACATGTGAGCTGGTGAATTCCAGGTCTTTATGGTGTGGGGAAGAAAAGAGGCACTGAACCGCCAGTTTTCGTGTCAACAAACGGACAAAAAATCTTATATATAAAATTCTCGTGTCACAGTTTTCGTTCCCGTACTCCTCCGAAACGGCTTGACCGATTCTCATGAAATTTTGGGAGCATATTGAGTAGGTCTGAGAATCGGCCAACATCTATTTTTCATACTCCTAAGTGATAAGGGTTGTTCACCCTTAAAATGCAAAACAACGTTTGCCGGGTCAGCTAGTTGAATAAAAAAATTTTTGCTCAGAATCGTCCATTTAACATAACCAAAAGTATAATTTTCGGCCTCATCAGATTATTTTTTATTTTACGCCCTGTTTAAAAGACTATAGGAAGAATGAAACATGTATGCAGGCAAAAATATTTAAAGTTTTTTATGGTGGCTTAAATTCGTAGCATTATGCTGTAGCCAGTCGTAGATGTACTACAGTTGCGTAGAGGGTCTACGCTGTAGTAACTTAGTAGTTACTTGGTTGGCCTTTGTGAGCTTTAGCTACCCTACTTACCGGTGCGCGGCGGGAACGTAACACGATGGTTATTATGGCCGCGATCTTCTGTAGGGCGAAGCTACTACCCTAGTCGGACTGCTTAGTTCGGATGGGAGGTACCGTCGTGTCCTACCTCTATTATTTTTTTTTAATAATTTACTTTCTTAAATAGCTTCTTCCTGCATATTCCGCCTATAAAATGTTATTAATACTGCGAAGCTATTACAGGAACGAGATACCAAGCTCTTATAAGCCAAACTTTAGTGATCAACTCGAGAGTACTTATCTTTTGAGAAATTTAATTATTTTGGACTTGGTAGTTTAACTTGGAGTACCAATGTTTTATGTATGAAATTACCATTTTGAATGCCTTATGCTAAGGCAGCGTAGAAGTTTTGAATGTAAAAGATGGCGGCTTTTAAACAGTGGATTCTACTTCCATCTCAAATACAAGGCTACTAAGGTAAATAGTAATAAATGCGACATTTTAATATTCTTACTCAAATTTGACGTCCTACAAAATGAATTGTACAAAGGAATTTTAATTTTGCAGATCGTAGGAGGTATATTGTAGGTAGATCCAATCTCACGGGCCATTGCTGATTGCTTTGTTCCTGTATTATAATTTATTGGTATACCTGCTGATCGGGCATATCAAAATTATGTTTTATTGGTGTTTTTTTATGTTAGACACGTCAATATAACTTTACCTCGCCTCATGGTAAGCTAAACGTAAAGTTTCAGGACCACTACACACACCGATAGTTTTTTTATACCACTTAGGTGGTAGACAAGCACACGGCCCACCTGATGGAAAGCGGTCCCTGTGGCCTATGGACGTGTGCAACAAGGGGCGTCACACTCGCGCTGCCGACCCTGTAAAAACCTTCTAATGCCGTTCTTGAAGAACCTGTTGTAGAAGGTGCTGCAGTGGCGGCCCTCAACTTGTCGGCCTCATCAAAAGCTTTTTCACGCCCCGCTTAAAGGACCCGGGACTGTAGGAGGAAGAAACACATGCGTGACAAAGAGTTACTAGTCTTTATGGTGCGGTAGGGAAATAAATTCTCGTGTGACAATATTCGTAACAAAACTCCTCCGAAACGGCTTTACCGATTCTTATGAAATGTTACTTTTATATTCAATAGGTCTAAGAATAGGTCATGAACCATTTTGTATCCCGGGAATAGGTGCCCATGGGAAGGGAAACAGAACAGGAAGCCGCGGGCACAAGCTATGTTTCGTAAGTTCTCTGAAACTAACCGAGAAATTACCGAACGCCCTTCGCACTCCACTTCAAACATCGTTAACCTTAATTTTATCCCGAAGGTTGTGATGTTCGGGCCCCATATCGGTTCTCTAGGAACAGCTCAACAAACTTTACTAATTGGTAGTAGATTCACTTGTACCTCATTACTATGGCATCAAATTTAACAACATTACCCCAAAAGATCTGATGGCACTCTGTGTGAGCGAGAGAACGGATGCTACATACCTCCTCACACCTTACGGTCTTAGTTTTACGATTTATTGACGTTGTTTAGTGCCTTTGTTTTATAACTTAGCAGTGTAATACAAAATAACAGTCTGCTTTAATGTTTAGTGCCCGGCTGCCTGCATTGGCTTGGGCTGTAACCAAAATGGGAATTATTTGCGTTAATCCTGGTCTATAAATTAAATTACTACCTATATTTATATATTACTAGCTTTCATCCGCGACTTCGCCTGCGTGGAAGTCGGTATCGCCACCAATAGAACGACTCGCCACTCGAATCTCTACTCCACTCTCCACTTCTACTCTCCACTCCACCCTCCACTCCACTTCGCTCCACTCTCCACACCACTCTCCACTAAAAAAGGATAAAAAGTATACTGTATCCGTCTCCTGGTTCTAAGCTACCTCCCTACCAATTTTCAGCCAAACTGGTTCAGCCATTCTTGAGTTATAAATAGTGTAACTAACACGAATTTCTTTTATATATAGAAAGAAAGAAGAAAGAAAACTAACTTTATTCATGAACACAAAGCGTACACAGATTAAAAAAAAAGCAACTCAAAAACAATATATGATATTTTGTCATCACCAACAGACGCAAAAGCCCACGATCCGCGACCCACCAACCAATAGACTAATCCGTCTTTGTTCTTTTTGTCTGTGGATGGACGCCGCGCCTGAGTTGGTGGGACGCGAACTGACACGGTGAGCATAAATTATAATTGACAATTATGACACGTGTAATATAAAAGATATGTAATATGTGGCAGCCACGTGGCAACTTGCAAAGCACATGTTCAGCAATTTCGTTACGGACTGCCAGTGAGTAAAGTTAATTGAGTAGGTAATGAGAATCAAATACCACATATTACAAAATTCGCATCATGTACGCTGCGTTCACAAATTAGGAGTGGCACTCAGTATACACTGGGATGGATTTCCCACCACAGCACTGGTTTTCAGTGCCATCCTTAAAAGTGACACCCAACGCCGCCCGGCAAAAACTATTAAATATCCATTTGCTGACAACAAGGGAGAAAAAAAATAATAAATAAAACAAATACACCTAATCGGGTAAGTACCTTCATAGTGCTTATAGGTATGTACTCACTCACTTATCCTGATTAAAATTTAAAACGTAAATATGCAAACACATGAAACTCATCTGCAAAAATGTGAAATCCACTATTTCAGGTTTAAACATTTCTATATATTTGACGAGTACCATCAAGCATGGGACACACACAAGTAGATGTGCACACTCCAAGGCAAGGAGGAGATTAAAATGTTTCCATTGTAATAATTATTAATTGAATTGTATCACGGTATCATTACATATTGGTGTTCACAACCTTAAAACAAAATAAACAATAAACCTCACTCCCAGGTCACAAAAAAAAGAACCCAATGATGTTATTGAGGGAACCAGGATCCCAGAGGCGCCGTGCACCTTCAAAATCGCGAGCCCCACGCATACTCCACTACACCAAAAAACTGAGTCTAGGAGCTGCTCATTCCCCGCCGTACCTCAGGCGTCGCCACCCCAGGTGAGAACAACAATAGTACTCACAGCAAATACATACAATAATCCATAAATAAATATAAATAGATAAATACAATAATACATAATTGTTGTGTCCTATATGAGTTTTAGCTGTTTATCTGTTGCTCCATGTAATGTTTTTTCAGCTTACTTATGAATAGTGTTTTTGATTTCAGGACCCTGAGCGGAGGCGGGATGTTATTCCAGCAAGAAGTTGCAGCATACACAAAACTTCCCCTGAAAGCAGTGGTTCTATGACTGGGCACCGACAGTGGCACCGTCGCATAACGGATACAACCTGCATAGCCCCTTCGCCAGCTCAGCTTCTCATACAGGTACCTTGGCTTCCCAGTTTTAATCACCCCGAATAGTAGACTAGCCAGGTGACTCCTTCTACGAGATTCCATTTTCAGTATATCATTACTGTTAATGTATGGTGTAACATGGTCTCTCCGTGGAATATTTACACAAAACCGTGTACAAGCATTTTGTATTCGCTGTATTAACCGGGTTGTCCTAGCCAGCAGGCATGGTCCATACACTGTGTCACAATAATTTAATTTTGAGAGAACTAAACTGTCTACTAGGCTTTTTCTTAATTTGATGCTAAGGTAGTTTCTTATGTTGTAGAGGATCTTAAGTCTATAAAAACAGTTTCGCATGGCATCAGATACGTGCTTCTCAAAATGCAGCTCTGGGTCAATTGTTAGCCCCAGGTTGCAAGCCACATTCACCCGCTCTATTTTATTGCCCTGAATGGTCACTTCCGGATTTGCTGACAGTATCGTGCTTATCTGTTTCCTACTCCCAAGTACCATGAATTTTGACTTCTTATGGTTTAGAAGTAAGGAATTCTGTTCAGACCACAATGTCACACGTTGAAGATCTGCCTCCAGTAGTTGCACCGCCGCCGCAACGTCACTGGGTTTAAAAGATATATACATTTGAATATCATCCGCATACATGTGATATTTGCAGTTTCGGAAAGAGTGAATAATGTCAGCACTGTACAGTATATATAACAGAGGTCCAAGTATGGACCCCTGAGGCACCCCTCTGGAGACATGTTGAGGCGTAGATTTCAGTGTTGTACCGTCCTCCCGCCTTATTTCAACATATTGCATTCTATTTGAGAGGTAACTATGGAACCATTGAATGGTCTCCCACTCAAAACCATAGTATGCAAGTTTGGACAGCAAGAGGGTCAGATTTATAGCGTCAAAGGCACGGGAGTAGTCCAGTAGTGTCAGTATGGTACCTTCCCCCCTATCCCTTGCCTCCAGAATGTTGCCTATAACATCTGATAGAGCTGTTGCTGTCCCCCGCCCCTTCCTGAAACCAGATTGTAAGTCGGGTAGTATGTTGTTCCTTTCCAAATAGTCCACCAGTTGTAGGTACACCACCCTTTCCAGAATTTTTGATAAGCAGGGCAGGATGCTTATTGGTCTTTGGATGTTACAGGATTATTGACTTTCGGAATAGGGCGGACACTGGCACACTTCCACAACTCTGGGAAGGTATGGGATGAAATAGACCTGTTTATTATATTGGTCAGCGCTTGAAGAGATGATGGCATAGTTAAAGTAATCATTTGCAAACTGATACCATCTACCCCTTCTGCATTAGACTGAAGATTCCTCAAAACATGTGAAACTATTTGTTGACTCACTGGCCTTAACTGAAAACTAGATTGGGAGTGTCTATGGAATTCATAAAAAGTTAGTTGTGATATGCCAACTTCACACCTTCCAGGGACATCCAGGAATGCCTGGTTGATCTGATCAGGATCCTGTAAATAATTAGGCAGAAAATTGACTCCGACATTTGGAAGCACCTCTGATTTTAGGTTTTTCCATAAGAGTTCTGGGTCATTAATATTTTTGTTTATATTATTTTCAAAGTATGCAACTTTTTCCCTCTCTAATGCCTGCTTTGCCTGTTTTTTTAAATCTAAGTAGTAAACTTTACAGCTACTTAATTGATTTTTATGATACCTAGCCCTCGCCTCATCCCGGAGCTTAAACATGATTCTTATGTTGTCAGTGATCCATGGTGTGGGTGAGTCTCTAAAACGCTTGGTTTTGATAGGAGCATGTAGGTCAAATAGTGTGGTAGTGAAAGCAGCAAATGTATATACCATATCGTTTACTGAGGGGAGGTCCGACACCACAGCCCATGGTATGAGCTCAAGGTCTGTAGTAAAAAAATTCTCTAGTATGTCCCTTAGTGGTCGGAATGTGACCACTCTAGGCTTCACCTTGTTTTTTTTTATTTCTGTGTCACATGTGATGAATGCATGATGACCAAGGTCTTCATTCCTATCCACTAAGACACTACGAACACCAATGTCAGTGCAAACCACGTCAATCAGAGTGGCTCCCTCCTTATAATGAGTAGGCTGCGCCACCACCTGCCGCAGGCCGTGGTGCTCTAAGAATTCCAGGAGTACCCTTGATTTTGAGTCCTGCAAGTTTAGCAAATTTATGTTAAAATCCCCTAGCAACACCACATTATCATATGGCCCCAGAGCACACATACTATCATTTATACCCTCCAGAAAGACCAATACATCCATCCACTGCGGCCTGTAGGCCGTTCCTATGAGGATTTTCTTCCCATTATTATTTAATATTAACCACATTTGTTCCACTTCCGGCTTTACAGGGTGAGGTCTCACATGGGCCCCAATCCCCATTCGTATATAAAATCCAACTCCCCCACCTCGCATCCTGCTTGTTGAATTTCTGGGGATATGCTTTAACCTGTAGCCTGGGACATGAGGTGCTCGGCCATCCTCACCGGGTCTCATCCAAGTTTCGTTTATGGCCATTATATCAACCGCATGTTTGCACATAGCCATCCTAAACTCGTCCTGACCAGTAGCCAGAGATCCCGGGTTAAACAATCCAAATTTTAACTTTTTATTTTTAGTCATTTGTATAGTATAATAAGTGTGCAGATATACATTTATAGTGAGTAGCATAGCAACAGCAAATACCAGGTAAAATGAAAATAAGTAATGTAAATAAATGAACAAGAAATGAAAATGTGTAAAAATGTAGCAGACGAAGTGTACAATGTTTGCAGTAGATGTTCACATGTATATAGTTGTCCATAATTATGTATGCAGACGTTACTCGTGAAAGGATCTTTATATATATATGTAAATAGATGTTCCCACAAATAGTTGCACGGTGCAAAATGTCTTCAAATGGGCAAATAGTTGTGTAATTTTGTATATAGTGTAATAAAAAGCTATGCCCTGTATCTGTCCAAATGTAAAAATGAATCATTTTCACTCTCATTCCCATTGTCACTCTTAATATTCCCGACGTGCCCGTGTGTCTGCAACTATACAACATCCCGACAAATTCAATGATCACATTTTTGATCAAATCATCCGACCTGACCATATACCGCTGCCTTAGAGTATGACACCCACCCTCAAAAAATGCACAAAAAATACAAAACAGAAAACGATACATAACACTACTATAAACAATACTAGGCCTATTCATCACAGTTCCCAATGTACTGCAGAATGTCTCCATCCGCAGCAATCCGATGCGAGGGATCCTTTGGCCCCCGGCGTGCGAGGATGCGGCCCTGCTTCGTCCACACGAAACGCCAGCCATGACGCTCAGCCGCCGCACGCGTCCTCCGAAACAAGAGCTGGTTGGTCCTGGTCAAACGCTCGTTCACGTAGAAGCGCCTGGTTGGTCCCGGCACTCCCAGGTCCGCAGTTGTGGCACCACGACGCACTCGTGCTCCGCTCAACAGGGCGTTGCGCTGCTCGCGGCGCACAAACCTCACCATCAGCGCTCTAGGCCGCGGTGGTTCAGCCTTCTCGCCGCTAACAGCCTTAATCAGGCGCCCGCCGATACGCTCAGCACAGGCTATGTCCCCCTCTTCTACCTTCACACCCAGCTTAGTGGCCACCAACAGCACCAAATGAGTAGGGTTCTCCGCATTAGCTTCGGGTATGTTGGTAATTACCAGGTCATTACCCATGAGTTCCTGCTCTCGGTCGTTGAGCTCCCTCTTGAGCTGCTCAACGGTCGGGTCTAGCACGGAGGCAGACGGAGGATGCTCCCTCGACTGCGCCTCCAGGCCATCCAGCCTCGACTCGAGAGCATCAATGCGCGCGGTGCACGCCGTGATGGCCGACTTAAGGCCCAGCACTTCACTCCGCATCTCCCCCACCTCGGCTCTCAAACCACGCACCTCAGTCAGCAACAATTTGAGAGTGGCCCGCATGTCCTGGCACTCGTGAGAGTCATCCAGCTTCTCTGGCACAACTGTCGTCCCGCCTCCCTGACGCTCACCGGAATTATCTAGGCCATGGTTTCGTCCTCTCACGGGTGTTTCAGACTTGTTGTCCCTAACATAGTTTTTTTTGCACTCTGGACACTGCCATTTAGGGGGCACAGAAGCGCCTTCAGAGAGTCCCACGCATGCACCATGAAACGGCGAGCGACATTTAGTGCACTTGATGACCTCGGCCGCAGCGATGAACTTCCCACATCCTCCACAAGAAAGGGGCATGTCTGCAGTGTAGGTAGATTGTAGGTATAATATAAAATTGTTAAAAATACTCTGATTGTATACTGTATTGATTGTATATTAAATGTATATTATGTTATTAGTTATTAGGGTTGTATTATTATTAGATATAAGGTTCATTTATTTATTTGGGCACAAGAAAAGAGAACAAAATGTACCAATTAATTTGTTTTCTTGTAAAAAAGTTTTGAAGGGGGTACTTAAATAATATAACAGTGTCCAGTTTTTTCCCTTTTCCACCTTTTATGCACATTCATACACTTTTACTGCGTTATATTATAAACTGTATTTGTAAATATTGTTCTGTCCTTGTAAATATATCTATTTAATAAACATTCTCTTTATCAGTTGTATTTTTATTATCCACACTCCGCAAGCTCATTAAACACAACCGTACCGGCGCAAACGTCAAACGTCACTCAATATATAGATACTTCTCATTATATTCCATAGGGAGTAGCGCCGAAAGCTGAGTCCGTTAGAACCTTTTTTTTGTGCGGATTCCCCACGGATACCTCCCTCGCGGCAGGTTATGTAGAAGTCGAGCCGACTAAAACCGCAAGACGTTTAGGGTCTTCTAGCGTTAGGATGTAAGATTTCTCAAAGAGCATTTCCCTTGCACCCCGGAGTCCTTAGACCCTGGATGAAATGCTAAAGGTGAAGTCTCAGGACCGAGGGTCACCAACGCATACATCGGTAGTGCTACGGTTTTTTATTTAAGTCCAATTTAATGTCTGGAGGCTGTTCTAACTGAGCTGCCAAGATTTATCTCATACTAACAGACTAACAGTTAGTAGGTTATACTAACTAATAAACAAACAATAGAGTATGTCAAATAATTGGAGCTTAAAAAGTCCAACAACAACGGTCTAGCTGCAATGCTTCGATATCGCCTAATGTCACCATTGGGTTGTGAAGGTCAGATGGCAGTCGCTTCACGGAAAATATCGAGGTCCAGCCAAATCCGCAGTTAAAACTGGTAAAGCGGACTACAGACTCCGAGGTGAAAGCTTTGGATGCGACTGGGATTAACGCTAGGTTGGAAAAGAGTATGTCAAATAAAAACATGTTTAAAGAGCTCTATCAGTAAACCTCTTTATCCATCTTATTCTGCTTAGACATCTAACAAGTCTATCGTGACTCACCCAATCAATCAATCAAAAAATCGTACCGTTAACTCAAAAGCGACACCTGCAAGGTCGCACGTGATTAGCTCCATCTATTGTCAGACCAAATAACAGTTTAATCATCCAGGCGACGTCAGGCGTCCGCAAACATTTGTCCAACGTGTCCGACCCTTGGGCAAACTGGCGAGTGTTTCGATCATATTTGCGTCATTCGATTTATTCACGATAGGTCAACGGTCTGTAATGTTATCAAAACTATAAGTGGATGATTGATGAGTTCTTGTAACGCGGGGTTTATCAAACTTGTAGTTTCTGGCTATTGAACTTTCAAGACAATGGCGGAGCACTTAGAATAAATTTGTTCGTTCTCCTCCTCCTACTCTTAGATGATAAAAAATAGAACTCTTTTGCATCGATCGGCATTAAATCTTTCCAGCACAAAATTTGGCCACATTGACAGCGCCCTCAGTAAGTGTCGGGGCATAGCGGGCAAGATAGGAGGTAGTCCATCGTTTGTAGAAGTACACCACGGTGACACAGAATAAACCACGGAATAAAGAATACTAAACTAACTTTGAATAAATCATATAGTGTTTCGTTGAATAATTTTTATAAAAAAAACTTCCAACGGACCAAAATTGAAATGGGACAAACGCAATCATTAGAATCGGTTTACTTAATCGAAAGTTCTGAGGTAACAAACATAAAAAAAATGTAGTCAAATAGAGAACTTTCCCCTTTTTTGGGTCCCATTGGGTTTTCAAAACGCGTGAAAAAACATTGTTATTTGGTCTGTCAAAACAAAATCTACGCGAGATAACCCTATGCTTTCATGAAGTTATCAAACTTTTGAAATAATATAACATAGTTTGATTCATTTTTCATAAGATTTAGAAAAATCGTTAGCCTCTAAATCATACGTTTTAAAAACGTCATCTTACTGAATCAGGTCCCCTGATCATTTAGAAAACTTGCGATATACCTCTTAAAACCATTGTCTCGTTTTAAGGCCAAGTTCCCTGAGAAAAGGAGTTTTTAAATGAAGAATTCACGAAAATAAAAAGCCTCTATGTTCTAAAATTAATATATTATTATATTAATAATTTACACAAAAGAAACATTCTAACATTGACAGTCCCTCTAACCAAAACCTCATTCCCCAGTTAGTTATAAGTAAATACCCGTAGGTAATCGTGTTATTTCAGTCAGTTGGCTGAAACCAATCCATTTGCCGTTAATATATGATAAATAGAAACGCCGAATTCAGCCGTCAGAGGTCAGGAATAATTCAGTATAGACTAGTTCAAAACTACATAAGCTTTGTTATTGAATATTAATAAGGTTAAATGGAAATCAAAGACTCGCTGTTGCCCGTGGCTCCACCCGTGTGATATTCTAATCCCATTCCGCGGCCAACGAGAACCTTTTCTTCAAGGAGGTAGGACGCGACGGTATCTTCCGTCTGAAATGAGCTGTCCGACTGGGGAAGTACCTCCGCCCTACAGAACACCGCGGCCATAATAACCATCGTGTTGTGTTCCCGCCGGTAAGTAGGGTAGCCAGAGCTCACTGTACCCCTCCTCCCCCCACCCCTTCTTAGCCTCCCCGCCCCTTCTCAGTCCTCCCCCTTCCCTTCAGCGCGTGTATTACCCTTAGTGTTGCACACGTTCATAGGTTACGTTGACCGCTTCTCATTAGGTGGGCCGTGTGCTTGTCTGCCACCTAAGTGGTATAAAACAAATGTATGTATTTAACGACGGACGGTTGGGTGACAGGCGGCCGTCCTGTCACCCAACCGTAAATTCAGCCTGACTGCCGAACTGGACACCCATTTCTTGCAACCGTTAGGCACACAATAATATATGAAACAATACAATAATAAAAATCTATGTACTTATTAGTAGCTATAGTGGTAATGTAGATCACATTACCACTATACCTACTATAACTTGCATCAAATAAAAGTTCTTTCTTTCTTCTATTTCCAGGATAAAATGTAGCCTATGTGTCATTCTAAACCATAATCTATCTCTGTGCCAAATTTCATCGAGATCCGTTCAGCCGTTTTTGCGTTAAAACGTAACAAACATCCATACATTCATCCATAGAAATATATTATACCGCCATCTCATTTCTATTCATATTTCCTACTGTAAACAGTGTTATAAGTATATACAGAATCCCTTGACAGCTGTTGATCTCATAGTAACCGTTCTGGGTCATAGTTAACAGCTTTCAAATCATCTAATCTTGGAAGTAGTCTTATGGGAACAATCTATCTTTTGCATTAGTTAAACAAATACATATCTGTAAAATAAGCTTTGTTGTATATAACGTCGGTTATCGCTACTTTAGGTTATATATCTCTGGTTCTACTTAACTGCTTGTGACAAAATATGCATAAGATTTTAAGTCTGGACAAAGACCTTTCTAATATAAAAAACACATTAATATCCTTTCAGTAGTTTTTGTATTTCTCGCGAACAAATAACAAACAAAAATTCCAAAAAAACGCAAGGATTTTTTTTTATATCTCCAACATATATACACAACTCATTATAATACATAGTTTAAAAGTATACACGAGTACATAGACAGTAAAAAATCATATTCACATCGTATGAAGCCAATGCCAATATGACTACCGTAGTCGCCGTGGCTAGAATGAAGCAAATTAAACGGGTTTGATACAGAATGGCTTGTGCGAACAGCCCGGAAATGAAGGGTACGAGTGGGCCAGCATCCGGCCGCCATATTGGCCTGTCTCGGCTCCAAGGCTGCGGAAGATCTCGTTATACACCGTCGTATGAACGTATCTTGGTATGTAAGTGCTAGGTGCTTAGGTCTTCTTCAACCTAGCGTTTAATCCCAGTCGTATCCACAGCTTTCAGCTCGGAGTCTGGGGTCCGCTTTACTAGTCTTAACTGCGGATTAGGTTGGACCTCGATATTTTCCGTGAAGCGACTGCCATCTGACCTTCACTACCAAATGGTGACATTAGGCGATATCGAAGCATTGCAGCTTTTAGGTATTATGCATAAAAGATTGTACCTTATAGAATTTAGTATTTTTCAACCTTACGTTACTTTTTATACTAATTAGGTGGCAGACAAGCACATGGCCCACCTGATGGGAAATAAAAGTACGAAAAAATGTTTTTGCGATAAGGCGCCACTGAGTTTGATATTTTGTTTGATAATTTTGTCATAAAAAGTGATACTTTCTTTGATTAATTGATGTTATTAACGTTAATAAAAAAGAAAAAAGGACTACAGGCCTTAGTAACATAATATTATCTCAGGGGTTGGGCTTCGAAGTTAATTAAATCTCCGGCCTCTCTGAGAGGTCCTTTTTGGGCGCTTGTATTAAGAGGATCTGGACCTCTAACCTTGGAAATAAATGTCCAAGTCTTGTTACGGAAAATTAATTAAAATATAATCCAAGTATTTTGTAAATACAAGTCTTATAGCCTTGTTTGAAAAGGCGGGAAAATACTTACAACAAATAACGGTATAATTAATATTGTAGGATTTTCTTCTCGTAACATTTTTTATTTGTAAAATCTGTAGGCTATTTGTATGAAATATCTTATTTGTAATAGTAGAAATTAGAATATAAAGTTTTTATTATAACACTTATTAGGCTCTCTTCCGATCCCGAACAACACGATTCATTTGAATATTTGAGAACAGTCTTCACAAATTCTTTCCTAATTTTTCACCAATATCGTAAAACATATGATTGTCTTCTATATTTTGAGATACCGAGTTACAGTTTTTTCTCTGTGTGGCAGACCGAGAGCTCAAGTTAATTGATCAAAACTTCCTCATTATACATTTCATAAATTTTTAATCATTACTTTTTTTTTTTTTTTTTTTTTTTTTTTTTATACCACTTAGGTGGCAGACAAGCACACGGCCCACCTGATGGGAAGCGGTCACCGTGGCCTAGGGACGCGTGCAACACCAGGGGCATCACACTCGCGCTGCCGACCCCGCAAAAACCTTCTAATGCCCTTCTTGAAGAACCCCATATTGTAGTCGCTAGGGAAAACCACGGCAGGGAGATCATTCCACAGCCTAAGCGTGCGCGGAATAAAATTTCTTTCAAACCTCACAGTGCGCACTGCAGGCGGATGCAATGTGTGAGGATGAATTCCCTGCCTGTGGCGAGCGGTGCGATGATAAAAAGTGGCCGTGGGCATCATGTCGAACAATTCATCTGAACACATACCATTATATAGGCGGTAGAAGACGCACAGTGAGGCGAAATCTCTCCTCAGGCTAAGCGGCTCCACACCGCCTAAAAGTATGGGATCGTCGACTATCCGCAGCGCACGTCTTTGTACCGACTCGAAGGGGTCAAGCTGGTATGCAGGTGCCCCGGCAAAAAGGTGACAGCAGTACTCCATGTGGGGCCGGACTTGTGACTTATAAAGAACAAGCCTTTGCCCCGCAGTGAAGTACTGCTTCGCCCTGTTGAGCACTATGAAGTTTTCACAATATTTTCCTAAATTCTTCCTTAATTTCGTAGGAATACAACCACTTTGAGCCCACCGTCCACACATACACGTGCACGGCTGCAATGCCACCCGCACACAGTTCAGACTATTCGGTCTAGTACTAAGCAGTTCGACGTTTCATGTCTTTGTTGCAAAGAGCTCCATACTCCAGGAGATCCTCAGATTCAATCGGGACTCGATACCACTCAACACTATAATGATCTATATTATATCCACTCCGAGATAATGATTAAGGTGGCGATAAATCTATAAACTCAACGCCATCTAGGCTGTACAACTAGAACTATTTCAGTTAGAAGCTTTTTACCCATCTAAAAAAATAAATACGTGTAATCAAATTAGGTAGGTGTCATTATTCATCCAACCAAAGTCGTCGTTAAACGCTTAAGCCCTAATAATCATATTAGGGGTTGTCTAATTTATTTAAAATTCGTGCTGATGTGGGACCAGGCTATTTGATTACAAGGGTCGTGGGTCTAATCGGTTCATTACTTTTGTTTAAAGAAGTCCCTAATTCTAGGGAAATATTATATGGACATTTTCATATTTAAAATAAAATTTTGTGACAATAATTTTCAATTTGACTGTGATTTTTTATCTATACTTACATACATACATACATACAAATCACGCCTTTTACCCATTGGGGTAGGCAGAGACAACATCTTTCCACTTGCTACGATCTTGGCATACTCCTTTCGCTTCTTCAACTTTCATAATTGTTTTCATACATGCACGCCGGTTCCGGGTACTCTTGACCTGGCCTTTCTCCAAAACGTCCTGGATCTGATTAGAATATGTACGCTTAGGTCGGCCTTTACCGGGTTGCCCATTCACCCTCACCTCATATATCTGTTTCGTCAGTCTTCCTTCATCCTCTCTACATGTCGAAACCATCTAAGCATCCCTTTCTCTATACTTACAAACCTCAAACATATAAAATTGAAGTGTATGTTTATAATACTAAAACAACAGGTTTTATACCAGTGTATACAGGAAACTTGTCTCTTTACGTAAGTACCGTGGAATAAAATTTATGCTAGAGTTATAAGTTTTGATTCGGCCCGAATTTCAAGTATGAAACGAACCTCTTAAATTGAAATTTACTAGAACCTTAACGCTTTATGAAGCACGCATTTCAATTTAAAGTCCATCAAATGGTTCATACATATCGTAATAAACCTTATCTAGCTGTCATAAAGACGATTCTGTTACAGTAATGACCTAGATATGACTGCGATGATAATCTTAATTAAGTTTCTGAATCTAGACAGGAGCATTATTCTGTTTTACATCTCGACGTATCATGTGATTAGATGTGATTAGACCTCGGTCTAGTTACATTCGAAACGAGAGAAGTTCGTGGATTTCATTGGTTAATATAGAAGAAAGAATAGGGCCCGTAGCCAAGTGGCAAAAGTCTAATTCACTATCGAATAGAATAGATTAGGTCGACCAATCACACTCTGGCCCCCGTAGACAAATGGAAAAAGTCTAAATCGCAAACGATCGCTAAGACAACGAATAGATTAGGTCGACCAATCACACTCCAGCTCGTGATTCCGCCGCGGCGCGCGCATCGTACGCCGGCGACGAGCTTGAATGTGATTGGTCGACCTAATCGTTTCTATTCTGTAGCGATTTACGCTATGACACTTGTCTACGGGGCTAGGTGTAAAATTGAATAAACTTAAACGTGTCGGATAATACGAACGCGCGCGGTTACGGTACAGTTGTTCAGTCAGAATAACTCTAGGCGCACACTTGGTGACACTTACGGCCGACAATTTTATAGCGCCACGAGACGCGGCGACTCCCCTAGCTTGTCGTCGCGACTCGACGTCTCTGACGCCAAGTGTGCGGAGCTTAGAACAAAATATATAAAATTCTCAGCCGAAGCCAGTCGTCGCGTCTAGACGCCGAGCTGTCGTGTCGCCTGTCGCCCGGTGTGCGTACTATTTAAGGGGCCAGATCAAAACTTTGTCAACTTAGTTACAGTAGAGCGATGTAGACCTGTATTGTGTGTAGGATTTAGGGCTAGAGGGATCGACAGAGCTGGCGAAAGGTCAGGGACAGATAACACAGGGAATTTGTTACTTGTTCAGCAAACTTGAGGACGTTTATCAAAGTTTGTTGGTATACCTTCAACTCAATATGGTTAATTGTGAGATGTAGCGTTAAGATGAGGGATAGCGTTGCTTGTGTGATGTATACCTAAAGATTATTTGGACGTTTTATGTTTGGGGGATATATGGAAATTTCTTGTTAAAAACTGGGCAAAGAAAATGAGAAAACTTGTTGAAATTAATTTATTGCTCTAAGATTAATACTTGATTTTTTTTTTAAATGTCTTTTTTATTTTGCTCGTCACCTATTACATTGGGACCTAAACATAAACTGGCGAAATGTGGGTGCTAGCACCTCTGCCTACCCCTTCCGGGATATAGGTGTGAGTGTATGTTATGTTTATTTTTAATTAGTTTTATTCACTCTTGTGCACTTTGTGGAATCGAACTGGAACCGTGACAAATATAATTATTCATGACTCACCACTCAGCTATAGGGGTCACTTATAGATAATTGTGTTCTATTACTTTAAATAGATCGTATTTTGGACAAGTAATATTGAAATAACCGCTTTTTAGTTCCTAATCCATTTAGATGTATACAAGGTACAATACCAAAACAATTTTTTTTTTAATTTTGTCTGTGTCGTATCTGTCTGTTTCTTCCGGCTAATCTCTAAAACGGCTGGACCGATATTGACGGAAGTTTCATTGACAGATAAATGATGTAACAGGAAATAACTTAGGCTATTTAATTTTGAAAAACAAATTAGGGATTCACGTCACCTTAAAAAATTTAAAACACACAGACGAAGCCGTGGGTTAGTTAGTGTTAAATATAAAAACAGCACATAATAAACCGTGATTTAGGCGCTGCGCAAACGTGTTGCCGACACGGCACACCGCCACAGGAAACCGTAGTTGCTGTGTCCCGTATCGACAATCGGACACAGTGGCCGTATCCCTGTCACGGACACGGCACACCACAAGAAACTGTAGCTGTAGTTGCTGTATCTGCTTGTTTTCCCTAGTCTCATGATGGACGTTTGTGAATGTTGCTTGTGTCTTCAACTGACGACTTTTAGTTTCCAGTTACCGACACCGAACACTTTTTGATCATCCTGAATATAGTGTTCAGTGGAAGCAACTGGACTCACGTATGCGCAGGGAGTTGAATGATTTCATACTTGTTCTATAGAATTCAAATATTCATCGGTAGCTTGTGTCTGACACAAGAAACAAAAGTGTCTACGTTTGCGCAGCGCCTTAATGCATTGAAATATGTTTTACTTCCACGTGTAAACCACCCGTAAACTCGATGCTATTATTAAGCCCTTTGAACACTCAATCAAAAACACAGCTGCAGTCGACGTGCCCAGCTTTCAAAAATATTCACTTTGTCATTTTTAAACAAACGTTTCTGTGAAACCTCTTTTCAGACATTTTTTTTCAATTTGACTTTTAAATTTATCGGTTTGGTCAAAGCGCAAGCTTGAATTTGAAAGTATTCTGGGCACTCGTGCGATTATGTTGTGATAATGGAAAACTCAACTTCTACTTTGTATAGGACAGGTAAAGAAAATAATGTCTTTTACCTGCTTGGGCTCCTTGACGGTTTTGAGATTACCTTTAGCTTACCATCAGGCGAGGTGAAGTCATGTTGGCGTATCCAATATAAAAAAAAACTTCTTGTGTTTTCGTGCGGAAATCCACATTAGGGTAGTGTCCATCATGTCCAACTCTTACCGACTAAAACCGCACGCCGTCTAGGGTCTTCTGACGCCAGGGTGTAAGGTGGCCCAAAGAGCATTTCCTTCGCACCACGGCTTGACCCGGGCCATCTCCGGATTCGAGATGGCCCCCTCGGGTTTGGGAACCGCGTGGTTCCCGTCATGCCCCCGGAATAGGGGGGGGGGGGGCGCGGTAACCGCTTCCTATCAGGTGGGCCGTGTGCTTGTCTACCACCTAACTGGTATAAAAAGAATTAAACTACGACTAATATTATAACTATGATATGGTGCACGGCATCTAACTTGGCAAGATTTTGGAGTAGTGTGGGCCCCACTACTCCAAAACCTTGGCAAGTTAGATGCCGTACACTATACTTGTTTGTGGCAAAATGCGTCGCATATATAAACAAGTATAGTTGGAGTATTGGGGCCCACACTACTCTAAAACCTTGCCAAGTTAGATGCCGTGCACTATAACAGATTGGATTCAATCAGGATCAATGTTGGAATGCTGACAGATTATCCGATCCCACTACCCCACTTGGTGAGATTATATATGGTCATTTATACCGCACGTGGGTCACGCTTAATGATTAGTTGGGAATTTATTGCTGACACCTGTACGTGTTCGTAATCAGAAATTCTAAACAGGACGCATACCACGCCAATATTGGACGGTACAGCAATTCATCTTCACCTATGTCGTCGTATATGAAATATTGTTCAATAACAGTACATATTTTATTAAACATGAAAATTAATGAAATTCTGTAGCAATTAGCAACTAATTCATAAAAGTCAAAAGTCAAAAGTCAAAAATCATTTATTCTGTATAGACCATTTTAAGCGGCACTTACAAAACGTCAAAATGATAAATATTTAAAACTAGAAGCAAATGGACCACCGCCGGTTCGAAACGCGGCCTAGACCTGAGAAGACTCCGGCAAGAAACTCAGCGGGCTGTTTTTTTTGGTCTATTTACAACAATTGCCTTAGTCTAGATACAGTGTTAGTTCGAGTAACATAGTTGAGTGAACATTTCATTTCCAAGCTTCTTTATCATCCAAATAATCTTGAATTTTATAGTAAGCTTTTTGGGAGAGATTTCTTTTA
Organism: Lithosia quadra; assembly: GCA_963576445.1. Classification (NCBI taxonomy): domain Eukaryota; kingdom Metazoa; phylum Arthropoda; class Insecta; order Lepidoptera; family Erebidae; genus Lithosia; species Lithosia quadra. Next base: position 15,882,907 of record OY754884.1, on the reverse strand, counting down.
ATAAATTGTTATGTTTAATAAAATACAGTTATTATAACCCTAAAGGGAAAGGGCGAGGGTAGGAAAGGGTGGGGAGGCTAGAAAAGGGTGGGGAAAGGAGGGGTACAGTTAGCTCTGGCTACCCTACTTACCGGCGGGAACACAACACGATGGTTATTATGGCCACGGTCTTCTGTAGGGCGGAGGTACTTCCCCAGTCGGCTGCAAAATATACACATAAATATAATACATAACATAACATAACATAAACTCACGCCTATATCCCCGAAGGAGTAGGCAGAGGTGCTAGCACCCACATTTCGCCAGTTATGTTTAGGTCCCAATGTAATAGGTGGCGAGTCTATTGCCATTAACCGGGCACTTATAAACCTGCGATAAATACACATATAACTTCGGAAAGCATCGAAAAGTCATTGGTGTGTGCCATGGTGAACCTGGAATCGAACCCGACCTCGTTTCAGTAGTCTATTACCCAGACTACTAGGCTACCGCGGTCTTCTTAATGCGTTAATATACTATTATATTGCATAGTTACTGTTATATTATAACTGTTTCTATAATATTACACATAACTTAACGTATCTATTTTAATCCAGTCAGAGCAATAGAGAGGAGTACTCAATATTCCTATGGTCCTAATGGTGTCTAACTCAAGCAATTGCCACACAATATACATCCTGGAGACTGATTAAATAAAATAACTTTTAGATCAGTCACAATCAATTTTATTGAAGGAGATAACCATTGTATGAAACCTATTAATCTAAGCGTCCAACCGCTTAGATTAATATAGTCCGATAGAAAAATATTATAGAGCAGAACTCTTGGCGTCAGCTAGGGTGTAAGGGATATATGCTATCTCCACGCGGTGCACCTGGGCAACGGAGGTGAGTAGCGCCTCCCACTCGCCAAGGGAGACGCTGCTGCCTGCGGCCAATCCAGCCGGGGTGGAAGTGGCCCTCTAGATGGCTGCTCCGAGGCTCTCCACGTGTCCCTCTGACTAGTAGAAGGCACAGTGGGGAGCGAGCGGGGGGCGAGCTGATTGTCCGCGCGCCGACGACGGTTGGGTGGACGACCACCTGTCACCCTACACCCACCGTCGGCTAGGTGGAGTGGTACTCACCCCACCCTTTTGGGGAGTCGAGGGGGCCATTTTAAAACCGTAGATGGCCCGGGGTCAGCTGGGGTGCGAGGTATATGCCTACTTGATAACCTTACACCCCGTTAATAATAATTAAGACCCGAGACGGCGTGCGGTTTTAGTCGATCCGATTCCGACATAACCAGCCCCGATGGCCGACGGGGGTGGTATCCATGGGGATTTCCGCACGATAAAAAAAGGATATGTCGAATTCTGTGAAACTCCATCAAGAACCAAGCGGTTCGGCGCCTCTTTTATTTGCCGCACCATAAAGACTTGGAATTCTATACCAGCGCATGTGTTTCCTTCCTCCTATAGTCCCGGGGCCTTTAAGCGGGGCGTGAAAAAACATTTGATGAGGCCGTCAAGCTGAGGGTCGCCACTGTAGCACTACCGGTGTATGTGGTGGTGACCCCAGTCCTGAGACTTTGCTTTTAGCTTACCATCAGGCGAGGTGGAGTCATTTTGGCGTGTCCTATATAAAAAAAACTAGGATCTCTTTAACCTGTCCCGGTGGTGTGAAGACCTGTAAGCTCGGCGTCAATGGCGCCACCTATAAAATACCCGGTGACATTTGTCGAGTCGTTATTTTTTATCGCTGTACTGCATTTTAACGACAACTTTAACTATTAAAGGGAACTTTAAAATGGTGAATGTGCTTTTATGAGCTCGTTAGAAACCATTTGTAAAGATATCTTGCTTTTTATTATGACATTCATGTTTTTAGAAAGATATTGATTGTGAAATCAGTTATCAATTTATAACTGTCCATTTTATAGTATCCAATTTGTTTTGTACCTCGTAGGTGGCAGACAAGTACACGGCCCACCTGATGGGAAGTGGTCACCGTGGCCTTTTGGGCCCAAGGCGTTACCCACGCGCTGCCGATCCTGAAGAGCCCTTTTCCGGGGGCAAGACGGGTACACAGTTTGTTCCCAAACCCGAGGGGGTCATCATCCGGAGATGGTCCGAGACAACCGCGGTGCGAGGGAAATGCCTCTTCAGCCCCATTATACCCCGGTACTAGAAGACCCGGAATGTCGTGCGGTTTTAGTCGGTTCAATTCCGGCATAACCACCTCCGCTAGCGGCGGGGATGGTATCCATGGGGATATATATGGTAGGTGGGCACTTAAAGTAAAATAATACAACATTTTTCTTCAATACAATTTATTTGGCACCGAATCAGTCATAGTAAAATAAACACTTTGTCGTTGCAATAAGACTTAAAATGGTAGGTACTTCATTTAACATTAACGTTCAATATAAGGACACAGTTCCAATCACGTTTTGTATCATAATTATTGACTACTAGCGAACCAGGGCCACTGAAAATACCAGGGCCACTGGGCCAGGGAACCCTGGCTTCGCTCGGGTGTAAATTCCAGTTTGCCAATAAAATATAATAGCCTATGACACTCAAGAATGACGTGGCTTTCTATTGGTGAAAGATTTTTAAAATCGATTCATTAGATCCCGAGATTACCCCTTACAATTTAACAAATATACAAAGACACAAACTTTACCTCTTTATTATATTAGTATAGATGAGTGGTCTACGTACAGTTCACACCTTGATTATAACTAGCTAGTAACACAAGAATGATGTCGATAATACTATATGAATCACAAGTACAGTCAGCGTCGCAAGTAGATGATGATTGCACAGATTTTAAATCTAAAAAATGTTAGTGGAAAAGATTAATTTTATTTTAATCGATGGAAAATGTTTTGAAGGCAAAATGAAAATAATTAGGTATACCAAAATTTAATTAAATGTGGCCATACAGTATACAGTGTTTTTGAAAACTATGATTTTTTTATTTGTAAAAATTATTTCATATTATCACTCCTATATTTCTTCTATTAAAAATCAACCTCGAATTGACCTAAAGCTTCACGGAAAGCTATTTGAGTTCTAGATATTTTAGTTGATTGGTACGGAAATTGACTGTCTTAAACATACACTATTAAAATATAAATTCAATTCATCTTGAGGTTGAATAGGCCGGTTTATTGGTAAAGAATTTTATTATTCGTTATTTTATCATAGTTTGTCAATTATAGTCTGTACAATTTGTTACTTTTATATAAGTAGTTAAAACCAAAAATACTTTTCATTTTCATGAACTGCTCATAGTAACTACTTACTTTAAGTCCCATAAATGACACACAACTCTCCTTACTGTAATTTTATCAATTCCAAATATCATATTTCATAGTTCATTTTTGTATTTTTCAAAATTGGAATGTAGGCACTGGGTTAAATCTCTTTAAGGCACGGTTTTGTAATGGGTGTGTTTTCTGTAACATCGTTCGTTGAAGTAGGTTGGTTGTCACATTGTTGCCGTCGTCGGCAGTAACACAGAATACATATGACACAAATGAGGCACAGCAGCAGGAAACAACACAGCATGAACAGGAGGTATATCTGGAAGAAATTATTTTTTTTTAGAAATAGGAAATATTTGATGCTTTTTGATGTTAAAAACAAGAAAAGATAAAATAAATCTATAAGTGGATAAAATAATCTTTAGTTAATTAATTATTTTAATAAATCTTTGCATAATTATTTAAATTAATCATTATATTATTATTCAAGTAAATCTTTGTGTTATGGTACAGTCAGCGCCGAAGGTTGGTTAACAAATTCTAATTTATTGATCACCTTAGCTCTAAGACCTTTAATATAACAATAAACAAGACATATAAAACATAGGCTTTGTCCTCTGGAGATTATAAAACTACATATAAATTAAGGACTGACCAATGTATTCAAATGTAAAAAGGATATGTAAATATTTTAGTGTTAATCGACTTTTGGCGCTGACTGTACCTATACTTTGTTAATTTCTGATGAAAAAATGTATAATTATTTATATCACGGAGTATTGAAGTTAGTTATTTATTATGAAGTAATAATAGATTCAAATGATTCCATATTACCGTGCACCGTTATGATTAGGTATTTAATTAGACATATTAAAATGGGTCTACCAAGATTTTCGACATCTGCTGATGATGCAGGCATTTCTTTCGGAATTAGGGTGTCTGACAACATTCGCTTCCGTAATAGCCAAGTCCAAGGAAAGAAGACATAGATGAGTGGACATTCAGTTTTAGTAAATAATAATTATATATTAATATATATATAATAATTCTATAAAACAACAACCTATAGTTAGGAGCCATAATACTATGATTAAAAATGACATTATTAACACAGGCATTAATAAAATAATAGCTTTCTAGTGTACATTAACAATGTAAAAATTTACATTGAAAACTGTATGGCTTAATTTCGCTTAGCAAACACATCATGATAACCATATTATGCTAAACATTCAATTCGGTATGTAACAAAATAATAAGATAAATAAAAAAACCAGACACATTACATTTTACTTAACCACTGAAGAGAGGTCTCTAACTAAAACAAAACGGATAAGAACAACACTCAAAAACTGTTTACATTTCATTCCACGAAGGTTGAATACGGCAAAATACAGAACCATCATACGGGACACCACATCAAACAACCACTGACCCCCTTTACTTATACGGGTAAACACTGACGTCATCTAGCAAAACAAAAAACACGCATGCGCGGAGAACAGAAAATACTTTCATGAATTTGAATATAGAATTATTTAATTCTACACTTTTAATAAAATACATTTTTGAAATGTATTTTAGAAAATGAAATGTATTTTTTGTTGTGTTTATTTTTCTGTGGGAACTTGAAACTTACCCCGAAATATCCGAAAAAGAATCCGGCGGCTGACATGGTGTCTATATAACTACCAATGGGGGACTGACGATCGGACGATGGGGTAGGTAAGGCAATCTGCCAAGTATTTACGTAACTCAGTTTCAGGATTTGACATCGATTGTAATATATACAATAGTTTGTTTTGTTTGCGCAATACTTTTTATTTTTATTGTGTTTGAGGTAGCTATGGTTGTTGATACTGATCAGCTGCTTACCTAAGCGGGCAAAGAAATTGTTGCATTTTCGAATGAAAATTTTAAGCAATTAGTAAGTCTTTTTTATAGTGCGGAAATGATGATGGCCGACGGGCCATCGGGAGTGGTTATGTCGGAATCAAACCGACTAAAACCGCACGCAGCCGTCTGGGAACTTAATTACCGGGGTGTAAGGTTACCCAATAGGCATATCCCTCGCACCCCAGCTGACCCCGGGCCATATACAGTTTTTAGATGTCTCCCTCGACCCCCCGAAGGGGGGCGGAGCGAGCATCACGCCACTTCGCCGACGGTGGGGTGTAGGGTGACAGGCGGCCGTCCTGTCACCTCACCGTCGGCGACCGTCGTCGGCGGCAAGTATTCCCCTTGTAAGGTATTGGTCGCGGGTAGCAGGTTCTAGTCCCGTCTATCTCTTCTGTTGATTAACGCCTGTATCTTTTAATTGTGTTGGCTTAGAAGTTTTTTTTCATAGCTATACGGGACAGTAGATCATTTGATATAAATTTCAGCTTGATACCTTCACGCGTTCCTGAGAAAAAGAATCTTGACGGACAGACATACAAACGGACGGACAACTAAGTGATCCTATAAAGGGTTCCGCTTTTTCCTTTCGAGGTACGGAACCCTAAAAAATATCAAAAGTCTCGTCGTTTACGACCCGGTGAAGCTTGTTGACAAGATACATCCTTTTGTCCTTTTTCAATGTATCTTACACCTCTGCATACCCTTCAAAGTCACATTAGCGTGCAAATACCCAAACCTCATTGTATTGTAGTCACTCGAGGTAAGACTTTATATTTCCAACTCAATAGTTGAAAGAGTACCTCTTAAACGTTACACGTGCAAAAGTAATTCATTTGTTACGTAAATAGACCGGGCACGTGTAACACAAAGAAATCTTTCTCCCTGGACTTATGTGTAGTGGGATGTTGAAAGATGTGTTGTAAGATTCCACCTCCAACCCTCTCTGAACTCCTCAACCCTCCCTCCCTCCAGGAGCGTGAGAGTGACACCCCTGATGTTGCACACGTCAATCAGGTGGGCCGTGTGCTTATCTGCCACCTAAGTAGTATAAAAAAGGGGAAGCGTCAGCTATCAAATAAAAAAAAATCTTCAAAATCGGTTAACCCAGTCGAAAGTTTGTTTGACCTTTTTTGAAGTCGGCTAAAAAGGCCCTACAGGGTTAATGAAATATACAAATGAAAAAGGAATGACCAATGAAATAGCAGATTTTTTTTCTGTACTTTCATTGGCCGAAAGATAAGAAGAGTTATGTTTACGGAGGCAATGCTGAAAGACTTAAAACCTCAATAGTATTGACATTTCAATAATTATAACTACGTTTAAAAAACCGACTTCACAAACTGCAATTTTTTACTTTTTAGTGTACAGAAATAGAAAAATTTACCTATTTATGAGGTTTATTATGTACAAAGGCATCAAAAACAGAATTATTGCCGTAAATTTGATGATTTCCCCTCGAGTTTCCCAAGATCCCAGCATCAGATCCTGATACCCTGGATATGGGACCACCTCAGAAGTAGCCTCTTTCAAACAAAAAAAATATTTCAAAATCCATCCATAATTATTGGCGCCACTAAACGCGTAACATACATACAAAAAAATAAAAATAGCGTATGAATTGAGAACCTCTTCCTTTTTTGTAGTCGGTTAAAAATAATTGTGATCGAGTTTCGATATATCGACACATTGGCGAAAACTAGTTGAATATAAAATGGCCGACCGCACCCGACCCGTACGAATATGTTTTTGTTGCTTAGTTGACAAGCATTTTCTCCAATACTGAACCGCGGCCATACATCTTCGTTCCCAGATCGATGTAGGAATAAAAATGAGGTACCGTATGTTGTCGGTACGTATATAATACTAGCTATACACGTGACTTCGTCTGCGTAGGTTTAGATTTTTTACTCAGAATTACTCAGAGCCCTAAATCTTTTTCATTTTTTTTAAATTTTATTTTATTTATTTATTTATTTATCACACGTAACAGATTACAACCAATAAGAAATATAAGTAGATACTACGAAACAATAGGATTAGAGTCCAGGTTGCATTCCACAAGAACGCGTGTACAAATGAATTAAGATGAAGGAGTTTCTAACAATAACACATAATATAAAGCTAAGTAGTTCACAAATTTACATTTTTGAAACATTAAACATTATGGAGTTCCTAACTACGGTTGATTTTAAATTTTATTCATTATAGACTTACGTTTGACCTCAATCCCACCTGATGGTAAGCGACGATGGTAAGTGAATCACGCCTAGAAGGAACCTATTCACTCGTGAATTGAATACTCCCAGGTTATAGCTTTCCGGAAATACAGACTCAGGCAAGGAATTCCACTCCTTAGCTGTACGCATGAAGAAATTAAAGTAGGCTAAGTTACTTCTTGTTATATCAGCTCCGAAGTTCCGTCTAAATTGGTCTAGCAATAACAGAGATTAGCCGGAACAAACAGACAGACAGACATACAAAAATTGTATAAAAAAGTTTTGGTATTATGTGCCGTGTATATCTACATAAAAATATTACAATTAAAGCTAGTTTTTTTTAGAACTACAATAGTTTTTACTGTGTGCCTTTGTTAATACATCCAAAAGCACATAGTAAAAAGCGGTTATTACATTACAAACAGACACTCCAATTGTATTTATATGTACAGATGTATATATGAGTGTATAGAAGAGGCGGTCGCTCGTAAATATTGCTTTGTGTGTGATTTATGACTTTTCACTTTCGGCTCAGTATTTCGTTATGAAACGGGAATGCTAGATGTTTTTGGTTTGTTTTTCACCTTTTTGTTGTTTCATTTGGTTACCTATGTGTTGTACCTGCTCATATGGATATTTTTTTTATATACGACATGTAAAGTCTCAGGACTGGGGTTAGCACTACATACAGCGGCTGAGGACCAGCTTGACGGCCTCATCAAATCCTTTTTCACGCTCCGCTTAAAGGCCCCGAGACTATATGAAGAAGGGTACATTGCGCTGGTAAAGAATTCCAAGTCTTCATGGTGCGGCAAATAAAAGAGGCACCGAACCGCTTGGTTCTTGGTGTTTTTTTTAATACTACGTAGGTGGCAGACAGGTACACGGCCCACCTGATGGGAAGCGGTCACTATGGCTTATGGACGTGTGAATCACTAAGGGTCACACATGCGCTGCCTATCCTGAAGGGAAGAAGAAGGGGAAGGAGGGGTACAGTGAGCTCTGGCTACGCCACTTACCGGCGGGAACACAACACGACGGTTATTATGGCCGCGGTGTTCTGTAGGGCGGAGGTACTACCCCAGTCGGACAGCTCATTCGGACGTGAGATTTGATACCGTCGTGTCCTACCTCCTTAAATTAAGTTAAAAAGTAAAGTTAATGTATACATAAATACAAATAAATGGAGAATAATTTAATCCATTATTATGTTTACAGGAAACACTGTGTACTTACCATAAATATATGGGCCAATGATGTGGCTTAAATATGTTGTGCAATAAAAGATAGAGAATGTTTTAGTTTGTCAGCCTTTGCAGACGGGCGTTTTTATAAATTTTACGGAACGTGTTTACATTATTGTGCGAAAAAGGAGTGCAATGTTTTCAAGTTTCATGGCAGGTATTTATATCTAGCGTCAAAAGTATATTTTTTTTACATCAAGAATTAGTTTTTGAACAAAGTATATTTCTTAGCTAAAGTTCTCCTTTTTTTTCATGCAGAAATCCCTGCGGATACCAACTCCGTCGGCCATCGGGGGTGGTTATGCCGGTAACCATTTAGTCAGCTCTATAAAAAAATTATCAAATTGATCAAAATTAATTACCTATTAATTTTTATGCAGACTTTCAACGTTTTTGATCTGACAATGGTCATCTACTTTTGACGTTGTCTGCATGTGAGTTTTAAGTGCGAGCTCCGAGGTGAAGACCTACGGTGCAATTGATACACACGGTTTAGATGATGATGACGATGATGATGTATGTAGGTATGTAAGTTTCTTACAGATTCCTCCGGCCTCCTGTGTAGTAACGTGATGGTATCTAGCCTATAACCTTCCTCGATAAATGGACTATTAAAAACAAAACGAATTTTATAAATCCAACTTATATTTAGTTTCTGAGATTAGCGCATTCAACCAACCAAATTTTTTTTTTAGTTTTTTAACCAGTTTTATAATAAAAATATAGATATTGTGATCTCAGATAGATTATACTTTAACTAAACGTTAAAATATCATTAACTGTAAAAAAACGCTCATTTCGGCGGTTGAACGCCGGTCTGTACGCACAGCAATATGTAGCTTTTCCTGGCACTTTTCTCTCATAAAGAATAACTTAAGTGCTTGGAAACACATTGAAATATAAATGCGTCGCTTTTGCTGCTGCAGCTGTGACGTCATATAACATTCACGAAAGGAGAAACATCGGATGCATTATCTTTGTAACTCCAGTGCCCGTAGACAAATGTCAATGTATTCCGTAGCGTAAATCGCTATCGAATAGAAACGATTAGGTCGACCAATCACATCCAAGCTCGTCGCCGGCGTACGATGCGCGCGCCGCGGCGGAGTCACGAGCTGGAGTGTGATTGGTCGACCTAAACTATTCTATTCGATACGATACGATAGCGATTTAGACTTTTGCCACTTGGCTACGGGCACTGTATATGTGACGCATGCGATGGTAGCTGAATGGATAAGGACGCCGCCTCTACTCAGAGGTATCGAGTTCGGATCCGGCCTGACAGTACCAATGTGAATTTCACTTTTTGGAATTTATATGTGCTAATCACATGATTTACCATCTGCTGACAGTGAAGGAAAAGCATCGTGAGGCAACCTACATGACCTAAAAGAAATTCTAAGGACATGTCCGATCCACCAACCCGCATTAGGCCAGCGTGTGTGGATTAAGGTCTAAACCCTCTCAGCTCTCTCGTTAGAGGAGAGGAAACCCCTGCCCAGTAGTGGGACATAAATGGGTTGCTATCATCATTATTTATTATTATTATGTGACGCTAATAAAAAATAAAGTACTATGACACCCTTGATGTTGCACACGTCCAATAGGCCACGGGGAGTGCTTATTCCCATTAGATGGGCCATGTGCTTGTCTGACACACACACGCACTGTCTACCCTGAAGGGAAGGGGGAGGGGGCTAGAAAGGGGAGGGGAGGCTAGGAAGGGGAGGGGGGAGAGCTCATTTCGCTAATGAGCTGTCCGACTGGGGTAGTACCTCCACCCTACAGAAGACCGCGGCCATAATAACCATCGTGTTGTGTTCCCGCCGGTAAATAGGGTAACCAGAGCTCATTGCACCTCTCCTCCTCCCTACCCCTTCCTAGCCTCCCCACCCTTTCCTACCCCCGTTTACCCTGAAGGGAAAACTTCAGGGTCGGCAGCGCGTTGGTGTCGCTCTCGGTGTTGCACACATCCATAATCCATAGGCCACGGTGACCGCTTACCATCAGGTGGGTCGTGTGCTTGTCTGCCACCTACGTGGTATTAAAAAGTCCTAGAAGCAGTATTCCAAAATTTAGGTTAGAAAGATGCTTATTTTGGCACTGGATAGCACAGGTAGTGTATATCATAGCATCATTTTTTTTATCTGTACTTTTTTCTATATTTTATCATTGTTTGTAAGTGCTCGCCTCTAGCTATAAAAGCGTGTACAGTACATTGCTATTTACTTCCATATATAGCTGAAAATGTGTTACAATAAAGTGATTTCACATGTGAGACAAGCTGACAAATGTGTTTTCGCCCTAAGAACTCCACTTGCCGACCGAAGACAATTATTTAATACTGGCTTATACCCGCGGCTCTGCCAGCGTGGACATCGGTTTTCGCGTTTTTAAACAGTTTTATTTAACTCAACCTATTTGTTTGGGTCAAATCTAGTAATTGAAATTTGACCCCCTTTCAGTTGTCTGATTTGTCTGATATTTGGCAGAAGTCTTTAGTTCTGATGACAATACAATTTAAAACATTTTAACTTAAAAAGATTTTTCTTAATTTATTTGACTAGGTATATCTCCGTTTTTACTCAACCGTTAGTGACCAAACTCTTCTTTGTATTAAATCAGAGACTATAATTAATTGTTAGCATTATTCTTTTGTCCTCAAAGAATTCGGGGAAAGTACTGGCTCCTATAATCCAGTTTTTCTAAATTACCTCGGGAACCAGGGATTTTCATTTTAAATGTATTTGTCAATTTGTTAATAAAGACGTTAATAAAAATGTAGTGGTGACCCTCGCTCCTGAGACTTTGCCTTTAGCTTTCCATCAGGAGAGGTGAAGTCATATTGACGTGTCCAATATAAAAAAAGAGATTATTATTATTATAAACATGCGTAAGATTTTAAGTCTGACCAAGATAAATAAACAGATAAACAGACAAGATTTCCAAAAAATAATATTTTTGTGATCAAAATCGAATATGGTATTTTTTTTATATCCCCAATGTACAGACATAACTGCTTTACAATTTTATAATAGTACTAGCTGTTGCCCGCGGCTCTACGCGGGTATCGCGTGGATGTCGGTTATCGCGACCAAACATAGCCTATGTTCATTCTCGAGGTCTACTCTACTCTACTTCTATACCAAATTTCATCAAAATCGGTTCAGCGGCTCAGGCGTGAAAGCGTAACAGACAGACAGACAGACAGACAGAGTTACTCTCGCATTTATAATATTAGTATGGATAAAAATAAGACAAGGAAAATCTCAGTTTTATATTGTTCCTTTCCACTCATTACATTCTACGAGTACTTGACTTAACGTTTATTGCAGTAATAGTCATAACTTGGGTAACTTGGTGCCGCAAGATATTCGGCCTTCTGGGGTTTCAATTTAGGTTTCTGGTAAGTGGTTTTTTTATACTATGTAGATGGCAGACAAGCACACGGTCCACCTGATGGGAAGCGGTCACCGTGGCCTATGCACGTGTGCAACACCAAGTGTGTCACACACGCGCGTGTACCCTGAAGGGAAGGGGTAGGCGGGCTAGGAAGGGGAGGGGAGGCTAGGAAGGGTACAGTGAGCTCTGGCTACCCTACTTACCGGCGGGAACTCAACACGATGGTTATCATCGCCGCGGTCTTATGTAGGGCGGAGGTACTACCCAGGCGGTCCATGCGCTTGTCTCATGGGCCAGTAGTTCCTACAATAAGTGTGTTCAACTAAACAAACAAACTCTTTAGCTTTATAATCTACACTTAATACTTATTACTCTCTTTATTTATTTTGTAAACATATGAATTACATTTTTAAATATATTATATATATAAAAAATTACTTATTACTTATTATTAATGAATAAATGAATGAATGAATGAATGAATGAATGAATGAATTAACTAATTAACTAATTAATTAATTAATTAATAATATAAAGAAGTAAAGTTTGTATGTTTGTATATTTGTTAAATTGTAAGGGGTGATCTCGGGATCTACTGAACCGATTTTAAAAATTCTTTCACCAATTGAAAGCCACATTATTGCTGAGTGTATAGGATTTTATTGGAAAACTGGAATTCACACCCGGGCGAAGCCGGGTTCCGGGCCACTAGTATTAGTATAAATAGATAGGTTTCAAAATAAATTAGTCCTTAGACGTCCTTGAAATACCTATTACGTAATGACAAAAGCTGTAACACAGTTGTGAAGCGACCCTCATCAACTGACAGATTATCATACAGATTTGTGTTTAGCATAAAAGGGACATGATAACGTGCGTACATGGAGTTTTTTGGCGCCAACGCTGAAAAAGACACATCGGGGCATTGTATCATTTTTTTAAAGTGTGAAATGTAGTTATTATGTGTAAAAACGGTGGATTTTTAAACATAACATCTTCGGCAACGTGCACTAGTTCGGGAAAGTGGTATGATACCGTGAATTGTGCTTTTCAACGTTGATTCCAAAACTCCATAGAAGCCTCTAGTAAGTCTCCACTATTTTACTGGGGTGAAACTATGACTGACTGATTTGACTATTGACTGACCTTGACTATGACTAAATGACGAAAACGCTGCAACTTATTGCATTCGTAATTAATTTATAACTTGATTTATCAATTTACTTGACACTGGCATTCATACAATATTTTCCAAAGTAGGAGAAAAAAAAACGTGCGTACGTCTCCCAATTTTATAACACGTTACATTTTAGACCCTTCACTTATAATTTCACGAATAGTTTTCAAGGCATCAGGACTTGTGATCGTGAGGTAGTGAGTTCTAATCTCGGTAATTTACTACTTTGGTGGCAGACCAAAGTCTCCTGTATTGTCAGCACAGAATCTCCACCTCCTCCCATTTCCCCTCCCCAATCGAATGACGCCACTGGTGTTACACACGTCCATAGGCCACGGTGACCACTTACCATCAGGTGGTGGGTGTACTTGTCTGCCACCTAAGTTGTATAAAAAAATCAAGACCTATAAAACGAAAAAAAAAAAACACAACAAAATCCATTTAGTAGTTTTTGCGTCCATCGCGCAAAAACAGATGAACAGACGGAAAAAATACCTAATTATTGTGTACAAAGTCGTTCATATAACTTAGTCTAAGTATTTTTTTTGTGATGCGGCCCACCTGATGGTCGGACGCAGTGGCCTATTGACGTGTGCAACATCAGGGTTGTCACGCTGGGTGCGAGCCAGGACCTCCACTTGGTGCACCCGGGCCACGGAGGCGAGCAGCGCCTCCCACTCGGCATGGGAGACGCTGCTGCCTCCGGCAAATTCGGCCGGGGTGGGAGTGGCCTTCTAGAGGGCTGCTCCGAGGCTTTTCACGTATCCCTCTGACTAGCCGAGGGGACATATTATAGTAGAAGTAGGATAGTAGAGTAAAGATGAAATTTTGAATTAATTAGTATGTTAACTTATGTGAAGCTTAAGGGGAAAAATTATAAAACCATTATCAGACCTGCCGCCCTGTATGGGTCGACATGCTTGGCTTTGAAAGCGAAGGAAGAAAGACAACTACATGTAGCGGAGATGCGAATGTTAAGATGGATGTGTGGTGTGACAAGAATGGACAGAATAAGGAATGAGTACATTAGAGGAAGTTTGAAAGTTGCACCAATAAATGAAAAATTGAGAAGCGAGCGATTGTCGTGGTATGGATATGTTATGAGAAGAGATGTAAGCAATGTTGTTAAAAAGGTTCTAAGTATGAATGTGGAGGGCTTTAAGAGTAGAGGTAGGCCTAAGAAAAGATGGATGGAGTGTGTGAAAGAGGATATGGCAAAGAAGGGGGTAACCGAAGAGATGACATCTGAAAGGAATGAATGGAGGAAAAATACATGTTGCGCCGACCCCAAATAATTGGGACAAGGGCAGGTAGATAGATAGATAGATAGTATATGTTAACTAAATCTCTCAAAGTGAATCTGCGACCAGTTCCTATATAATGCGAATACTTTGAACAACTGAGCTACCTGGATGTTAGGTTAAATTCTGGTCTTTACCTTTCATACTGAGTCGACAAATAAAAAGCTATATATTATATCGAACAAATTGAAGTTATTTTTGATATTTCGAGATCAATTGGTGGACTCAGCGTTTTGTGGAAATAAAATTTTATACACATTTCTGGCGCCATATTTTCTCGGGCAAAAAATAATCGACGTAATATAGGTTTTTGGATTGAAATTAAATATTTGATTAAGCAATATCTATATATATCTTAATATATATAAATCTCGTGTCACAATGTTTGTCCTCAATGGACTCCTAAACCACTTAACCGATTATAATAAAATTCGCACACCATGTGCAGTTCGATCCAACTTGAGAGATAGGATAGTTTTTGAAACGGATTTCGACATCCACGCGGGTGGAGCCGCGGGCAACAGCTAGTATATATATATAAGAATAGTTACACTATTTATAACTCAAGAATGGCCGAACCGATTTGACTGAAAATTGGTGGGGAGCTTAGAATCAGGAGACGGACATAGGATACCTTGTATCCCTTTTTGTAGATTGGAGTGGATAGTGGAGAGTGGAGAGTGGAGAGTAGAGAGTGAAGTGTAGTGGAGTTGATAATGGAGTAGAGAGTCCAGTGGAGAGTCGTTTTATTAAAATGAATTTGGTAGCGATACCGACTTCTACGCGGGTGAAGCCACGGGCGAAAGCTAGTCTGATATAAATCAAAGCAGAATGATTTATGTTCTATTTATATGATGTATGTGTGTTTGCATGGGTGCAAATATATAATTAATTGAAGCAGGAGTATGGGCAAACGGGCAACTTTAAAGTTGAACCAAGTAGACCAATTAAATAATTAGTTGTTGCAATCACTACACTGCAACTTTCTATAGTTTTAATGTAGATACATTTGTCATAATCTGGGCAATGGTGTCGGCAGCGCCTTTCCTCAGTGCCGATGCGGGAGAGGCCCTGTGAAGGGGTTGCTCGGCGGCTTTTCACTTGTCCCTCTGACTAGCACAGGGCTTATTTATTTGAGAGTAAGCAAGGGGCCGGCTGGTTCTCTGAGCGCATTTCAGTACGGCCGCCACCCCTGATGGCACACAGTTTAGTGACTTTTCCAGGAGTAACTGCCATCTGACTTCCTAGCCTTGGAGGGAAAGCTTGCACCAGAACCTCGCACGTTTGTTTTCTCAATAAAATTGTTGTCTCCATATAAATGAGGCAAATCGTTAAGTGTTGCTAATAAACTAATAGTTGCCAGACTGTCGCGTTGAAGTAGCCCGTTTACAAAATTCTAATCAACTTATAGTTAACTAATGTTTACCAAATTGTTGTCCCAGGCCCCATAGATATTCATTTGAAGGGCGTAGTCATTTTCCCGGGATGAAGGTTGTTTGTCGTGTCTCAACGTATGAGTAATTTGGTCACAGGGATGTAGGCAACTTCCATAGTAACTACTAGTATTTTTTGTTGGACACATGAAAGATCGACATCACAGACTATAATATACTGACCAAATTAAAAAGTTATTGAAGAAAGGGCAGGTCAAAAGCACTCGAAACCGGCGGGCTCGATAGTAGAGGAAGCGCGTGAAGTATGTAAGGAGAGAAGCAAGTGGCGGGCTGTTGTCTCTGCCTACCCTAGAGGGAAAAAGGCGTGAGTATATGCATGTATGTATGAAATTTTGTGATACATTAACAAAAGATATTTAGGTACAAGGGCGAGCTTCACTCAATCTGGAGTTTTCTTCCAGCATAGAGAAGAATAAAAGTTAGCTTGTTGTCTCTGCCCACAAAAGATTCTAAAACGTATTAGTATAAAAGTACGGCTAAATTGTAAATAAAAAAAACGAATAACAGACGAAATTGAAATAGGACCACACGGGAAGCGCCAGCTATCAAATAAAAGAAGAATCATCAAAATCGGTTCACTCAGTCGAAAGTTCTGAGGTAACAAGCATAAAATTATACAGTCGAATTTTGAGAACCATCTCTTTTTTAGAAGTCGGTTAAAAAGTGTTCAAATATCACACAATAAAAAAACGACACTTACAATATAATGCTATTCTATAGAAAGAATATACGAATCAGGAAGTAATTAGGAAATAACGTCGCAAATGGTATTGTATTCCCTTGAATGAGACGCCGGTTTTCACAATTTATTTAATGCAAACCTTACAGACTGCTACTAAAGGTGCTTTTTCACTGATGAGGTGAGGAGAGAGTTAGACTTTTTGACTTAAATGACTTCACATCATGTGATGTTAAATTGTAAGTAAAATCAAAAGATTGAAGGGCATCATCGTAGTTGTAAGAAATGCTATAGTAAGGTAAGGAAAAAAGGTGCTGAACAGGGCCTCGATTCAATTAAAGCAAGCCACAGTCAAGCTACGGAATAATCTTCTTGCTGTAATTTTCCCTAACGACTACAATATGGGGTTCTTCAAGAAGGACATAACATTTTTACAAGGTCTGCACCTCGAGTGTGACGTTCCTGGTGTTATATTTTATATGTCGGTCACGTCAACATGACTTCACCTCGCCAGAAGGTAAGCTAAAGGCAAAGTCTCTGGAATGGGAGTCACCATTGAAAACACCAATAGTGCCACAATGGTGGCAGTGACCGTTACCTATCAGTAGGGCCGTGTGCTTGTCAGTCAATTAAATGGCATTCTTTTAGAGTGTTTGTGGCTTACTCTAACAGAATCGAGGTTCCATTTACATTTAACTACGACTTAACCGTTTCATCATGTCCACGGCTAGTATCTACTCAGAGGTATTCATACAAAAAGATAACCATCGGGCATTTACGTGAGCAATTGATTTTTTTTTTGAAGTAAACTTTCTACTCAGTAATAGGTTAATTATACAAAGGCGGATTTAATGCCTGAGGCGTTTTCTACCAGCCAAGTACGTACTATTTTATCATTTTTTTTGTTAATTTAATCGTTATGTCACCTAGCTAGTGGAAAAGTACCTTAACTATTTATTTTGCACTAGCTTCCGCCCGCGGCTTCGCCCGCGTGGAATTAAGTATTGCCACCAAGTCCATTTGAATGAAACGGCTCTCCACTTGACTTTCCACTCCACTGTTCACTCCACTATCCACTCCAAACTCCACTCCACTGTTCACTCCACTCTCCACACAACTCTCGACCTCCACTCTACTGTCCAATCCCGTCTCCCGACTCCACCCTACATTCCACTCTTCACTTCAATCTCCACTCCACTCTCCACTCCACTTTCCACTCCACTCTCCAGACCACTCCCCACTCCACTCTCCACACTACTCCCACTCCGCTCCACTCTCCACTCCACTGGTCTCCACTCGTCTAGCCAAAACCTTTCGGATAAAAAGTACTAAACGGATTTTAGTGCGGTTTTCTTGGTTAGACCTAAAAGGAGATATGACCAAAAGTTTTTTTTTTCTCTCTTCTTCATCTTTACAGGGTTCACCTAAGGCGAGACGGTGTGAACATATATCCCTTTATAACAGTACTTTTAGTTGTAATAATCGATATTTAAAAAAAAAGACTTGGTTATGTTGACCACAAATATCTATTTTTTTGCACTCCTTGTCTGTTTGTTCGTGATGGACACAAAAACTGCTGAACAAATTTTGATGTCGCCTTTTTATTAGAAAGGTCTTGGTTTTACATAAAATCTGCCGTATGTTGAATTGCATTTGGTTAAGTAGAACCGGGGATATGACCAAAAAACGATTACCAACCAATCGACTCCCACGGGCAGAGCCGCGGGTATTAGCTTGTATAAAAAGTAGCCTATATATTACTCCAGACTTTAGTCTATCTCTGTACCAAATTTCAACCCGATCTATTCAGCCGTTTTTACGTGAAAGAGTAACAAAGATATATCTAGAAATCCCGACCTATCGACTTTGCGAGCGGAGCCGCGGTATTAGCTTGTATAAAAAGTAGCCTATATGTTATTCCAGACTATAATCTATCTCTGTACCAAATTTCAACCCGATCTATACAGCCGTTTTTACGTGAAAGAGTAACGAACATACATCCAGATATCCCGACTGATCAACTCCATGGGCGAAGCCGCGGGTATTAGCTTGTATAAAAATTAGCCTATAATTATGTTATTTCACACTACACTCTATCTCGGTACCAAATTTCAGCCAGATCCATTCAGCCGTTTTTACGTGAAATAGCAACAAACATAATATTTGGACATCCCGACCGATCGACTTTGCGAGCGGAGCCGCGGTATTAGCTTGTATAAAAAGTAGCCTATATGTTATTCCAGACTATAATCTATCTCTGTACCAAATTTCAACCTGATCTATTCAGCCGTTTTTACGTGAAAGAGTAACAAACATACATCCAGATATCCCGACTGATCTACTCCGTGGGTCGACTGATCGACTCCGTGAGCAGAGTCGCGGGTATAAGCTTGTATAAAAAGTAGCCTATATGTTATTCCACACTTTAATCTATCTCGTTACCAAATTTCAGTCAGATCTATTCAGCCGTTTTTACGTGAAAGAGTAACAAAGATATATCTAGAAATCCCGACCGATCGACTTTGCGAGCGGAGCCGCGGTATTAGCTTGTATAAAAAGTAGCCTATATGTTATTCCAGACTATAATCTATCTCTGTACCAAATTTTAGCCAGATCCATCAAGCCGTTTTTGTGTGGCAGAGTAACAAACATACATCCAGACATCCAGACATACATTCTTACAAACTTTCGCGTTTATAATATTAGTAGGATTTTAAAGCAAGTTGTATTGAAACTTGCAAAATGTTTTTTAGCGTTCTAATTGTTTGTAATATACATACATACATACATAAACTCACGCCTATATCAGTAGGCAGATGTGCTAGCACCCACATTTCGCCAGTTTATGTTTAGGTCCCAATGTAATAGGTGGCGAGCCTATTGCCATTAACCGTGTTTGTAACAAAGGATTAATATCCTTTATCGGGAATTTTAATAAAAGGTTATGATAATAATACGGCAGGATAATAGCATGGAAAATGGAACTATTATGAACAGAATTGGCTTTCTGTAATGGATTGGATATGTAATAATTAATTATTAAATTAATGTTTAGTCACAGCTTTGTTATTAGGTTGATAAATATAACAATATTGTATTTTTCAACAATGATAATAATCTATTATCTATACTAATATTATAAAGAAGTAAAGTTTGTGTTTGTATATTTGTTAAATTGTAAGGGGTAATCTCGGGATCTACTAAACCGATTTTAAAAATTCTTTCACCAATAGAAAGCCACATTCGACTCATGCGTAGAATAAAGTCCGATCTGTCAGATTGATAGTTTTCAGTAGAGCTTAGAGAAGTTGTTACCTTGTATAACTTTTAAACGGTAAGACTAGACGTGTTGATTTTTTAGTATGTTATTATAATGTCCTAGCCTAGTTCAACGCTTTATAGTATATGTTTTTTGTACTTTTATTTCGCGAGATAGTGAGTTCCATATCAACATAGGACGTTTAATGGCAGAACATCTTGGGTCCGTAGTGAACATTAGACTTTTTTTTACGAAGACATCTGGATTAAGAGACGGTCCCATATCAACTTGGATCTTTTTTTTACGAATAACCCATCCCACTCGAGGTCCTATATAAATAAATAAAATGTGAAATCATTATTTAAAATGTTTTAATAACTGAAAAAATCTCTAAAATTGTTAACAAAACTTTGAATAGAAATCACAACACAGTTAGGACTTTAAATTAGCACAGTCTATGGCTTACAGATCATGTTTATTATTTATTAAGGCGATGAAGAGGAAGCTCATGAAAAAGTTTTACTTAGTTATGAAATCAACAGTAATATAATTAATATAATTTTCAGTAAAACGAGGTTCTAAACTAGTTTAGGTATACGTACAGTTGTAGTAGGTACTTAATGAAATATGGCATATCCCATCACAGCATGGTAATTGGTAACTAGGTAACCTACTCGACTACCGCTCGAACTTAAATCAGCAGTCTTTATAAAATAATAGCCTTAACAAATCAGCTTTACATCGTTTCATAGACGCGGATGCACTTAATAGCTATAAAATAGTACGTTTAGTAGTAGATAATGTATATATTCAACATCAATCAAATCAACAATAATAACAAAATAATAATAAATAACAACAAAATAAAATATTTCTTATTCTGATAGGTCAGGGTCCGATTCATCAGAAACATCAACAGTGATGTGATGTGGCAAAGAGATAAAGGCTAAGTGAATACCTTCTGAGCGGCACATATCCATTAAATCTTTATATTTAGCAGCAGGAATAATTACCTAATAGATTTAGAATATGCAGGTTTTAGTTCAGTTTATACTTAAGTTGAGTTAGGTCATACCTACTTATTTAATAAACAATTTGTTGGGATCACTGCAGCCGTCGGCGTGAACTTCTCGAATATTATTCCTGTTAATCTTCTTGACCTTAATATCCTTCATCCGAACCTTATTATTAACAAGACAAATAAAATCAAACACTTTGAGTCACGAAATGCATAGGATTCTCCTTCATTCTTAGCCCATCTTACTAATAAACGCCATTCATCAGACGTATAGAAGATAGTTTTAGTTTGAGACGCTCTCTCGATGACAGAGTGAACACTATCCCCCTCATTTTGAGTACCTATGCTCTTTGTAAAAATCGGTGTGTTATGCCTATGTTGAATTTTTTGCAGCATAAACATACATAAAAAATACAAAGCGATTACGATTTTGGCCAGCACAATTGTCTGACCAAAAGGGAAATTGTTTTCTTCTTCATTTTAACTGAATATTTAATGATGAAAACCCACTGCTTGGCTCGATCTCCTAGTTGGCAAATTTTTGTGAAGCAATCCAGCCGCTGTTGGTACGATATTTTGTCTGTACACTTGTAACGACATTTGCAGGTTAACCCTATTGTTTTTTCATCTACAGCTTTCTTTCCCTCGTAACATACTTCTTACTAAGTTCTTAAAGCATTTGCGTTTAACATCTGTCCATTCTTTAGGATTCCTCTTTCGTTTTCTAGTCGTTTTAGGTACGGTGAGATCGTTTGAGTGTGAAGGTGCAGTGAATTTGTAGTTGAAGACGAATAAATCACAGCGAAACTATCTACATGATTAGGGCAGAATATGTTACTGCAGATCGAATGAGCATTAGTTGGAGATGACATAGGAGTTGGCTAATAGTTCCAAATCAACTGGGGTAGATCTGTAGGGAGAAACTTCTAACTCTTCAAGTTGTATTAATGGCGAATTCTCGAAACTAGAAGGCACGTCTAACGAAAATGTGCTAAGTTGATAACTGTAAACAGTCTCGGCTGGTGGATCAGATACAACATCCGGTATTGTTGAACTGTCGCAGGTAATTTCCATGGTCCATCATCTTGATGCAGAATTTCATCCCATACATCAGCTAGTTCCCGACAGATTTCTTCGGCACCAGGAGGCGCAAGTGATGGTTGGTCATAACGTTGTCAAGAACATTCACAACTGAAATAAAAATAAAATCTGTAAAATACTTTGTAAAATATTATATACAATGTAAAATTATGTTCCTAGCAATTGATTTAAAAATTCCAAATAAAAAAATCTTTATATTTAACGATTTTTTTAAATGAACAACGTCCTAACTAACTTCATTATCCCAGTAACAACGTCCCATCTTAATATCGAACCCCCAAATCGTATCACAGATTCCATTGAAAAACGTCTTATATTTACATAAAACGCTTAGGAGTTTAATAATGTTGGTATTAAATCGTTTCAATGTATCATAAGATGCTTAATTTTTGTTGTTCATTATTACATAAACAATGATTATGCAATGAATACTCAATACAATAAGAGTATTTTTGCACTAAAAACGCGATTTACTACGTATTCGTCAAAAAACGTCCGATGTAAATATCAATCGCTAATTACTATTCTTTAAGATAAAAAAGCTATAAAGACAGAAATTTTAATAATTTAAGAACTTAATAATGTGTATCGCGTAATAATAAAACTCAGAAATCCTCTACTTACCAGCATTTTCATTTTTATTCATGTTTACAGCGGGAACTTCTGAAATTAATGAACTAAGTCCAGTATCTTTTTCGCTTTCTTTAAGGATATTCAACATTTTTCGGGATCGTGACATTGCTAAAATATGTTTTTTCATGCAAACACTCTTAATAATTTGTATTTTTTCATGCAAACATTCTGATAATTTATATTATTTATAAAACCGACAAAACGCACACAAATACGCCCTTCCTCCAGCGAATAGCGTCCGAACTGACTAACAGACGGGACGCCCGCGCCTCTTCCACTCGCCGCATGCCGCCGCTAGATCACTTCGCGCGTTATTATGCGGAACTCATGTCAGATGGAACGTTATTCGATTCTATATTTTCGAAACTAACTAAGATACGAAAATTCTAAAAACACAGGTCGGTAAAGCTCGTAATCCTTGTTTTTTATAGCTATTTAACTCATTTTCGTTCCATGATCATATCTGACTCTGTTCTACGGATAAGTCGCATTATCCGTGAATGTCATAGGCTGAATATCATCACGCTACTGCCCAAGGGAGCGGAGCAATAATCATAAATGTGAACAATTCCGGTAGATTCCCATACATTTTAGGAAAACCGATAAATTATGAGCATATTATGTGAGTTAAAAAGGGTGCATCTATATCTTAATATATATAAATCTCGTGTCACAATGTTTGTCCTCAATGGACTCCTAAACCACTTAACCGATTACAATAAAATTCGCACACCATGTGCAGTTCGATCCAACTTGAGAGATAGGATAGTTTTTGAAACGGATTTCGACATCCACGCGGGTGGAGCCGCGGGCAACAGCTAGTTGTAATATAGATATTTATGAAATATCTATATTAATAACAATATTAGGACATTATTTTCTCGGTTTTAGAGCTTGGGGCATCAACGCAGAGTTCCTAACTTTTCGGTGTTTATCGGATGTACTCCAGGTAATGTGCGTTGGGGTTGCAGAACCTGATTTGCCGCACCATAATGACTTGGAATTCTTTACCAGCGCACATGTTTCCATCCTCCTACAGTCCCGGTTCCTTTGAACGGGAAGTGAATAAGCATTTGATGAGGCCGTCAAGCTGAGGGCTGCCACTGTAGCACTACCGGTGTATGTAGTGTTGACTCACGGTCCTGAGACTTTACCTTTAGCTTACCATTAGGCAAGGTAAAGTCATGTTGACGTGTCTAATATAAAAAAAAACTAATTTTGTATCGCGAAGTCAAAGTCAAAAATAATTTATTCTATACAGACCATTAAACGGCACTTACAAAACGTTGCAGCACGACACGGCCGCCAACATACAACGTGTTACAAACATCATAATTGAAATCTCTAAATGTGAGATTACGTTAATTAATAATTGTAATTAAGATATATTACGAGGAAGAAAGTTATATCCACAACACAAACTTTTCAGTCATTAGCGCTAATAGTGTGGTGCTTAGCGTACAAATTTGGTGATATAAGTTGTAAAACTCAGATACATCTTAATCTGCCATTTTGGATATAATCTTTGCGATTTATTGTGGGATTGTGTGAGTAATGCTGGTGCCAGACATAGGCAAATATTTGAATGAAGACTTTGAGATACTTTGCTCAGACATTTCAACACAATATGTTTGAGGTGTAGGGAAGACAGGATTAAGTGAACTTGTTTAGTATTAATAAATGTGACATCACTTTATATTATAGTATCTTATATATATATATATATATATATTATAAAAAGTAGACTAACTAAACAAGTATATACATATATATATATATATATATATATATATATATATATATATATATGTATATACTTGTTTAGTTAGTCTACTTTTTATAATCTTATAAGAGGGCAAATCCCCCGGCTCCACCCGTGCAGAATTTTAGTCCCGTTCCCACTTTCCATGGGAGCCTTTTTCAAGAATAAGAGTAGCTTATGTGTTATTCTAGACTATAATCTATCCCTTTATCAAATTTTAGCTAGATCCTTTCTGCCGTTTTCGTGTGAAATATTAACAAACATTAAAACATCCACTATTCATTCATACTTACAAACTTTGGTTTTAATAATATTAGTAGGATTTCTGGGACATTTATTAGTACCTTTTTAATATCCTATGCAAAATATACTTTTTTTGTTTGACATGCTTTACACATAACTCTCACAAGTTCACTCATATTTCAAACGTGAGTCCAAACTAGTGGTCAAATAAGTGTTCTAATATTTGTACCATGTCAGGCACCGGCATAAGTTACACCACACAAATGTTTCGGTTCGTTGCTGAATGAGAATTATAACTTGTGGTTTGTTTGGGTGGTAAGCAGGTGTGTCTGAACTCTTTAAGAGAGTAATGAGGTATATCAGGGAGTGAACAACTCTACAAAATAGGTCGGAATGTAACTTATTTATTGAACGAGAAAGAGTGAACAATGTAAGTGACACTTCTTATCTGATACGCTCTTGAAAGAGCGGTCCTGATCACTATGAGCTCGTAGCATTATTGGAGGGGGCAGATGTGATTCACTTCACGACTTTTCGCCATTGCTGTCTGCTAGACGCCATCCTGCTGCACTCATTCAGCGAGCCTCCAACCGCGAACTTGATCTGGTCAGTCCATCGCGTGGGTGACCTTCCGCGCGGTCTAATGCCTTCCACCTTTCCTTGGATGACAAGGCGTTCTATGGACTGGTTATCACGCCGGGAAACATGTCCACCCTACTTTTTACTTTTTTATATTTTCACATTTTTCTAAAAAAAATCATTTATCACTATGTTATCTACGTTTCACTCCTAATATCTTCCACAGTAATCTGGCATTACCTTTGTGTATATAAAACTTTGTGTGCGCGTCGGATTGTGAGTTAAATCGAAAGCGGAGCTCTCTGACAGTGACAAACAGCGTGAGCATGTTCACAGCTATCGACTGTTCAGCTATATGCTACAAAATTTACTATACTCCGCCATTTTTAGGGTTCCGTACCCTTTTATTTTCATACAAAATTCCTCAGCCAGAGCGGGGGGATTCATGAAGATTGAATGTAAATTCATTGCCAGCTCACGTGTTTCCTTCCTCTTAAAGTCCCGGGTCCTTTAAGCGGGGCGTGAAAAAGCATTTGATGAGGCTATAAAGCTGAGTGCCACCACTATAGCATTATTGATGTTTGTAATGGTGACCCCCATTCCTGAGACCTTTAGCTTACTATCAAGCGAGGTGATCTTTCCGATATTTGTCCGATATTAAAAAAAAATTACAGTCGAATTGAACCACCTCTTTTTTGAAGTCGGTTGTACGAAACGAGTGCAATATGTTGTTATGGAACCTTACGTGTGCGAAGCCGAACTCGCACTTGACCGGCTCTTTGTATCGAACCTGCCTTCACGCCTAATATATTTACATTTATCTGGCACAGTCTACCGAATAAATGTGTTTTTTAGACTTCGTATATTGTCATCAGGTCCAAAATTATTTTCAGTAGGTAAGTAAATCTGAAATAATTTTCAGAAGTTTTATAAATATAGCTTCTGTTGTTTAAAAAATCAATGTTATTTCCTCGAAGACCGCTTTAGTGTGGTCACCCACCACCGAGAAACCCGAGATAGCGTGCGGTTTGGACACTTATGTCCGCCTTGAACCAACGGTTGTAATCCACGTGGATTGACACACGGAAATTAACTTTTTAGGGCTCCAACTACCCGTGACGACTGCCATAGATGTTTATATGGCAACCGGGACCGACGGCTTAACGTGCTCTCTGAGGCACGACCAGACCAATGCAAATACCCATATTCATGCATACAAATATTTGCACTGAGCGGGGATCGAACCCGCGCCACCATACAAACGTACAAGAATCCAAAAAAAATTGTGTTGTTAGCTAGTAAAGAAATATAAACGTAAAAGTAACTATATTAACGTACCTTCATAGACAATTCTTTTTATCTTTATTAGAACGCGTCTACAAACATTGTTTAACAAAGAAGTTAATATATTTTTTCAGAGTGGCAACACAAGGATTACGAAAACAAATAAACGGATAGTATGCTAATAAGGTTGCGAACGAGAAGGTATTAAAACTGACCCTTGGCGTACCTGCCCTGAAAAAAGTATAGAGAGGAAATTCTTTTTTGTTTTTTAAGGCTCTTAACAGGAGTTTTTTCAACAGTTTTATTACTCCACTGCTGGCGAGAATTTCAGTTCCCACGATTTTTGATCATAGCCATTTTGATCATAGCAATTGGTTTAGTAGAATCATAGCCATGATTCTACTAAACCAATTGCAATCAAACTTTACTTTATGGACTACACTTTAGCTTACTATCAGGCGGGGCAGCAGTCAATCGGAGAAATTATAGGACTTTCATCAAATTTAATTTGGATACTGGGGGGGGGGGAGTGGGGTCCCACTTCAGCTTGCTTATTCTGCGAGCTATGTCGATAGTTTTAATTAGTTCTTTGTTGGAAGACCTCGTTGTGAATTTTGTCCTTCAAAGAAACTCCAAGCATAGCTCGCTCCATGGCCCGCTGCGCGACTATAAATTTATGGACTAGCCCAACAGTCAGTGTCCTCGTTTCGGCACCGTAGGTCATGACTGGTAGGACGCACACTGGTCGAAGACCGTGGCTAAGTCAAAAGTCTAAAATCATTTATTCTGTATAGACTATTAAACGACACTTAAATAACATCAAAATTAAAAATATTTAAGATAGATAAGCAAATGGACCACCGCATCGTACCGGTTCAAATGCGGCTCAGACCTGAGAAAACTCCGGTAAGAAACTCAGCGGGCTGTTTTTTGGTCTATTTACAATCATTTCCTTAATCAATTTATCATTTATAAGTGCCCGGTTAATGGCAATAGGCTCGCCACCTATTACATTGGGACCTAAACATAAACTGGCGAAATGTGGGTGCTAGCACCTCTGCCTACCCCTTCGGGGATATAGGCGTGAGTTTATGTTATGTTATGTTATGTTCCTTAATCTAAAATAGTCGAGCAAACAGTTCATTTCCAAGCTTGTTTATCGTCTAAATCTCTAAATAATCTTGAATTTTTAGTAGGCTATTTGGCAAAGTTTCCTTTTAATCACATTTTATATTTTTTACTTGTAAATCTCTAGTTCCACTAGGGAGCTTGTTAAAAAAACCTATACAGTTACCCCGAAAAGAATAACAAATTTTTTGGAGCCTAATATTACAGGCTACAAGATTGCTTTTGTGCCTGGTATTTCTATCAGAAAGTCTTGGGATTGGCATCCCTAATCATAGTTACAAGTCATATCTACAAGTTGTTCTCGAGAGTCGTCACAAATCGCCTCGCGAGTAAGCTCGATGAGTTCCAGCCACCAGAGCAAGCCGGGTTTCGAAAAGGCTACAGCACCGTGGACCACATCCATACTGTTCGGCAGATTGTGCAAAAGACCGAGGAGTACAATCAGCCGCTGTGTATGGCTTTTGTGGACTACGAGAAAGCCTTCGACTCCATCGAGACCTGGGCAGTTCTGGATGCTCTGCAACGGTGCCGCGTCGACTGGCGTTATATCGAGGTGATGAGATGTCTGTATGACACTGCCACCATGTCCGTCCAGCTCCAAGACCGGAAGACGAACCCCATTACACTACAGCGTGGAGTACGACAGGGGGATGTTATATCCCCTAAACTATTCACGAACGCACTGGAGGACGTCTTCAAGACACTGGATTGTACTGGACGGGGAATTAACATAAACGGCGAACGCATCTCACACCT
Source organism: Lithosia quadra (assembly GCA_963576445.1). NCBI lineage: Eukaryota > Metazoa > Arthropoda > Insecta > Lepidoptera > Erebidae > Lithosia > Lithosia quadra. The sequence goes on along the minus strand of OY754884.1, from coordinate 15,854,520 downwards.
TCGGTTCGCCGACGACATTGTCTTAGTTGCGGAGTCGCTGGAACAGTTGGGCGAGATGCTGCACAGCCTAAATGGAGCCTATCGACGTGTCGGTCTCGGCATGAACTTGGACAAAACCAAGATTATGTTCAACGAACATATCAGGCCGGGACCGATCGACGTCGAAGGGTCGACACTCGAAGTTGTTCAGGAATATGTCTACCTTGGGCAGATCATCAAGCTTGGTAGAAACAACTTCGAGAAAGAAGTCGCCCGAAGGATTCAGTTAGGTTGGGCAGCATTTGGCAAACTGCGTCGGGTTTTCTCCTCCCCCTTACCGCAATGCCTGAAATCGAAGGTCTTCGATCAGTGCGTCCTACCAGTCATGACCTACGGTGCCGAAACGTGGACACTGACTGTAGGGCTAGTCCACAAATTTAAAGTCGCGCAGCGGGCCATGGAGCGAGCTATGCTTGGAGTTTCTTTGAAGGACAAAATTCGCAACGAGGTCATCCGACAAAGAACCAAAGTTACCGACATAGCTCGCCGAATAAGCAAGCTGAAATGGCAATGGGCTGGCCATATCTGTCGAAGGACCGACGGCCGTTGGAGCAAACGAGTCCTAGAGTGGAGACCACGAGTCGGCAAACGGAAGGTGGGACGCCCCTCAGCCAGATGGACCGATGACCTGAAAAAGGTAGCTGGGATGGACTGGATGCGAAAGGCGGAGAATCGGGTGGTATGGCGTACATTGGGAGAGGCCTATGTCCAGCAGTGGACGTCGACAGGCTAATTGATTGAATCATAGTTAGGTATACGAAAATCCATTGTAAACTTCCCGTAATTATGAGAAATCTCCTGAAATCGCGTACTTTGACGACCTACGTGCGATTTCACCCGTTATCCAAATCCAGCGTTCCGTACATATTTGTTTTGCGGCTATGGATCTGGTTCCAATCTGATCGCTCTGATACGGTGCTAATTCACCTCTGTTTATACCTCATATCGGAGATTAAAACATAGTGTACAGTCAACGATAAAAGTTGATTATCACTAAAATATTTTTACGAACCTCTTTTAGAAGACATGTACCTACCTATATTTTTTGTATAAAAAAACTGTTCTACTTCTTTTTCTATGTCGGTTCAGGATTTTAAAACCTTCTCTAAAATAAAAAAAACTAAAAACCGCATCAAATTTTGTGTGGTGGTTAAACAGTGGACCACATTTTTAAACGGTTTTATTAAACTTGACCTGTTTATTTGGGTCTAAATCTAGTAATTGGAATTCGACCCCCTTTCAGTTGTCTGATTGGTCTGATATTTGGCAGAAGTTTTGATGACAATACAATTTAAAATTTGACTTAAAAATATTTTTTCACAATTTATGAATTCGGTTAAAACAATAAAAATTAAGTTAGGTACTAAGAATTCGGTTAAAACATATGGCATAAAATGTTTTGTCCTCTCCTTTCTTATCATAAAGATAGGTAAACTCATTATATACAAGTTGAATGCACTTGTGGTATACATACATTTTTCTATTTGCATAGCTTCATATGTGACTCACTGTGCTATTGTTTTTGAATTTTTGGGTGTCTTGTTTCCTGGTTAATAAAAGTAATATACTATGGAAAATAACTTTTATTGCTGACAGTACATAATAAGATATAATATAATATCGAGAGATCGATAACCTGTGCCAGCAAGTCGATTGTTTTTATCAGGCGACTGTTATCGCAACTATTAACGCGTGGTATTATAGGTGTGCGACTGTACTATCTGCGTTATTAGACCGTGTCTATCCGCTGATAAGTAACGAGTGTTTTTGTCTATGTCCTAGGACAGGGTTAATAAAGGTCACTTTGGAAGTCTAACGCTCCACTATCACTGGAGGTAGAAATTTGATAGCACATCATAAAATTTGGACAGGTAGGTACCACCGTGCACGATTGTGAAAAAACCCTCCATAGTAATCCAATCTCGGTTGGATTGCGTTCATGGATCAGCAAGTGCATAGCCGGGAGGGGGGGATTGTGGTCGCAACACTAGAGGTCACGCGGTGCTGCGACGACTATCCTCCTTTGATGAGACCGTCATAATAACCACCATTGTTAACATGGTACGTGTATGTAATGGTGACCCGCTTTCCTGAGACTTTACCTTCAGCTTACCATCAGGCGAGGTGAAGTCGAATTGACGTGTCCTATACAAAAAAAGCGTATGTTTGTAAGATTCTTTATTACCTCATATCTTCCAAACTACTGGACGGATTTCTTTAATTATCATATCGTTAGATTCGTCTCAGTAACTCAATAAAAAAAACTCTACCTTATCTTCATCTCTACCACACTACACTACAATATCTACATTGTAAATCGTGTCAAAATTTGAACTCAATTTGAGTTTTTGAAACGTACACAACCAACATTGTTATAAATATAGATTCAATTCGAATCAATTTCTGAATCTGTAAATACTTCCAGATCTATTTTCGTTGCTTCGCTTTCCTTATCAACAAGCGAGAATGCTGAATACTTCAGCTAACATTTAGTTAATAAATTGTACGTTCAGAGTACTTACATTTTTTATTATAGGTATTCTTCCTGAATTTATTTAGTACCACTTAACTTTAGGGCTTATAGTGCAAACGTCAGAAAGAAAAGGGGGTTTATTTTAAAAAGCCCCCGGTTCCACACACATAGATTTCGGATATCTTTTTTATATATAGGATACGTTCTTAGGAAGGACGTTATTAGGAACTAATCCGTTTTTTATTTGAAAATGGTTGTCGATAGTAACTCCACCTAGTGTTAAACAAGTGTACTATCAAGAATCACAGAACACTGAATCTGAGCACTACATCAACATCACAGTGCTAATAGTAGCTAGTAGCGACATCTAGTTGTAAACAGTCGTACTACTGCTGCGCCGCATACGGTATCAAGATTTGCCTGCTATTCGACAAGATACCGTGGTCCAGTGGTTAGGTACCTGCTTGGCTTGGAAACCACAGTGTGACGCGGGATCGATTCTCACATCTGCGTGTTTCTTTTTGAGATTTATCCATATTCTTACAACATTATATGTAAAAATGGCACCAACAGGTAAATCGCAAGAACATACTGGTGACCGTGATCGCAGGGTTGTGACGACAAAAAAAACTAAGCAGGTCTCAAGTAAAGATGTCAATATAACGCTACGGAAAAGACAAATCTCATCGAAAAGCCGTTCGCCTGTGGGCCAACAGTCACCAGTGGATAGTGCTTGTATTGATACGAGTGCTCAGTGTGAACCCGTGACCGCCTTCATCGCACTGACACCGGGTTCACAATTGTCAAACATTGAGAGCGACGCAGAGGGCGACTCCTTCGATGTGATTAATGCCTTGTCAAAGAGCGTTGATTATATCGAGGCCACTTCAACCGATGTAAATATAATAAATGACATGAAAGAGGCAATATCACAGCTTACTTGCCAACTAAATAGTACACAGAACGAGTTAGACAATAGTATTTTAGAAAAAAGTGACCTACTTAATCAAATTGGCAAACTAATGACGGAAAACAAATTATTGAAATCTCTTTGTCATTCTTCTTCAATAGAAGGTAGGATATTGTCCAGTGCTAAGAAGAGTACTAAACATTCTATGGTAAATAGCCTACCTGTGACGCCACATTCTACGCCCACTGCAAGTTTAAATGTTCGGGAGGATCTAAAACTAACGTATCTGAAGCGTAAGATAGATCAACTTGAGGAATTAGTTAAGACTTACGAGAACGAGATCATGACACTCAATAAGCGGTTCGAGACTACACTAATACAGCCATCTACCACAACACACACGGAAACCGCAAACCTGCATGATATAAAAAGGAAAGTTATCATTGTTTCTGATGGGCAATGCAGTGGTATACGACACAGACTCCAATATCTACTGGGATCGGAATACTCAGTGATATCCTTTGTCAAGTCTGGCGCATGTATGAATAACGTATTACGTAGTTTAGGTAGTGAACTAAGTACTCTTACTAAGAACGATTACGTAATTGTCTTGGGAGGACGTTTTGACACCAATCCATATGACATTGAAACGAATCTACTGACATTTTTAGAATCTGCTATTAATACTAACATAGTTATAAGTGAGATACCTACTAACAGACATTTAAATGAATACAAATTAAATTACTTGTTAAGGTTTATTTGTGGAAAGTATGCAAATGCTACATATATGGATATGAGATACTCAATATGTATACCCAATAAAAAAAGTCTTAGTGTAATGTTTTCGAGATGTGTTCTAAGAGAAATTCTCCGTATTGATTATCAACATAAATATAGAATATACAATGATAATATGAATAGTGCAATTGATAACAAAATATTTGCTGATAAATCTGTTCAGACCGACATAGAATATGAACACCTAATAAACACAACCACTAAGGCAAATAAAAACCAGGTGAATTGTTCTACCAGTGATGATTTTTTTCGTGTCTAAATACCTAACTATACTACACCAGAACATCGCAGGGTTAATTAATAAATCTGATACGTTAACAGTCCATCTGGAGGAATTATTAGATAAAAATAAATCTGTTGACGTTATATGTATCTCGGAACACTTTATAATGTCAGGGTATGAGGATCTATTATATATTCCAAATTACAGTCTTGGGGCCTGTTTCAGTCGAACAGATAAGAACAGGGGCGGGGTATGCATACTGGTTAAAACAGGCTACCTTTTTAGGGAATTAACAGAAATTAAGCAATTGGCAATATGTGAAAAGTTTGAATGTTGTGCAATTGAATTAATTGACTATAAAATTGTAATTTTATGTATCTACAGAATACCGGACATAAATAATTTGACCACATTTTTTGAACAATTAGAACAAACCTTATATATGATATGTAATAAGAATTTTGACAATATAATAATAGCTGGTGATTGGAATATCGACAATTTAAAAAATAAAAATGATATATTGGATCTGAGATGTCTTTTGGAAAGTTTTAATTTTACTCTAGCAATAAAGCAAATTACAAGAGTACGAAGCGGAACTTGTATTGACAATTTTGCGCACAATTTTAAACAATCATGTAGAACGGAAGTGATAGAATTCGGCATGTCTGATCACACTGCTCAGCTGATACAGTGCCCTGTACCCCACAATTGTTTAATTAAATACTGGTGCGTAATACAAAGGAATTATGCTGAAGAAAATATGGTAAGATTTCGGGAATGTCTTGAAAATATATCATTTTCTGACGTTTGTTGCATTAATGACCCTAACGAAGCATTCAATCTTTTCATAGAAAAATTCAAAACGTTCTATGATTTATGCTTTCCTTCCAGACTTATAAAAATACCAGTAATAAAGAGGCCTAAGTGGGTATCCCGTGGTATCAAACTCTGTAGTCGTAAAAAGAGACAGTTACTCTGGCAGTATAGACGTAAACCTACGAATAGGAATAAAATAAATTACATCAACTATACAAAGCGTTTCAAGAAAATTATAGGGTTGACCAAAAAGGCACAAAATAATAACTATATAAAAAAATCTCAAAATAAAACTAAAATGACATGGCAAATAATTCAGAAATCAAAATTTAATCTACCCAAAAATACATTTAATAAAATTACAATTGACAATATAACAATTACTCAACCAGACGTGATAGCAAATAAATTTAATGACTATTTCATCGATAAAATAGTGCCATTAACAAAGACAGATCACCAAGTCACTTCCAACATAAACTGTCCAAATAACTCAATGTTTATGCCACCATGTCTACCAATGGATATTCTGGATATTGTAAAAAATCTTAAGAACACTAATAGCGTGGGCAATGATGAAATATCGACAAAAGTAATAAAATTCACTGGTGATTTAATATGTAACCATTTGAGCCACATCTTAAACCTATGTATAATTCATGGCATATTCCCAGATCAACTAAAAATGTCAATTGTAAAGCCATTGTTCAAAAAAGAAAATAAAGAATTGATGCAAAATTATAGGCCAATAGCTCTTACCTCTGTCATATCAAAAATATTTGAGAAATTTATCTATAAGAACGTGTATTCCTATTTTGAAAGAAATAATATTCTATGCGACGAACAAATTGGATTCCGAAAAGGCAAGACTATAAATATGGCTATGTATAATTTTTTGAATATCATTATCAAAAATATGGATATAAGAAATCCAGTATCAGCCATATATTGCGATATGACACAGGCATTTGACTATGTGGATCATAAAATCTTACTTGCAAAGTTGGAGGCCTACGGTATCAGAGGAAATATCTTAAATTTACTGGAATCATATATTTCTAATAGAAAACAAAAAGTAATAATTACAAGAATTGATTCTGATACCAAAATTGAAAAAATGTACATATCCGAAGAGCGTGCTCTTTCATTTGGGGTGCCACAGGGTAGTGTATTAGGACCTTTACTTTTTTTAATTTATATAAATGACTTTCCTAAGATAACTAACTATAATATGACACTTTTTGCTGACGATAGCACATTAGCAATAGAATGCAAAAAACCTGATCAACACGAATCAGAAATTAATAGCTCACTGGGTTCGATGATTGCATGGCTGAATAATAATAATTTAATAATCAATTTGACTAAAACAAAAATAATGCATTTTACTCAAAGGCAAGTGACATCCAATATAAATATTAAATATAATGACAATTTAATTGACGAGTGTGAACATATTAAGTTTTTAGGTATCATTATTGATCGACAACTTAACTGGAAAGCTCATATTGAAGCGCTACGTAAAAAAATCAGCAGTGCATCATATGCGCTGTACAAACTTGCACCAACAGTTGGTACGGATACACTGCTCATTGCATACCATGGCCTTGTAGCGTCCATATTAAGATACGGGGTAATATTCTGGGGTCACTCTACTGACAGAGGGATTGCATTTATGGCTCAGAAGAGATGCATAAGGGCAATGTTTGGTCTTAAACTCACAGACAGCTGTAGACCGTACTTCATCAGGCATGGGATACTGACACTACCGTCATTATATATTTTTGAAATGGCCTTATTTGTTAGGCAAAATGCTCATTTGTTTCCTCGTCTTTCGGATGGCGTCCAACGTAGCAGACGTGACAAAGACAGGCTACGCATACAGAGCGCCAAAACAGCACTCATGTGGAAGAGTATGTTTTGTTTGGCTCCTAAAATCTATAATAAAGTACCAAATGCACTAAAGGGTCTAACTTATAATTTATTTAGAAAAGAACTAAAGGACATATTGATCTCAAAATGTTATTATGACATTGATGATTTTTTAAATGATAAAGATGTTTGACATTTTAACCATATAAATTGAAATTGTAATTAATATGAATGTTATTGACAATATTTGAATTTGACTTAAACTCTGACATTGAATGATAATAGCATGGACAATTTTTATTTTTATTTTTATTTTATAATTGTTTTTTTTTGTGATAGTTATAATATTTGACATTAAGAGTACATTGTAATTTTTGACATGGTAATCTATATTAATAATCTCAATTGTGAATAACAGGCATAAAGCTAATAAATACAATTTAATTTAATGTTGACATTTTAACTATCACTATATAATTTGTACGCCACAAATGGCAGAATATGCTGAGCCACATCGCATGTAAATCATGTTATTATTATATCTGTGTAACAACCATATTCACAAATAAATATTATTATTATTATTTCCTTTATTTAATTCTTAAACATATTATTACATTTTTAAATATATTATATGACATAAAAAAAGAAAAAAACAATACATTTAAAAATATAAAAATAGTGCTCCACCGGCGTCAGGTACAGGGACCAAGCCACCGGTGGTTAGGGTTCCAGGGAGAGGAACTTCCTCACAATGCGTGCCGTGCCTAGCAAAACTGCCTTTTGCATCACGCCCTTGAGCCAGCTGCCTAGTGAGAGCCTCTTAAGGTGTTGATCGAGGCTCTTGGCTATGAGTCCGTGCACTGAAACGACTATCGGTACAATAATAGCTGAGTCAACATCCCACATGTCGACAATCTCATGGGCCAGGTCCAAATACTTTATTTGTTTTTCTTTTTCTGCCTTCACGAGATTTTCGTCATGGGGGATAGTGATATCAACTATTATTGCACGGCGTTCTAATCGATCCACTATCACTATATCGGGCTTATTGGCAACAATAGTCCTGTCAGTGATAATGGATCGATCCCAGTACAACGTGATATGCCCATTTTCGAGAACTGGGTCGGGCACATACCTGTAGTTCGGTATCTCTGATTCCACAAGTTTGTACTTTAGAGCAAGTTGTTGATGGACGATCCTGGCTACTTGGTTATGTCGATGCAGATACTCACCGTTGGCTAGACGAGAACAACCGGATATTATATGTCTAAGGGATTCCCCGGGACGGTGGCACGCCCGACAAATGTCAACCGTACCATCCCTTAGGATATACTTCCGGTAGTTATTCGTCATCACAACTTCGTCCATAATTGCAACAATAAACCCTTCGGTTTCCCCAAATAGGTCACCGAAGCGTAGCCAAGATAAAGATGATGGTATATCTATATCAGGCCCGTGAAGAGCCCGATAGAAACGTCCATGTAACTCTTTGCTCTTCCATACATCTCTGCGGTCATCAATACTTAATACCACAGGTTTGCGCCAGTTCTCTTTAGCCAGACCGAGAGGGGTGAGTCCGTTATCTACCTTGACTACATCTCGATGCATACCCGCTCCATTGTGAAGGAAATATTCCCTGAGGTTGCACACCTCACGGTTATGGAGGGACTTGGCGTTTAAAAAGCCTCGACCCCCGCATTTCCGTGGTATGTACAACCTCATCACAGATGAACGCGGGTGATGCATTCGATATGCAGTGAGTAGCGTACGGACTTTTCTATCCAGGGCGTCTAGTTCAGTCTGGGTCCATCTGAGTATGCCGAAGGAGTACATTAAAACTGGCATGACCCAACCGTTACAGGCACGAACTTTATTGCCACCCGATAAAAGACTTTTTAGAACTTTTTTCAGACGGCCAAAGAAACGGTCCCGCAACGATTGTTTCATGTCAGCCTCAGAAATGCCTAACGCCTGCGACATACCCAGATATTTATATGTGTCGACTGCAGAAAGAGATCTAAGTTTTGTGGTATCCAAGAGCTCTATCCCCTCAGATTCCACAATCCGACCTCTCTTTACATGCATGACCGCACACTTGTCAACACCAAACTCCATCTTGATAGAGCTACTAAAAGTTTCGGTTAGCCTCAATAACTCTATCAAATGTAGATTGGTGGGGGCAAATAGTTTGAGATCATCCATGTAAAGGAGGTGAGATATCACCTGACCATCTCTCCGCAATCGACATCCTAGCCCTGAACTCTCCAGTATAGTACTGAGAGGGTTCAGTGCCAGGCAAAACCATAATGGACTAAGACTATCGCCCTGAAATATACCCCGCTCAATCTTTATCAGACCACCGTTCTCGCAGGTCCGTCGACACCCTGGATAGCAAAGGACCGTACTCCATTGCCCCATACATGTCCTCATGAAGGCACATAGAGTTGTATCAATTTTGTACAACTCCAGTACCCTCAAAAGCCATGCATGTGGCACGGAGTCATAGGCCTTTTTATAATCTATCCAGCATGTCGCCAGATCCTTGTGATTCCGGCGTGCCTGTTGGCAAATGGCCATATCAATTATAAGGAGCTCTTTAGTACCACGAGCCCCACTTCTACATCCATTCTGAGAGATAGACATGATAGAATTGTCAATTAAGTGAAGTGAAATTTTTTCTCTCAGAATAGATGTAAGAAGCTTATAGACCGTAGGTAGACACGTAATAGGTCTATAATTTTTAGGGTCCGTGGTACTGCCGGACTTATATAGAAGGTGGGTTACGCCAGTAGTTATGAAGCCGGGAAGTGAACCTGATTCAAGGGATGATTGGAATTGTGATGCCAAACGGTCGTGTGAGCTCTTGAACCATTTTAACCAAAAATTCTGCAGTCCGTCTGGTCCCGCAGATTTCCAATTTGGTAGTAGACGGACTGCATTGGTTACATCATCTGTTGTGATGGTAACTGGTTCCATGGGTTTAATAGACTCACACGATCGTTCGACAACCCGCATCCAATCACCCTCTGTGTGACCGACAGGTGTCGACCAGATGCTACGCCAGAACGCACTAGTGGCATCATCATCCGGTCGACGTATGTCAGTCCCGATCGAGTCAGGTCGTTCCCAACCTCTGTAAACCCACTTTTCGTCCCTTTGGAACATGCGATTTTGAGAATAACGATCCACTCTCTTTTTATAGCGACGAATCCGGTTTGCCCACGCATATATTTTTTGTTTGAAAAAGTCGATGCGCTCTGTGACTCGCGATATAAATTCTCGAGGACTAATGTCAGTCCCCAAGAACGCTTGATTCACAGAGCGCATCACTCTCGGGCGTGTATTGCCCGATCTGAAACATATGAGTTTGCCAATGAGTGCCCTAGTCTCGGCAATACGCCTTTCAATTCTACACTGCCAAACAGGCGCGGCAGATTTTGGTCGAGTATCTATATCACTTTTGTGAAATTTGACATTGGCTATTCGACATGCCGCGACGGCTGCGCAGTACAGAATTGAATGCGTATCACCGAGATCTTCGCTCCTATCAAAGAATTCTGACAATAGCGAATCTAGGGCACACATTAGCGCTATGTTTTTTCTATGAGTGGGCAAACGTGGAAGTCGTGGACGTCTGTCAGAAGGGATGGATCGATACTCCCGTATAGCACATTCCAAAGCACTCCTTAATTCTTCGTTGCACATGGTACTTACGTCTATAGCTCCTGTATCTACTACTTCTTCGCTTAGATTTGAGGTAGATAATAAAGTTGGTTGTGACACAGATTCTGGGATTGGTTGTGTCATCACAAGTTGCAAAGAAGTAGTAGTACCTGTGCTATTCCACGCGTTAGAACGTAGCCTCTCAAGTACGGAGTCTTCCAGCAGATGGCATCGCTGGATGGCCCGTACCTGATCCGACAGTCGCTGTGCCGATACGTTGACAGCTGGCTCCAGCGCCTGAAACAAAGGCAGCATGCGTACACGATACGCAGTGAGGTTAGTTCCTCCCTCTGTAGCCGCAAAATATGCCCGCATGACATTTTCATTTATTGAAGGAGTCCATCTCATGCGGTGCACATTACCACCGGTAGCGGGGGCCCTATTCGACGCCGGTGGGCATCGGGGTCCCAAGCCAGTCGGTGGCCGGCCTCTCCCCGGCCGACGTACAGGTGTTGGCGACGTCGGCGGGGAGAAGAACTCGTCGCTGGAGCTGGAGCTCGACGCCTCTGCAATCCCCGGTGCCGGTGGTACCGCTGTGCGGGGAAGAGAGGCGGAGCTGGGCGACGAGTCCGGAGCTGTAGCTCGTGCTAATCGTGCCTTGGCGCGCGTCTGCATCTTTTTTCCGTCTTGTTTGCTTTTCTCACTTTTTCTATTTTCATGTTTTTGACATTTTACCTGTCACTTACGGTATTTTCTGTGTCTACAGTTATAATAGACATTTTAGATTTTTTATAATAAACGAGGATGCTTGATGCTTGTTTTGATGATGAAATAAATTTATGTTGTGCCGTATTATGTAGAGAAAAGAAATTTTTTTGAGGAGCGGAAAAATTATGTGTGTTGACGTTTAGTGTTGCCAGGTTATTATTATTATTATTCTCTTTATTTATTTTGTAAACATATAAATTACATTTTTAAATATATTATATATATAAAAAAACAATACATTTAAAAATATAAAAAATAGTACCCCACCGGTGTCGGGTGCAGGGACCAAGCCACCGGTGGTTAGGGCTCCAGAGAGAGGAATCTCCGCACAATACGTGCCGTGTCGAGGAGTACCGCCTTCTGCATCAAGCCCTTGACCCAACTGCCTAACGTGAGCCTCTTGAGATGTTGGTCGAGGCTCTTGGCAATCAATCCGTGGACCGATACGACTATCGGAACAATAATTGCCGAGTCCACATTCCACATGCCGACAACCTCGCGAGCCAAGTCCAAATATTTTATTTGTTTGTCTTTTTCGGCTTTCACGAGATTATCGTCATGTGGAATGGTGATGTCGATGATTATTGCGCGGCGCTCTGATCGATCTATCACCACGATATCAGGCTTATTGGCTACAATAGTCCTGTCAGTGATGATAGATCGATCCCAATACAACGTGATATGACCATTTTCGAGAACTGGGTCGGGCACATACCTGTAGTACGGTACTTCTGATTCCACAAGTTTGTACTTCAGAGCAAGTTGTTGATGAACGATCCTGGCTACTTGGTTGTGTCTATGCAAGTACTCGCTGTTGGCAAGATGAGAACAACCAGAAATTATATGTCTAAGGGATTCCCCGGGACGGTGGCACGCCCGACAAATGTCAACCGTACCATCCTTTATAATATACTTCCGATAGTTATTCGTCATCACCACTTCGTCCATAATTGCAAAAACAAACCCTTCAGTTTCCCCAAATAGGTCACCGAAGCGTAGCCAAGATACAGATGCTGGTAAATCTATATCAGGCCCATGGAGAGCCCGATAGAAACGTCCATGCAACTCTTTGCTCTTCCATACATCCCTGCGGTCATTAATACTTAGTACCACAGGTTTGCGCCAGTTCTCTTTAGCCAGCGCGAGCGGGGTGAGTCCGTTATCCACCATCACTACATCACGATGCATATCAGCGCCATTGTGTAGGAAGTATTCCCTGAGGTTGTACACCTCACGGTTATGGAGGGACTTGGCATTTAAAAAGCCACGTCCCCCGCATTTCCGCGGTATGTACAACCTCATCACAGATGAACGCGGATGATGCATTCGGTATGCAGTAAGAAGCGTACGAACTCTCCTATCCAGAGCGTCTAGTTCGGTCTGAGTCCACCTGAGTATGCCGAAGGAGTACATTAAGACCGGCATGACCCAACCGTTACAAGCACGCACCTTATTGCCACCCGACAAAAGACTTTTAAGGACTTTCTTCAGGCGACCAAAGAAACGTTCCTGCAACGATTGCTTCATACTGGCCTCTGTAATGCCTAACGCCTGCGACATACCCAAGTATTTATAGGTGTCGATTGCAGAGAGAGACGTGAGTTTTGTGGAATCTGAGAGCTCAACGTCATCAGATTCCAAAATCTCACCTCTCTTCACATGCATGACCGCACATTTGTCCACACCAAAATCCATTCTGATAGAGTTACTAAAGGTTTCGGTAACCTTTAATAACGCTATCAGTTGGGAATTGTTGGGGGCAAATAATTTAAGATCATCCATGTAAAGGAGGTGAGATATTACTCGACCACCTCTCCGCAATCGATAACCTAACCCTGAACTCTCCAGCATGTGACTGAGAGGGTTCAGTGCCAGGCAAAACCATAATGGACTAAGACTATCGCCCTGGAATATACCCCGCTCTATTCTTATTGGTTCGCCGTTTTCGCAGTCCCGTCGACATCCTGGATAGGAAAGGACCGTACTCCATTGCCCCATACATGCCTTCATGAAGGTACATAGAGTTGTATCTATTTTATACAACTCTAGCACCCTCAAGAGCCACGTATGTGGCACGGAGTCATAGGCCTTTTTATAGTCTATCCAACATGTCGCCAGGTCCTTACGATTACGGCGTACCTGTTGGCAAATGGTCATATCAATTATAAGGAGCTCTTTAGTGCCACGAGCCCCACTTCTACATCCATTCTGAGAGATTGACATGATGGAATTATCAGTTAAATGTGAAGAAATTTTTTCTCTCAGAATAGATGTAAGAAGCTTATAGACCGTAGGTAAACATGTAATCGGTCTATAATTTTTAGGGTCCGTAGCACTACCGGACTTGTATAGTAGGTGGGTTGTACCAGTGGTCATAAAATTGGGAATCGATCCTGACTCAAGGCATGATTGGAATTGAGATGCCAAACGACCATGTGAGCTTTTCAGCCATTTCAACCAAAAATTATGCAGTCCGTCTGGTCCCGTTGCCTTCCAATTAGGCAACAGACGGACTGCATCAGTTACATCCTCCGGTAGGATGGTAACTGTATTCATGGTCTTGATAGGCTCACACGATCGTTCGACATCCCGTATCCAATCACCCTCTGTATGACTGACGGGTATCGACCAGAGATTACGCCAAAATGTATTTGTACTATCATCATCTGGTCGACACAAGTCAGCCACGCTGGAATCAGGTCGCTCCCAATTACGGTAGACCCACCTTTGGTCCCTTTGGAATGTGCGGTTCTGCGAATATCGGTCCACTCTTTTTTTATACCGTCGAATCCTGTTTGCCCACGCATAAACTTTCTGTTTCAGGAAGTCGATGCGCTCTGTGACTCGAGCCATAAAATCTCGAGGCCTTATGTCAGTCCCCGAGAATGCTCGACTCACAAAGCGCATCACTCTGGGGCGTGTATTGCCCGCCCTGAAACAGATTAGCTTTCCAATGAGTGCCCTGGTCTCGGCAATACGGCACTCAATTCTATATTGCCAAGCCGGCACAGCAGATTTCGGTCGAGTTGCTATTTCACATTTTGGAAATTGCACATTAGCAACTCGACATACTGCAACGGCCGCACAATACAGAATTGAATGTGTATCACCGAGATTTTCGCTATTATCAAAATACTCTGATAATAACGAATCCAGGGCACACACTAGCGCAATGTTTTTTTTATGCATAGGCAAACGCGGTAGGTGAGGTCTATGAGCGGGTGGTATTGATCGATATTCTAGAACAGCACATTCCAATGCGCTCCTTAATTGTTCGTTGTAATCGGTACTTACGTCTATAGCCCCGGTATCCATCACTTCCTCACTAAAGGTCACCGTGTCTGGTTGTCTCACCGATTGTGAAGAAGGTATGGTACCCGGGCTACTACGTTCATTAGAGCGAAGCCTCTCAAGCACAGAGTCGTCCAACAAATGACAACGTAGGATGGCCCGCACTTGATCCGATAGCCGCTGTGCCGAGACGTTGACAGTTGGTTCAAGTACCTGAAACAAAGGCAGCATTCGATCACGGTACGCTGTGAGGTTGATTCCTCCCTCTGTAGCCGCATAATATGCCCGCATGACGTTTTCATTTATAGAACTAGTCCATTTCATGCGGCGCACATTACCACCGGTAGCGGGGGCCCTATTCAACGCCGGTGGGCATCGGGGTCCCAAGCCAGTCGGTGGCCGGCCTCTCCCCGGCCGACGTACAGGTGTTGGCGACGTCGGCGGGGAGAAGAACTCGTCGCTGGAGCTGGAGCTCGACGCCTCTGCAATCCCCGGTGCCGGTGGTACCGCTGTGCGGGGAAGAGAGGCGGAGCTGGGCGACGAGTCCGGAGCTGTAGCTCGTGCTAATCGTGCCTTGGCGCGCGTCTGCATCTTTCTTCCGTCTTGTTTGTTTTTCTCACTTTTTCTATTTTCATGTTTTTGACATTTTACCTGTCACTTACGGTATTTTCTGTGTAAACTTCTACAGTTATAATAGACATTTTAAATTTTCACAATAGTTTTTAAAACGAGGATGCTTGATGCTTGTTTTGATGATGAAATAAATTTATGTTGTGCCGTATTATGTAGAGAAAAAAAATTTTTTTGAGGAGCGGAAAAATTATGTATGTTGACGTTTAGTGTTGCCAGGTTATTATTATTATTATTATTATTATTATTACGTCAACATGACTTCACCTCGCCTGATAGTAAGTTAAAGTTTCAGGACCAGGTTCAGCACATACATACACTTCTCTTTCTGTCTCATATAGTCTCTTTTTGGTTATATCTCCGGTACACATATTACTCAAAAAATTATATATAGGTACTTAGTCGTTTTTACGTCTATCGCGGATAAATAAACCAACACGCAAAAATTGCAAAAAAGTCTTTAAATATTTGTCCATCGTTAATCGTTAACTTAACAATAACTTAAGTACGGTAGGTACTTAAGTTATTGTTAAGTTAACGATTTTTTAAGTATCTTCAGTATACAAAAAGCGAAAGTCGTATGCCAAAATCGTAGAAACTGGAAAGATGTAGGTACCTAGTCGCTGCTTACCCTAATGGGAAAAAGGCGTCATTTGTATGTATGTATGTATGTATGTACAAAGACAACTAATTTACAATTATATTCCATTCCAACACTTGAGCATTTTCCGTCCTATAAATTCACATCATAGTATGCTAAGTTAAAGTCGAAGTCAAAATATATTTATACCGTCCATAAGTACCTAATGATAACAAGACGCAAGAAAATTCAAGATGGCCGAAGTTATTATGAGAAAAACGCTCAAAATGATGACTTAAGTTTACTAATACAAAAAGGGTTTAAATGAGAAGAAAAACATTGTCTGCTAACTTCAAACATTAAATGCCTACCTTTTCTCAAACTTTTGTATAAATTGTTTTACTTCAGAAGAAGTTTATTAATATAGGTACATCAATAATTTAAAGTTTCAATAATTCATGTTTTTCTAAAGAAAAGATTTTTCACGGTGGACCTAATTTCATTTCATTAAAATTTTAAACAAATATTAACATTATTTCAATAATCGGCTATGTTTACAAGATATTTTTTTATATTGGACGCGTCAACACGACTTCACCTCGCCTGATGGTAAGCTAAAGGTAAAGTTTCAGGACCGGAGGTCATCACAACATACGTTGATATTGCTACAGTGGTGGCCCTCAGCTTGACGGCCTCATCAAATGCTTTTTCACGCCCCGCTTAAAGGACCCAGGACTGTAGGAGGAAGGAAACACATGCGCTGGTAAAGAATTCCAGGTCTTTATTAACAATTATTATTTAACAGAAAAGATGATGTAAGTAACGTGAATGATAACCTGAAGCACTTGTTATTCACTGATTTCTCAGTAATCTTATTATTTAAGTAAACTATAATAGTTTACTTATTAAAAAAATAATAAGGAAAATTTTGCGATCTGTGAACTTTTTATCTGCAATAAATGCAGATAAAAATTCACAGATCGCAAAATTTTCCTTATTATTTTTTACCTTTTTTTTTTTATACTACTTAGGTGGCAGACAAGCACACGGCCCACCTGATGGGAAACGGTCACCGTGGCCTATGAACGTGTGCAACACTAAGGGTGTCACACACGCGCTGCCTACCCTGAAGGGAATGGGGGAGGGCTGTACCTCCACCCTACAGAACACCGCGGCCATAATAACCATTGTGTTGTGTTCCCGGCGGTAAGTAGGGTAGCCAGAGCTTACTGGAAACTCTCTCCCCCCTCCCCCCTCAACCTCTCTCCTATTCCCCCCTCCCAACCCCTCCTCCAGAGTCGGCAGCTCGACTGTGACGCCACTGGTATTGCACACGTCCATAGGCCACGGTGACCGCTTCCCATCAGCTGGGCCATGTGCTAGTCTGCCACCTAAGTAGTATAAAAAAACCCTAAATCTATTAGGTGGATGTCTGCAACTTACTACAAACAGCGATCTCTAAACAACCGATACTTTACGTCCATTAGTTTAAGAGGAGAGATCTTCACATATTTATCTGACCCAACCGCAAATCGTCCGAATTATCTTATCGAGTTAAGATCTGAAGATCAACTATTTCATGATTACAACTTTTATAAGGAGGTAGGACACGACGGTATCTCCCGTCAGAAATGAGCTGTCCGACTGGGAAAGTACCTCCGCCCTACAGAACACCATAATAACCATTGTGTTGTGTTCCCGCCGGTAAGTAGGGTAGCCAGAGCTCACTGTAACCCTCCTCCCCCCACCCCTCCCTACCATCCCCCCTTCCATTTAGGGTAGGCAGCGCGTGTACGACACCCTTGGTGTTGCACACGTCCATAGGCCACGGTGACCGCTTATCAGGTGGGCCGTGTGCTTGTCTGCCACCTACGTAGTATAAAAAAAACTATTAGCTTATATACCCACGGCTCCACGTGAACGTCGGTTTTCACGTATTTTAATTAAATTTCAGGTTCCACTCAATAAATTGTTATCAAACATGTTGTCTAATATTTTAAGTAGGACTTAAAACAAAAAAAAACTGCATCAAAATCCGTTCAAAACTTTTTGCGTCCATCGCCCTAAAACATTTTTTTTTTCGCCAAGATTTTTTAACATCTTCAATATACCTACATACACAACTACTTTACAATTTTATATTTGTATAGATAGGTTTGGGTAATGGACTGCTGATACGAGGTCTCGCGTTCGATCCCAGGTTCACCATGGCACACATCAATGACTTTTCGATGCTATTAGTGCCTCGGAGAGCACGTTAAGCCGCCCCGGTGGCGGTATACAAACATCTATGGCAGGCGTTACGGGCAGTTGGAGCCCACAAAAGTCCAACCAGTCTAACTCGGAACTTCGATATCGCCATTGGTCATAATGAACATTGGTTGTGGAGGTCAGATGGCAGTCGCTCCACGGAAAATATCGAAGTTCAGCCGCATCACAGTTAGACTGGAAAGCCGACCCCAACTGAGTTGGGAAAAAGGTTCAGAGAATGATGATAGATAGGTATAGACTAATTTTGTCGTATATAAACACGCGCTATATTCTATCGATGCCGAAAATAATGATATCTATCAGACTATTTCTACAGGTATAATATTACCAGGTTTCCTATCAACAAATAATATTTCATTAGAAACGTGTGTACTCCTGTAAATATTTGTCCTGAGGAATATGGCGTGGGACTGATTTCCCTCTCGAAATCTCGCGTCGTCAGTCGTTGCTTCGATCTCGATGCGAGCGGTCGTATGACGCGTCTTCGAGAGTTACGTCTGTGAAATTCGAATTTTACGAACTCGTTACGTTTCGAAGTTTTAAATTTCGAACTATTTATTCAAGTGTCTAGGATTTGGTTTATTCTTTTATATACCTGCTAGTGTTTTTTTTGAGTGAGTAGTGTTGTATGTATGAAATTAGTGGTTTATCGAGAGTAAATTGATGATTCGAGACTTGTTAAGGGGGACTCGACAGAATGTAATGTAAGTTATTTAATTAGTTTATTATAGTCTAATATTATTTTTATTTTTGTTAATTTTTTCGTATAGATTTGAAAAAAAAATTCGGTTAAGTTAGATACAACTATTTTATTTTTCTAGAATTAAAATAAAATATTTTTTAACGTATTTTATCGTGATTATTTGGTGTTATTTTATTTTATCATTTAAACTGTTCCAGACATTTTAATTTCTTTTCAGCAGCCGTCATTCAGATTTTTAGGATGCTTGTTCGAAACGTTATGTGAATATAATATATTGTTAGTTTTGGAAATGTTATAAATACTTACCATAAAAAGCAATATTAACACTTAAAAATAAACCTGGAGGTATTTAATTTGATAAAATCACCACTTATTAAAATATACTTTCAGTTATTACGAGAAGGTAGGTTAGGTACTATAATTAACTTCATTCAATTCAATATTTTCATGACTCAATAACTTATTTTCCAATCAATTTGATTACTCCTACGATATAATTGGAAATTAAATTGACTCCTGAAATTCTTGGCAACTAATAATTGTGTGGGGTGCTCTCGAATTTGTTAAATTTCGTACTTTACGTTATTACATTTTAATATCACATTTCAAGTTTTCGAATTTGAATTTAATTTAACGTTTATTACGAATTGTTTTGTTGTTTATTACGCAACATTTTGAAAGTGTTATAATTATTATTTAATTAACGGGATGTTTACCATGTGTTAGAGTTATAGGTATCGAGGTAAATATACATACATACAAATCTCACGCCTTTTTCCGTCCGGGGTAGGCAGAGACAACAACTCGCCGCCGTCTGCTTCTATCCTTACATAGTTCACACGCTTCCTTTTTCTTGCAAACCCGCTGGTTTCGAGTGCTTTTGATCTGATCTTTTTGCAATATAAATATACTCGTATTAGAATAGTAATTTAAATTGCCATGTTATATTAAAAGTAAGAAAATGTTCCTTCGTGCCTTCGTAGCCCTAATCAACCTAATGTGTTACTCAGTATGACCGGCTAAAACAAACGAGGTTCTGGCGCAGTGTGTCCTCTCGGAGTTGGAAGTCCGACGGTAGGCACTCTCACATAAACGGGATAGCTGGACGATAAAGGAGTGACATGAAAGCCTCGCACGCTACCGGGAACAACACTAAGATGATGATGAAAGAGGATACGTACAGTCAGAGTTAAAAGTAGATGATCATTTTCAGATTTTGAGTGTTAGTTTTTGAGCAAAGTAATAAGTAGGTATACATTTTTGAATGCAATGCTGTTTACCTACTGAGCAGGGTCCATAAAAATAATCTAATTGTGATTAAAATTTAATTTTAGTTTTTTTTTATTTGGATTCTGTATCATCATCTACTTTTAAATCTTACTGTACCTACTTATAATTAATTACTTGAATAATAACATCACTGGTCATTGTCATTATTAATTAATACCTACTGTAAGGTTATCGATAACATTTAGTTCTTGTTATCGCTACATTCCTAGTTATATCAAAATAATTCTATTTTTAGTGATTATATTTAATTACCTACCTATAAGTTGTCTTTTATGTTATTATGTATAAATGAAAGATTAACAAATTAAAAACAGTCATGGAAATTATACTGAATTAATAACGGGATTTTTTTTATACTACGTAGGTAGGCAGACAAGCACACGGCCAACCTGATGGGAAGCGGTCACCGTGGCCTATGGACGTGTGCAACACTAAGGGTGACACACACGCGCTGCCTACTCTGAAGGAAAGGGGGAGGAAGATGTGGGGAGAGGAGGGATACAGTGAGCTCTGGCTACCCTATTACTTACCAGCGGGAACACAACACGATGGTTATTATGGCCGAGGTCTTCTGCAGGGCGGAGGTACTACCCCAGTCGGACAGCTCATTTTAGACGGGGGATACCGTCGTGTCCTACCTCCTCTGGCAAGAATTAACATCATCGTGGTATAGAGAATACCTCAATACCGGCAATATACCTAATATTGAAGAGATTAACATAAAATTGGATAAAATGTACCCAGATAAGACATCTCTTCTTACCACTTTGGGTATATACATCAGTTATATTATATTTTATTTATCTATACAAACTAAATGAAACATTGAAAGATAGCTTTTAATATTTCTTGAATAAAGCTGTAAAAACTACTCTACCTAATAAGGTGTCTAATAAATTATTTTTTCTAAGATTTAACTTAAATCTACGACCCATTAACAGAGTCAGACTCATATTTAAATCACATTTATTTCTTGTTTTTAAATTAAGAGCTCTTTTCTTAATAAGCTAAAAGGTCATAGTTTATATTAAAACCTTTTAGCGACTAATTACAGAGGTGAAATTAAAAGATTTCTTTCCCTGAATTCTTTTATCCTGGAGGCTTTTAACGGCAATTAGTCCATTCTACTGAACGTCCACAAAAAATTAGAAACGTCTCAATTAGAAGTAAAACGTTACTGCGTTTTTACTTAGCTATTAAACAGATTTTACATGTTTTTACGCACAGGTTGGTTATTTAGAAACATAATTGTTATTATTGCTTTGCAAATTATACAGAAATACTAAGTAAATGGCATGGATGGTAGCTGAATCGATAAGGACGCGGCTTCAACTCAGAAGTACCGAGTTCAAATTCGGCCGGACAGTACCAATGTGAATTTCAAATCTGCTGACGGTGAAGGAAAAACATCTTGAGGAAACCCATATGTCCTAGAAGAAATTCTAAGAAATCCAATCCACCAACCCGCATTAGGCCAGCGTGTGTCGATTAAGGTCTAAACCCTCTCAGCTCTCTCGTTAGAGGAGAGGAGACCCGTGCCCAGCAGTGGGACATAAATGGGTTGCTATTACTAAGTAAATAGAAACCTATTTATTCCTTATGAGTATATACTGCGTTTTATATATTTGAAACAGATAGTTGTCGGGTTAACATACTGCACTGTTGACCGTACGTAACACTTTGAGACCCATTCAAGCTTCGGAGAACACGTTAAGCCGTCTCGGTTGGTATAGGTACAAACATCCAGCTAGTAAAACTATACCTAACTATACCTATCTAAATTGGTTTATAAAAAATATCCCGGGTAATCGAAAATTTCCCCATTTTTAGGCACTGTCGATAAATCATGTTTGAAAATAAGCTGGTTCCGACAGTCACTCCAGTGATTGAGTGGCTTCATGTCACAGGTGTGAGCCATCTATATAAATAAAATTGGAGTGTCTGTATGTAATATTAAAATAATGGCTTTTTACTTAGTGCCTTTGGATATGAATACACGACATTGAGATATATACGGTACATATATACGAAAACATTTTACAATTTTAACGGGAATTAACTTGATCATGGTATAGGTACACTCGACGGTCTCGTCGGTTTAAATCAATTGTCATATGCTAGTGTGAGAGAACAAACAAGATAACAATGACACACACATGTAAATTATACCTACGTTGGAGCATATCGGAATTACACACACACACACACACACACACACACACACGTAAAGATGTCTGTGTGCGCTGATACCCTTTCTTTGCAGTCAAGTGTTAGTGGCCAGGTTACACCGGGCGTAGTTAAAGACTGACCATCCAAAGGTATGTACCTACCTACCTATAAAATCATGATCGCGTTAAAATTTTAGTATATCATGGAACGAGCCGTTTATTTTTATTTTTTTTACAACTTTTATATCTGTCTATCTGTTTGTTTGTTCCGGTCAATCTCTGAAATGGCTGGATCGATTTTGACAGCGTTTATAATATTAATAGTATAGGATGTTCACATTCATTGTCAAATCTGATGTATCCCTTCAAGTCAATGGTTCTGATAATATGAAGCAACTTAATACCATAATCCTGATAAACACATCTTTTCTAAACATCTCTGACAGCAGTCTTCCATCTAAGATACGAGTTACTAGCGTATTGCGATTTCCTGATATGATAATACATACATCGCGCACGTCTTTTTCTCTTCGGGGTAGGCAGAGACAACAGCCTGCCATCTGTTTCTGTCCTTACATACTTCACGCGCTTCCTCTACTGTCATTAAACCTTTCATGAAAGTCCTTCGAGTGCTGTTGACCTGCCCTTTTTTATTGAAAATCATGATAATGATAACGGTGTTAATTTAATTTCATTATCATTATGTATATAAACAGATCCGACTTACCCCCTTTTTTAAGTCGGTTAAGATCTCTAGAATGTAAGAAATAATTTCTTGAAAACCGTATCAAAATTGATTCAATCAAACATGAGATAATCACAGACAAACGTACAAAAAACAGGTCAATCAGTGACCCGTTTTGAGGTCGGTTAAAAATTGAAAATTACTTGTGTCTGTAGTAGTACCTAGTGTTTATGTTAAATGAACGATATTTTTATAAATAGTAAACGTCAAAATGACTTAACCTCGCCTGATGGTAAGCTAAAAGTAAAGTCTCAGGACCAGGGTCACCACTACATACACCGGTAGTGCTACAGTGTCGTCAAGTCTCATCAAATGCTTTTTCACGCCCCGCGTAAAGGCACCGGGACTATAGGAGAAAGGAAACACATGCGCTGGAAACCGGAGATATGACCAAAAAACGTTAACAGACCTCCACGTGGGCGTTACCGCGGGCATCAGCTCCTAAAATATACAAGAACAAATTGTAATTTGGAAACTCCCACATGGTACTACCATTAAACAGCCCCTGTTATATAGAAATGGTCGTAGATTATCATTTAAAACATTGTTATTATCCCCGAGCAACTCTCTCATATGAAATTCGTATCTACGAACTCCCAAGAAACTAAAAAATATGTGGACAGAACGCGATAAAATACAACCTGATGATACTTAAGTTGACCCACTAAACTTGCTTAGTTTAGTGTTGTGTATCGGGAGAGATTGTGAGCTCTGGCTACTATTACTTATCGCCGGGAACACAACACGATGGTTATTATGGCCGCGGTCTTCTGTAGGGCGGAGGTACTACCCCAGACGGACTGTTCAGTTCGGACGGGAGATACCGTCGTGTCCTACCTCCGTATTCCTTGTCATTCGATTTAGTTAGTTTGAGTAGCAAAAATATAAAAATACAGTATGTCTTGTGACAACACGAAAAAATATCCAAGTATCACATTTCAAACTGGCTAATACATTGTAACAAAAAATTTACGCTATGGCTCTATCGGTGTATACGCTCGAATCCTCATAATAAGGTCCCCTTTCCTGAGACTGTATCTTTAGCTTACTATCAGGCGAGGCGAAGTCATATTGACGAGCCCGATATAAAAAACACTCACACATAGTTAACCACCGCCATTTTTGTGACACAGTCTCGTTTTCAACCCTTTTCTTCTAAAGATTTTATAGGTTTATGTAAGCAGCTAATAAATACAAATGATATTCACTCGAAATTGTGTACGTGCACTGACGCTACCCACTTCATATAACCCCTTGTCTTCAAACAAATTTAATATAATAACATACATGAAAGAAACCCCAAATCTCCATAATTTAGCACGAAACCGCGTTAAAGATTATTTGGATGATAAAGAAGCTTGGAAATGAACTGTTCACTCAACTATGTTACTCGAACTAACACTGTATCTAGACTAACGCAATTTTTGTAAATAGACCAAAAAAAAAACAGCCCGCTGAGTTTCTTGCCGGAGTCTTCTCAGGTCTGGGCCGCGTTTCGAACCGGTGCTGCGGTGGTCCATTTGCTTCTAGTTTTAAATATTTATAATTTTGACGTTTTGTAAGTGCCGCTTAATATGGTCTATACAGAATAAAATGATTTTTGACTTTAAGTTTGACTTTGACTTTGTTCCTTAATCTATACTTAATACTATAAAATTAATGAGTTTTTTTGGTTGAACGCACTAACCTTAGAAACTAATAGATTGAAAAATTATTTTTGCGTTGGATAGCCTGTTCATCGGGGAAGATTGATAGCAATCCATTTACGTCCCACGGCTGGGCATGGGTCGCCTCTCCTCTAACAAGAGAACTGAGATGGTTTCTATCTTATCTATTCTTATCCACACACGCAGGCCTTTTTTTTACTACTAAACTACCATCTTTCGCAGTGAAAAACATTCGGAATTATGGGTATCGATGTGGCGCACTTTCGCACCACCGTGAGTCGCGTTTCGGTATTTTAGGGCTACAGTTCATCGCTATTTTGAACTTCGAAATTCAGTATGACAGTCATATTGACACCGATATGCATAATATAAGAAACTCACTACTTTATTTTGTGAACGCAATTGGCATTAAATGTTTCAGTAACCAGGCCCCTTCATAAAAACCCATGACAAATGGCGCCCCTTCAGTACTATGTCTCCATATTCCATCAAACACAAATACATTTATGTGTTTCCGGCTCCCATTGCCGTGTGACGTCACCGTAACGAACAGCTTGGCAAACATGAGTTCGTTATCAAATGTGGGGGGAATTTGAGATAGTCATACGTTGAAGGTGGATTTCATATTGCCAGATTAATATTTTGAACCTTGATATGCCTCGAAGGTATGTAGCTTTTATCTATATTACTACTATAAAATTGTAAATCATAATGGTCTCGGTAATGGACTACTGAGACGAGGTCTCGGGTTCGATCCCAGGTTCACTATGGCACACACCAATGACTTTTCGATGCTTTTCGAAGTTAAGTGTGTATTTATCGCAGGTTTATAAGTGCTCGGTTAATGGCAATAGGCTCGCCACCTATTACATTGGGAGCTAAACATAAACTGGCGAAATGTGGGTGCTAGCACCTCTGCCTACCCCTTCGGGGCTATAGGCGTGAGTTTATGTTATATGTTATGTTATGTTAAAATTGTAAATTAGTTGTGTCTGTACGTTGGGGATATATAAAAAAATACTTGGGTTATGTTAAGTGAACGATTCTGAAGACTGAATTTTTTTTTGGAATTGTGTTTTTTTTTGTTTTTGATGGACGCAAAAATTACTTAACTGATTTTGATGGGGGTTTTTCTATTAGAAAGGTATTGGTTAGATCAAAAATACCTTAAGTTTGATTGTCAATTGTAATCAAACATACATTGTGATAAATTTAATACATCTTATATATATAAAAGAAAGTCGTGTTAGTTACACTATTTATATATAGGTAACTCAAGAACGGCTGAACCGATTTGGTTGGAAGTTGGTAGGGAGGTAGCTTAGAACCAGGAGACGGACATAGGATAGTCTTTATTCTTTATTTTTGGAGTGGAGAGTGGAATAGAGTGGAGTAGAGTGGAGAGTGGAGTGGAGAGTCGAGTAGAGAGTCGTTTAATTATTGGCGATACCGACGTCCACGCGGGCGAAGCCGCGGGCAAAAGTTATTAAACATATAAATCACACATAATTTAACATATTATTCTTACTTGTTAAAAATGTCCCAAGTTGTGGCCTTTATGGCTATGGTTACCACTTACCATCATGTGAAACTAAAGCTTATTTCCTACCTTAATATAAAAAATAATAATCATAATATCTAGTACTTATAAACAGAACCTACACATCAATATACACCATCCAATGTTTACTCCATCAATCATATCAAATTAGTTTACTTTGCGTAAACAGACTATCAACATATTCCTGAGAATATGGCATCTATTTAACAAATTAGCCTAATTACCATCTCTTTCACACATATTTATAATTAAGTCCTAGAGTGGTGATCGCAAATCGGTGTATGGCAAGTGTGATGACCTTTGCCAGATGGGCTGAGGACGCCAGATGTTTTAGGCTTGATGGCTTAGTGGTTAAGAAATCGGCTTTACAGTTGAGAGATTCCGGGTTCGAATCTTAGCCAAACTACTGAAGTGAACACAAGCAAAAGTTAGTTACTAATGTTTTTTATAAAAATATATTCAGTCGGTCCCGGTTACCATTATGAACATCTATGGCAGTCGGTATGGGTAGTTGGAGACCTAAAAAGTCCAATAACAACTAATCAGATCCAGGACGTTTTGGAGAAAGGCTAGGTCAAGAGTACCCGGAACCGGCGTGTGTGTATGAAAACAATTATGAATGTTGAAGAAGCGAAAGGAGTATGTCAAGATCGTAGCAAGTGGAAAGATGTTGTCTCTGCCTACCCCAATGGGAAAAAGGCGTGCTTTGTATGTATGTATTGTATAATGCTCATAAATCACAAAGAGTCCAACGATTAAAAGTCAACCCTATTTCAATTTGAATCTCCACAATCGCGCAATGACGTCACTACTGCACGATTTAATTCGAAGTCAGTGGGATATGTATGCTAGGAATTTTCCCACTGCTGCGATGATGACATTGATTTGCATATTGAATTCGCTTTGTGGCTCGAGAGTGCAGTAAGCAATTGCTCTGGATAATATAGACTGTGACGTCAGTACTGGCAGTTAGATGCCTGCATTACTTAGATAAGGTTCTAGTTTCGTACTTACCGTATTTACTTCCAGTTAATATAGAACTATTTAAAAATATGCACGTGTATAAGAATCTCATGTGAATTTCACTTTGTGTAGTTTAAATAAATAATAAATAAATAAATAAATATTCTATGACATTCTACACAGCGCTCCGTAAACCCAAAGTAAGCTTAGTTAAACTAGCTTGTGTTATGGGTTCTAGAATGCGGATAAACATACTTATATACTTTTTTTTTGTAAATGCATAGTTATTATACATAGAAAATGTGCTAATCACTCAATTTACCATATGCTGACGGTGAAGGAAAAACACGTGAGGAAACCCACATGTCCTAGAAGAAATTCTAAGGACATGTCCGATCCACCAACCCTCATTATAATGTGTGGATTGAAGCCCTCTCAGCTCTCTCGTTAGAGGAGAGGAAACCCGTGTCCAGCAGTGGGACATAAATGGGTTGCTATCAATATGTGTATAACAATATTTAATAGGTAACTGCAATCGAGTGAATTTTTTATGCATATTTCTTCTCTCCTGTCGATGTTGCCATAGTGGTGTAGTAATTGGTATCACGGCAATGCCGCTACTTACGGAAAGGCCCGAGCATAGATCTCGCTCTTCAAGAGGCTTACTACTTACTACTCCCCCCTTTGCATGCATTTGATATCTTTAACTGAGATGAGATAACATCGTTTTGCACGATTATTTCAAATTAAACCATTCATACCTGAATAATGTCAATGCACTTTGCCCACTCAAGGTTTCTGAGCAAAGATTATCACATGCAATCTAATCCAGCGAGACTTCATAAACAATGCTAATCGCTTACCAACAAGTGGGCAGTGTCTGCGACCTGTGCAATAAAAAGTGAATAGACAATTCGGTGGTATCATATCAATGCTGCTGATAACAGGCAGACATGTTAACAATGGCAGATATTGTCCTTAAAAGCGAATTTGGCCAAATTAAAATTTGATTGCTATCGTAAAATAAATTATGGTATGCTTATTTGTAATGGTAAAGTTATTCTCTTTGTTATATACCACTTATGAGTGGTAGACAAGCGCATAGTCCACCTGATGGGAAGCGGTCATTGTGGTCTATGGACGTGTACCAAACTCGCGCTGCCGACCCCGGAGGCAGGGTGGGGGTTGGGGTATGTAGTTGGGGGAATTCTTGTCTGATTGTCAGTTTGTGCCCGATGGACGCAAAAACTACTGAACAGATTTTGATGCGTTTTTTTTTAAAGGTCTTGGTCAGTTTTAAACTTTTAGGTAAGTGATCAAAATCGGTTGTGATCAAAAACCGTGAACGGGCGGAGCCGCGGGTGTAGGCTAGTACATAATAAAAACATCTCAATGAATTTAAAGCAGCTTCCATATCTTCTTATTTGGTACAAATCTGAATAAAATACGGCACTTTCAATGGAATATTATAATCTCAAACCAGCCAATTCTCCTTTAATCCCGCTCAGAATATACAGACGTATCATGAATTCCACTCAGTATACACATTGGCTGATATTCCACGTTCTGAGTAATACTTTACTGGAATAAGTCTCGCATTTCATTACTTAGCATGCATTTATTCTTATCGCGAAATAAAATATTTGCGGTAGAATCTTGAAGGCAATTTTGTTTTGGATATTGCGTGTACATTATGACTCAAGACGATTCTTAAAATGCTATAGCTTACAGCTTAAAGACTTTGAGTATGTTCTTAAAATCGACATGATGGGATTAACCCTTAATAGGGCCCGAGCCTGTGTGTGCTTTTTCTTCAAACTAACACTGGTTCCTGGCTAATAATAGGTCACAGATTTCATTTTTCTAAATATTTTTTATAGGGGTTGCATTTTAGGGTAGTTTTTCCGGTGGTAAATAATATACCATTGCCCGTTTACAACTTCAAAATTTTGCGGAGTGGTGTTAAAATTGTTACCATTGCCCCTTCTGGCGCATTTTTATTTTAAGACTAGTGGTTTCATCTGTGTTTGTCATACATTTTTTGTTAAATAAATTTATGTAGCTACCTTATTATTTTATTTATTAATTTTTATTGTTATCTATACTTATATTGAAAACAAGTAAGATTTCTATTCATAGACTAAAAAAATATTCGTACTTTATGACTAGGTATATCCATCAGCTTCTAAAGAAATTACGTAAACTATCTATGAAAGCTTTTTAGTAGTGAACTTTACACGAGTCCCGGCTTACCGTAACAAACAAACTGATTTTTATATATAGTTACCTACGGTTTTTAGTAAGTATAATCGGGCAATGGTAACTATTTTACCACTTAAAAACGATATCGAAAAAGGTATTAAAAATCGTTCCTGAAAGCTGCTAATACGTAAAACGAAAGCAAATATACCCTATTTTATAAATATGTATCGTAAAATCTCTTATAAGAATTATTGTAGAACAAATTTGCACAATACCCGCACTCGACCACTAAAACATTCAATTTTTGCCACCAAAATTCGTTGGGTCAACTTTGACAGTACCGTAGATTGCTAAAATGACTTTGAAAACTTATGAAGTGTTAAAATTAGGACAGTAAACTTACTAAAAAAATATAATGAGATCAAGGAATAACATTTAATGTTTCCATTTTTAATATATCTCAAATTTTGTAGAAAAGCAGAAAGTGGTAATATATATACCCTTACCCTATTAAGGGTTAAGATACTTTCTAAACGATAAATATGGAGAATCGAAGTGTATTACATAACCAAAACATACACGCAGATTTGTCAATAATCCGTTTTTCACAATTTCGTTGCCGGTTTTCTCGTAAATCAAAATCAACAAACACGAGAAGTAAATCATTTGGTGAGTCTAAAGGGAAAGTGAATTGGAATCGGCAACGATTTTAATATAAAAAGTAAATTGGTGGTGTGGGTAATAGGTTTCTTTTCCTGTTAGCAAATTGGATGGTGCAAAAATATAAGTGTCTATAAATATAGGTCAACAATAAACTGAGTAAGCGCCATGGGATTTAGAGTAATGGTCGCACTCCAATCTGTACTTTAATATTATAAAGCTGAAGATTTGTTTCTGTTTGAACGCACTTATCTCAGGAATTACTGTTTCGAATTAAAAAATATTTTTGTATTGATTAGCCTGTTCACCAAGGCAGATTATAGGTTATATAACATCGCGGTACTACGTAGGGGAGCGGAGCAGTAACCATATATGTCAACAAATTGGGCAAATTTCCATGCATTATTGCAAAATAAATAAATTATGGGTATTAATGGGTTAAATATAGGTGCTACGGGAACGAAGTACCTATGTGACGAGTGAAGCCGCGGGGGATAGCTAGTTATCTTAATTTATGGTAGTAGTATGGGCAATTTAATATTGATAATAACTTATAACTCTAGTAGTAACAACGGTCTAGCTGATGGTCAGATGGCAGTCGCTTCACGGAAAATATCGATGTCCAGCTAAATCCGCAGTTAAGACTGGTAAAGCGGACCCCAGACTCCGAGGTGAAAGCTTTGGATACGAATGGGATTAAAGAAAGGTTGAAAGAAGTAACAACGGTAATAAAATTACCGATGTTACTACTAAGATTGGTAGAAGCAAGGGCAATGAACAGAAATTTCAAAGTTTGTAGTATTTCATAAGTATTTCGTAAGTCTTGTGATCATTTTGTTTTATGATCTGTTGATATATAAATTGATTGAAAAAAGAGATGTTATGATTAGTACTTTTATAGTGTAAACAATGTTTGGCTTTTACATTTTTAATTTTCCGATGATGACACGAAGCATCTTGTACTTGTTTTGTTCTTTAATGAATCACTAAATTAGTTGCAAGGTACCTCCGCCCTACAGAAGACCACGGCCATGATAACCATTGTGTTGTGTTCCACCGGTAAGTAAGGTAACCAGAGCTCACAACTTCCCGCCTTACTCCCCAATTCTCCCCTCCAACCCCACCCAAACTCTTCAAACCTCTCCCCCTTGAAGGTCAGTAATGCGAGTGTGACATCTCTGATCGTGCACACGTCAACAAATTGCTTCCCATAAGGTGGGCCGTGCGCTTGTCTGCCACCTAAGTAGTATAAAAAAGGACCTAAAAATATACATTACAGACTGCTAATACTAATGTATGTAGTCATGATCTGTTCTCAACTGACTAAGTTATGAGGTGAGCGATATATTATCTCCCCGTACCATATTTGCTCCAAAGCTTAGCTAATCCAACAATGAGACCTTCTCTGTCAAGTAATCTATATTTCGACTAACTTACGTCGGCAGTCTAATGAAGTTAATAATCCTAAGAATTAATTTACTGGTTTTAGTACATGTGATGTGATATGAGTATTAATCCTTCTAAGTATTTCGAATTCGAAGTATAACGAGGGCTCGGGTTCGATCCCAGGTTCACCATGGCACACACCAATGACTTTTCGAAGTTATGTGTGTATTTATCGCAGGTTCATTAGTGCCTCGGAGAGCACGTTAAGCCGTCGGTCCCGGTTGCCATACTAACATCTATGGCAGTCGTTACGGGTAGTTGGAGCCCACAAAAGTCCAACCAGTCTAACTAGGAACTTCGATATCGCCATTGGTCATAATGACCATTGGTTGTGGAGGTCAGATGGCAGTCGCTCCACGGAAAATATCGAAGTTCAGCCGCATCACAGTTAGACCGGAAAGCCGAACCCAACTGAGTTGGGAAAAAGGTTCAGAGAATGATGAACGTGGTAGTTATATTCAAGTCATACTCTCCAGCACCAGCAGCATGACGTCCGTAAATGTCTTCTTTTCTCTTGACCGATGAATTCTCATAAAAAAGTAGGTAAGGAGAGGTGAGGTTTAGCTACGTTTCGGAAGTATTCATGGCTATACCACGATTAAGATTTATTTATTTTATTGAGCATGGTGGAAACATATGGATAAAAATAAAGCCCTTCACATTCTAAAGTGTTGTGCCACAAGGGCGGCTTAGGCGTTGTGTTTTGATCAGATCCATAACAAAAAAAAATAAGAAAGAAGAAAGAAAATATTTTTATTCAGCCCAGCTTACCTATACAAAAATATACACAGCTTATCAAATAAGAAATTACAACATTTTGTAACGCAACCGGCGTGCATGTATGAAAACAATAATTATCGAAGTTGAAGAAGCGAAAGGTATATGCCAAGATCTTAGCAAGTGGGAAGATGTTGTCTGTGCCTACCACAGAACATTAAAAAACCAGATTTTTCTTTGTTCTGTGGTGCCTATCATTATGGGAAAGAGGCGTATTGGTATTTAACAAAACAATAAATTACGTGCTAGCGGTAATGTTTATGCTCTTTTTTTAAGTTTCGCCCGTACTTTGATATTTTCTGTGAAGCGACTGCCATCTAACCTCCACAATCCTTTGGCAATATCGAAGTTCTGTAGTTAGACCATTGTAGGACTTTTTATGGCTCCAACCACCCCTAATGACTGCTATAGATGTTCGTATGAAAACCGGGACCGAGGGCTTAACGAGAATGTAATTTTATTTATTTTAAATCCGATTACTCTCTCATGTTTTTAAAATTTTAGCAGTTACACGAGATCCGAATGACCTAAATCGTGACTTTCCTTGTTTAACCAAGGCTAGTACGTGCTATGAATGTGGAAATACCGACGAGCGAGTACACTGTGGTAATCTGCCCCGGTGTAGCAAAAGCACGAGACGCTAAAATGGTGCAGAGGAGTTGTAATTTCGTAGCGCCAAATTTTTCTTTTTTATACTACGTAGGCGGCAGACAAGCACACGGCCCACCTGATGGGAAGCGGTCACCGTGGCCTATGGACGTGTGCAACACTAAGGGTGACACACACGCGCTGCCTACCCTGAAGGGAAGGGGGAGGGCTAGGAAGAGGTGGGATGGCTAGGAAGGGGTGGGGAGAGGAGGGTACAGTGAGCTCTGGCTACCCTAATTACCGGCGGGAACACAACATGATGGTTATTATGGCCGCGGTGTTCTGTAGCGCGGAGGTACTACCCTAGTCGGACAGCTCATTTCGGACGGGAGATACCGTCGTATCCTACCTACTTCATTATTATCACTACGCTAACCACTATGCTACCGACATTTTTATTTAAGTGAAAGTTTTACATGCAATGACGATCAGATGATACAAACCAACAACATTTATCACAAATCGTACTCGAAGATCATACTCAAAAATAGCCAGAAGACCTATGAGACTCTCAAGGTCTTTTCAGAGCGCAAAATTTCAAAGGGAAAATACAAAAATAAAAGTTTTTCTGCTGATTAAATTGCTTGTTGTATCGCGATGAAGCGGCGGATTATCCGAAGCATTCGTCGAGGTCTGACCTCGTTTATTTAAACTTATCGTATTCGCCAGTGTCTGTGGTCTGTCTGTGCAGCTCACAAATGATTCCCGACTCGAGATTCCTTTTATTCCTTTGCTTTGTTGCAAAGGGAGTTATTCCGTTGAGTTTTAGAAATTCCGTTGAAAAAGTGTTGATTAAGCACATACTTACGGCCGAGAGATAAATTAATAATACTGAACAGGGCTCGTAGACAAGTGGAACAAGTCTAAATTGCTAAGGAATAGAATAGATTAGGTCGACCAATCAGACTCCAGCTCGTGATTCCGCCGCGGCGCAAGCATCGTTCACCGGCGATGACCTTGAATGTAATTGGTCGACCTAATCTTTTCGATTCCTTAGCGATTTACGCTGTGAAACTTGTCTACGCTGAATAGAAGGTACAGGGTCTCTGCCATCTATATATCTAAGTAGCTGTGTCGGTACATTGGAAATATTAAAAAAAAAAACTTGTGTGATATTATATGAACAATTCCAAACACAAAAGGATTGACTGTTTGTTCGCGATGTACCTACGCAAAAACTTCTAAACGGAATGTGATGTGATGTTTTTATTGGAAAGGTCTTTGTCAGACTTAAAATCTACCTGTTGATTGCAATTGGTTGAGTAGAACCGGAGAAATGACAAAAAGTTACGATAACCGATATTCATGAGGCTGGAGAAGCAGTCATTGGCTATTAGTGTCTAAATTACGCCACCGAATTTCAGCACAATACGCCTGCAATGCTATTTGAATTACTGACACACTATGCTGAAATTATGCCGCGTCATAGCATACAGCCTAACTTCGGTCGGGCGTAAGTTCAGCGGCAACTTTTTCTGTGAGTACATATTATACGCAACCGAAGTTCGGTTCGATTGCCGACGAAGATCCCGGGACGGGAGCAGTGGTAGGAGATAACGCCTGCACAACCGAATTTCTGCCGCGTAAGTTCGGCACTTATGGTTTGTCATATCAGCCGAATACGTCGTAAAATCAGCCGCCGAACTTCGGTCGCGTAACTTCGGTATAGTATGTTTAGACATTTACGGTCAAACACACGACTACCTTTTATGAAATCGGTACATAACTGAATAAAATCAAGGACAAACTCAATGCGTTGCGATCCTTTTTATCTACGCGTCGTAAATAATCGCCCAAATCCGTCTGTTCTTTTAAATCAACGTTTTCTTTGAGAAATATAAATACCCTTTTTGCTAAAATTACTTTTCGTATTGGAACAGGACTAAAAGGGGTAGCTTATAAGCCTTTTGTCAGACAAATAAAATCATGACGTACAATGAAAGTATTTTTAAATATGTATTAGTCTTGTCAAAGAGAGTTATGAATGAGAAAACGTCTGTAGCTTTGATAGAAATTTGAACGAACGATTCCATGATTTTTATTTATGGATTTTTGTCATTTAATATACCAGTAAATTATCTTTTTTATAGTCGATAGGCCTTTATCTGTAACTCTCCATGTATATCTGAGCCCGTAGACAAGTGTCAAAAGTCTACATCACTAAGGAATAGAACAGATTAGGTCGACCATGCCCACTTCAGCTGCATCCTAATGCTTTCATTTTCATTCGTAGGACCTTTGACCATCATTGTTATCAGCTAGAATATTTTGTATTAATACACTTTTGATTGAACTCCAGTCGTGTGAATCCAAATTGGGGTAAAGTCAACTGATGGACTGACAAAAAAAACGTGTAAATATGTTGTTTTCCCTTTTGTTATTTTAATTCGATTGTAACGTACGCTCTCTTTTGTTATTATAATTAGAATTTATTAATGAAAAACGTGATCTGTTTTACGGAAGAAAATTAGTGATGTATAACCAATTTTGTATTTGCCCAGTGGGCAGTGGGTAGGAAGGAAAAATATGTAGCTATTGTTATATGAAGGTTTGCAAAAGTATGATTTAACTAATTAAATTTTTTGGGTGTACGGGCCCCTTTTTTGTGCGGAAATACCCATTAATACCACCCCCGCGGCCAGCATGGGTGGCTATGTCAGAATCGGACTGACTTAAAGCCGCCTCTCTGGTCTTCAAGCGCCAGGGTATAAGGTGACCCTAGAGGTATTCTTTCGCACCCCGGGGTGTATGGGCCCCTACTAAGACCTATTGGGGCCAAGCTAACCTCACCAGTAAACCGGTACATACCTGCTGATAACAATCAAATTGAATCAATTGTAAAATTATTACATTGTCTTAAGTAGACTTCAACATAATTATGAAAGTGCACTTCGGATAAAAAGTTTCATGAAAGCTTGCCATCAGGCAAGGTTGGTGAAGTCATATTAATGTGTCCAATAAAAAACAAAAATGAAAAATGCTTTCTGAAGCGCAGAAATAGGTATCATTCTTAAAACTGTTGTGTCTCTTATCTGCGCTCAGCCTAAAAAAACATGATTTTTAATAGAAGCTTTCCGTCCAATTTCTTAACAAAATGTCCTATTATTTAGTGAAGGGAGGATAAGGGTCTTGACCCCCGAGAGCCCTCGAAAGGGCCGGTGTCCTCATCTCCTATTATGGCCCCGTTACTCACAAGCCTTCAAGTTCTATGGGCTGGTTATTAAATATTGGATAACAATATTTTATTTAACTCAAGGGTGAAATACTGTTGGATGGATGATTGAAAGTTTGCCATTGAATAAGAAGATAGATTTTCCCGAAGCATGAACGTACTTATTCTATTTTGTTTTAATAATAGCAACCCATTTATGTCCCACTGCTGGGCACGGGTCTCCTCTCCTCTAACGAGAGAGCTGAGAGGGTTTAGGCCTTAATCCAAACACGCTGGCCAAATGCGGGTTGGTGGATCGGACATGTCCTTAGAATTTCTCCTAGGACATGTTGGTCCTCACGATGTTTTCCTTCACCGTCAGCAGATGGTAAATCATGTGATTAGTACATATAAATTCCACAAAGTGAAATTCACATTGGTGCTGTCCGGCCGGATTCGAACCCGGTACTTCCAAATAGAGGCCGCGTTCTTATCCATTCAGCTACCATCGTCGCTTTGTTTTATTACACAATTAAAAAAAAATACAAGTTCATTGCTCCGACCGTCGTAATGAAATTCATCTATAAAACTATTCTTTTTCATGTCGTTAATAGTCTAATATAAAAAGTAATGTTTATTTTATGACCTTTCAGTAAAGATAAATATACTTTTACATCACCATCGTATTGTTCGAAGCTTCAAATAACACCTAACATTAATGCTAAGACATTTGTTAGCATGGGTAGATTGGCGATTACAGGATAGGCCCTCTGAGCTGTTTCCATGTACCTAGCGGAGGTAGTACACGACGGTATTTCCCGTCCGAACTGAGCTGTCCGACTGAGGTAGTACCTCCGCCCTACAGAAGACCGCGGCCATAACAACCATATTGTTGTGTTCCCGGCGGTTCTATAATATATTTCAATCTAAAATCTTAAAAAAAAAAAAAAAAATGGTGACTCCCATTCTAGAGACTTTGCCTCAGCTTACCATCAGGCGAGGTGAAGTCATATTGACGTGACCGACATAAAAAAAAAAAAAAAAACTAAATTTCCATTACAGTCATATTTTAAAGGAGATACTCTGCATAATCTCTTACAGGAAATTAAACATTATGACGTTCAGTTATAAAAGCCATTATCCCATCGATTTAATCGCTCAATAGTTTGTAAAACTCATTACAATTATTATCAAACCAATATATGGTAACATTCCTCTCGTATTGGCGAATTATCGACGAGTGAATGGGTCTACTGTATATAAAAGTTAAACGTTCAGAAGGATAATTGGAAAATGTGAACTGAAATTAAATTAGTTTAAGGCCTTCTTAGGATTTGAGTGAAATTAGCATCGTAATAAACAGATCAATTAATGTCCTGTTAATAATTGGCCAATTATAACATCAGAGGTTCTATAAATAGTATAGATTTTGTTCGGAATTTTTTTATATCACTAAGGCTTCCCGCACACGAGCCACCGGCCACAACCACAAAACGCCGCCACTGGCATATTTCTTGTAATTTTCATACATTTTATATGGACTCGCCGCACACGGTTGTCACCGGTGGCGGCCACAGCCACAAACGCCGCCACAAGTGGCTCGCACCGGCCACTAAACGCCGCCACACGCCACACGCGCGTAGCAACAAGCAAAAAGTAGCAACCACCGACCGCAAGTTGTGTCGACCATCGGCCACAAGTGGCTGTCGCGCGCTTCAGCTTCTTTTGTGGTCGCTTCTTGCCACTTGTGGCGGCGTTTGTGGCTGTGGCGTGTGGCCCGTATGCGGCGGCACTTAGTTCGCAGACAAGCAAACTTGATGGAAACCGGTTGCGGTTATGCGATGAGACTGTCAAATTCACGTTGCCGACCCTGTAAAACCCTTCTAATGCCATTCTTGAAGAACTCCATATTGTAGCCGCCAGGGAAAACCACAGCAGGGAGATCATTCTACAGCCTAAGCGTGCGCGGAATGAAATTTCTTTCATACCTCACAGTACGCACTGCAGGCGGATGCAATAGTATGAGGATGAATTCCCTGCCTGTGGCGAGCGGTGCGATGATAGAACATGGCTGTAGGCAATGACCTTAAAGGGGAAATGCTCTAACGAACTGAACTACCTGGACAGGTCTTATATATTTGGCATTCTCCTATATAAAACGTTTTGGGGCGACGCTGAAGCCATTTACTGTAATTCTACGTAAATTACGGAAACCATGAATTTTATGCATTTTTTTTTCGATTAATCCGCCAGAATAATACAAGAAATTTTTGAAGCAATTACATCTAGTATCAGTATAAATTTATTAAGTCAGGGATTCAATGCCTGCTCAAATATTTGTGTTCGTGAATATAAATATTTGCATTAGTCTGGGTATTTCTATGCATAATATCTCGAGTCTATATTTTATGTATAATTAAGGTTTGCTTACTTTGAGTCTAGATACCTAGCACAGTGTAGAATGCATACATACATACATAAAATTATACTCATGCCTTTTTCCCTCCGGGGTAGGCAGAGACAACAGACCGCCATCTGCCTCTGTCCTGACATACTTCACGCGCTTCCTCTACTGTCATTAAGCCTTTCATGCAAGCCCGCCGGTTTCGAGTGCTTTTGACCTGCATTTTTTGCAATAACTCCTTAATTTGGTCAGTGTATACTCTGCGAGGTCGACCCCGGCTTGCCTGCCCACTTACATGTGCCTTACTTAATTTTATTGGTGTTTCATTCGCTCTAGGTGCCCAAACCACCTTAGCATACCCTTTTCAATTCACGTTACAACATTCTCTTTCAATTGTAGAATGTTGTTGAATATTTATTAATAAGATAGAATACCAAGATATAAGACAACATATTCTTTGCTGATAAATCAACCCATCAAATAACCAGCCCTCCCTATCTAACGACACGAATTAATTAGGCCACAATAATGGCCTATTCGACGGTGTCTCATTCAGGTCTATTATACCATTCCATCGCTAATTATTTCGTGAAACTTGACCTAAATATCGGTACAATACATCGTGTGTGTCACCTGAAAGAGATTCTATTGAAATACCGAGATCATATATCGTGGTTTTTTAGGGTTCTGTAATGAAATGGAGAAAACACTACCTTATTATATACTAGCTTCCGTCCGCGGCTTCGCCCGCGTGGATGTCGGTATCGCCACCAAGTTTACTTATAGTGTGAAGCTAGCTTATAGCATCGTTTTAACATAATACCTAACAAAATTCAAATATGAGTCGTTAGATTACACGTTGTTACAGAATGCGTTGAAGAAATAAAGGTTCACTGCTCGTCCCCCGTACGTGATAGCGTAATAATATGTAGCCTATGTGTTGACCCGACTTCCTAATAATATTCATGCAAAATTTGAAGTAAAACCATGCAGTACTTTTTCTGTCTGTCTGGCTGTCTGTGCAGCTCACAAATGATTCCCGACTCGAGATTCCTTTTATTCCTTTGCTTTGTTGCAAAGGGAGTTATTCCGTTGAGTTTTAGAAATTCCGTTGAAAAAGTGTTGATTAAGCACATACTTACGGCCGAGAGATAAATTAATAATACTGAACAGGGCTCGTAGACAAGTGGAACAAGTCTAAATTGCTAAGGAATAGAATAGATTAGGTCGACCAATCAGACTCCAGCTCGTGATTCCGCCGCGGCGCAAGCATCGTTCACCGGCGATGACCTTGAATGTAATTGGTCGACCTAATCTTTTCGATTCCTTAGCGATTTACGCTGTGAAACTTGTCTACGCTGAATAGAAGGTACAGGGTCTCTGCCATCTATATATCTAAGTAGCTGTGTCGGTACATTGGAAATATTAAAAAAAAAAACTTGTGTGATATTATATGAACAATTCCAAACACAAAAGGATTGACTGTTTGTTCGCGATGTACCTACGCAAAAACTTCTAAACGGAATGTGATGTGATGTTTTTATTGGAAAGGTCTTTGTCAGACTTAAAATCTACCTGTTGATTGCAATTGGTTGAGTAGAACCGGAGAAATGACAAAAAGTTACGATAACCGATATTCATGAGGCTGGAGAAGCAGTCATTGGCTATTAGTGTCTAAATTACGCCACCGAATTTCAGCACAATACGCCTGCAATGCTATTTGAATTACTGACACACTATGCTGAAATTATGCCGCGTCATAGCATACAGCCTAACTTCGGTCGGGCGTAAGTTCAGCGGCAACTTTTTCTGTGAGTACATATTATACGCAACCGAAGTTCGGTTCGATTGCCGACGAAGATCCCGGGACGGGAGCAGTGGTAGGAGATAACGCCTGCACAACCGAATTTCTGCCGCGTAAGTTCGGCACTTATGGTTTGTCATATCAGCCGAATACGTCGTAAAATCAGCCGCCGAACTTCGGTCGCGTAACTTCGGTATAGTATGTTTAGACATTTACGGTCAAACACACGACTACCTTTTATGAAATCGGTACATAACTGAATAAAATCAAGGACAAACTCAATGCGTTGCGATCCTTTTTATCTACGCGTCGTAAATAATCGCCCAAATCCGTCTGTTCTTTTAAATCAACGTTTTCTTTGAGAAATATAAATACCCTTTTTGCTAAAATTACTTTTCGTATTGGAACAGGACTAAAAGGGGTAGCTTATAAGCCTTTTGTCAGACAAATAAAATCATGACGTAAAATGAAAGTATTTTTAAATATGTATTAGTCTTGTCAAAGAGAGTTATGAATGAGAAAACGTCTGTAGCTTTGATAGAAATTTGAACGAACGATTCCATGATTTTTATTTATGGATTTTTGTCATTTAATATACCAGTAAATTATCTTTTTTATAGTCGATAGGCCTTTATCTGTAACTCTCCATGTATATCTGAGCCCGTAGACAAGTGTCAAAAGTCTACATCACTAAGGAATAGAACAGATTAGGTCGACCATGCCCACTTCAGCTGCATCCTAATGCTTTCATTTTCATTCGTAGGACCTTTGACCATCATTGTTATCAGCTAGAATATTTTGTATTAATACACTTTTGATTGAACTCCAGTCGTGTGAATCCAAATTGGGGTAAAGTCAACTGATGGACTGACAAAAAAAACGTGTAAATATGTTGTTTTCCCTTTTGTTATTTTAATTCGATTGTAACGTACGCTCTCTTTTGTTATTATAATTAGAATTTATTAATGAAAAACGTGATCTGTTTTACGGAAGAAAATTAGTGATGTATAACCAATTTTGTATTTGCCCAGTGGGCAGTGGGTAGGAAGGAAAAATATGTAGCTATTGTTATATGAAGGTTTGCAAAAGTATGATTTAACTAATTAAATTTTTTGGGTGTACGGGCCCCTTTTTTGTGCGGAAATACCCATTAATACCACCCCCGCGGCCAGCATGGGTGGCTATGTCAGAATCGGACTGACTTAAAGCCGCCTCTCTGGTCTTCAAGCGCCAGGGTATAAGGTGACCCTAGAGG
The DNA here is from genome assembly GCA_963576445.1 of Lithosia quadra. Lineage (NCBI taxonomy): Eukaryota > Metazoa > Arthropoda > Insecta > Lepidoptera > Erebidae > Lithosia > Lithosia quadra. The sequence continues at coordinate 15,812,733 of OY754884.1, read as the reverse complement.
TATTCTTTCGCACCCCGGGGTGTATGGGCCCCTACTAAGACCTATTGGGGCCAAGCTAACCTCACCAGTAAACCGGTACATACCTGCTGATAACAATCAAATTGAATCAATTGTAAAATTATTACATTGTCTTAAGTAGACTTCAACATAATTATGAAAGTGCACTTCGGATAAAAAGTTTCATGAAAGCTTGCCATCAGGCAAGGTTGGTGAAGTCATATTAATGTGTCCAATAAAAAACAAAAATGAAAAATGCTTTCTGAAGCGCAGAAATAGGTATCATTCTTAAAACTGTTGTGTCTCTTATCTGCGCTCAGCCTAAAAAAACATGATTTTTAATAGAAGCTTTCCGTCCAATTTCTTAACAAAATGTCCTATTATTTAGTGAAGGGAGGATAAGGGTCTTGACCCCCGAGAGCCCTCGAAAGGGCCGGTGTCCTCATCTCCTATTATGGCCCCGTTACTCACAAGCCTTCAAGTTCTATGGGCTGGTTATTAAATATTGGATAACAATATTTTATTTAACTCAAGGGTGAAATACTGTTGGATGGATGATTGAAAGTTTGCCATTGAATAAGAAGATAGATTTTCCCGAAGCATGAACGTACTTATTCTATTTTGTTTTGTTAATAGCAACCCATTTATGTCCCACTGCTGGGCGCGGGTCTCCTCTCCTCTAACGAGAGAGCTGAGAGGGTTTAGGCCTTAATCCACACACGCTAGCCTAATGCGGGTTGGTAGATCGGACATGTCCTTAGAATTTCTTCTAGGACATGTGGATTTCCTCACGATGTTTTCCTTCACCGTCAGCAGATAGTAAAATATGTGATTAGTATTAAATTCCACAAAGTGAAATTCATATTGATGCTGTCCGGCCGGATTCGAACTCGGTGCCTCTGAGTAGAGGCCGCGTCCTTATCCATTCAGCTACCATCGCTTTGTTTTATTACAGAATAAAAAAAAATTACAAGTTCATTGCTCCGACCGTCGTAATGAAAGTCATCTATAAAACTATTCTTTTTCATGTCGTTAATAGTCTAATATAAAAAGTAATGTTTATTTTATGACCTTTCAGTAAAGATAAATATATTTTTACATCACCATCGTATTGTATGGAGCTTCAAATAACACCTTACATTGATTCTAAGACATTTGATAGCGCGGGTAGTTTGGTGATTACAGGATAGGCCCTCTGAGCGGTTTCCATGTTAGGTACATGACGGTATCTCCCATCCGAACTGAGCTGTCCGACTGAGGTAATACCTCCGCCCTACAGAAGACCGCGGCCATAATAACCATAGTGTTGTGTTCCCGGCGGTAAGTAGGGTAGCCAGAGCTCACAATCCTCCCTCATCCGTTTTTGCGTGAAACAGTAACAAATAACCTCCCGACATCCAGACATCCACACAAACATTCTTACAAACTTTTGCGTTTATGATTGATGATTAGTGGGATAGGATAGGATTGTAGGCTCGAAGAGATTTATATAACTTTTTCTATATATTTAAATCCAAAACTCAATTTCTATTACAGTCATATTTTAAGGGAGATACTCTGCATAATCTCTTACATGAAATTAAACATTATGACGTTCAGTTATAAAAGCCATTATCCTATCGATTTAATCGTTCAATAGTTTGAGAAACTCATTACAATTATTATCAAACCAATATATGGTAACATTCCTCTCGTATTGGCGAATTATTGACGGGTGAATGGGTCTATATATAAAAGTTAAACGTTCAGAAGGATAATTGGAAAATGTGGACTGAAATTAAATTAGTTTAAGGCCTTCTTGGGATTCGAGTGAAATTAGTATCGTAATAAACAGATCAATTAATGTCCTGTTAATAATTGGCCAATTATAACATCAGAGGTTCTATAAATAGTATAGATTTTGTTCGGAATTTTTTTATACCACTTAATTCGCAGACAAGCACACGGTTCACTTGATGGAAAGCGGTTACCGTGGAAGTGCGCAACACCAGGGACGTCACACGCTGCCAACCCTGTAAAAACCTTTTAATGCCATTCTTGAAGAACTCCATATTGTAGCCGCCAGGGAAAACCACAGCAGGGAGATCATTCTACAGCCTAAGCGTGCGCGGAATGAAATTTCTTTCATACCTCACAGTGCGCACTGCAGGCGGATGCAATGTGTGAAGATGAATTCCCTGCCTGTGGCGAGCGATGATAGAACATGGCTGTGGGCAATGACCTAAAAGGGGAAATACTCTAACGAACTGAACTACCTGGATAGGTCTTATATATTTGGCATTCTCCTATATATTAAACGTTTTGGGGCGATGCTAGAGCCATCTACTGTAATTCTACGTAAATTACGGCAACCATGAATTTTATGCATTTTTTTTTCGATTAATCCGCCAGAATAATACAAGAAATTTTTGAAGCAATTACATCTAGTATCAGTATCTTTATAAGTCAGGGATTCAATTCAATGCCTGCTCAAATATTTGTGTTCGTGAATATAAATATTTGCATTAGTCTGGGTATTTCTATACATAATATCTCGAGTCTATATTTTATGTATAATTAAGGTTTGCTTACTTTGGGTCTAGATAGCACAGTCTAGAATGCATACATACATACATAAATGATGCTTACGCTTTTTCCCTTCGAGGTAGGCAGAGACAACAGACTGTGGTGTGTCATTCGCTCAGTATTCATTCGCTCTACGTGCCCAAACCACCTTAGCTGCATACCCTTTTCAATTCTCGTTACAACATTCTCTTTCAATTGTAGAATGTTGTTGAATATTTATTAATAAGATAGAATACCAAGATATAAGACAACATATTCTTTGCTGATAAATCAACCCATCAAATAACCAGCCCTCCCTATCTAACGACACGAATTAATTAGGCCACAATAATGGCCTATTCGACGGTGTCTTATTCAGGTCTATTATACCATTCCATCGCTAATTATTTCGTGAAACTTGACCTAAATATCGGTACAATACATCGTGTGTGTCACCTGAAAGAGATTCTATTGAAATACCGAGATCATATTTCGTGGTTTTTTAGGGTTCCGTAATGAAATGGAGAAAACACTACCTTATTATATACTAGCTTCCGTCCGCGGCTTCGCCCGCGTGGATGTCGGTATTGCCACCAAGTTTACTTATAGTGTGAAGCTAGCTCATAGCATGGTTTTAACATAATACCTAACAACATTCAAATATGAGTCGTTAGATTACACGTTATTACAGAATATGTTGAAGAAATAAAGGTTCAATGCTCGTCCCCCGTACGTGATAGCGTAATAATATGTAGCCTATGTGTTGACCCGATTTCCTAATAATATTCATGCAAAATTTGAAGCAAATCCATGCAGTACTTTTTGAGTTTATCCCGGACATACAGGCAAACAGACAAAATTCTAAAATCTATATTTTTGGCTTCGGTATCGATTGTACATCACAACCCAAGTATTTTTTTTTCAAAAAATGTTTAATGTACAGTTTTGACTTTCCTATCATTTTATTATATTATGTACCTATATAGATTATTGATACTCAACAAGTCGTCTATCATCTCATGAATCGTGATAATAGTTGAAACCTTGGGCCACTATGTCACAGAATATATAATAGTACTAACTGTGCCCCAACACTTGCACAGTCGGAGACCAGCCCCCTTACTCTTGATTTTAATTCCGATCGATCGACATTAGAATTTTATGTTTCGTACTCTTGAATTCAATACTAGTATTATTATTATAGAATTGCGTGGCCATATTGGACACTAAATGGGATTAGGATTGCTAAATCGCCACCCATTTCGCTAGTCTTGAGTAAATTTAACAGCTGTCTATTGTCGTTGGATTGTGTTTATTATTGTTTGTTGATTAAGATTTTCTCTATAACAAAAGTGCAACTTTGTAAAAATTGTATTACGTTTTAAGTGGTTTTTTTTTTCATCAACAGATATACATTTGAAGTAACTATTCATTTAGCTGTATATTCACTTTAAATTCAATTAAAATAAAATAACCCATATAAGGCGGCTACCATGAAACAAACGTGATTTACTATTTTTTATCTTCTTGTACTGTTTTCTGTTCCAAAATCAAAATATTACTTTTATAAACTCATGATTTGTTTTTATTATGTTAAATTTATCAGTTTACTAGCTGTTGCCCGCGGCTCCGCCCGCGTGGATGTCGGTTATGATTTTCCCGCTTTTCTGTTGAAAATTTTCCTGAATTTTCTTTTCTATAAACCTCACGGAGCCCGAGACCTTTCCAAGGAATGCAAAACCGTGGAAATCGGTTCGTGCGGTCTGGAGTTATAGCGTCAGGAAGGAAAATCCTACTTATTTTTATATAGTAGATTGTAAAAACTATGAAATATTTCTTTGGCGTTTTCTCGCATACGGAACCCTTCATGTACACGTCCAACTCGCTTTTGGTAGCTTTTTACTAGTAGCACGAGTAGCGGAGTGTGTGACTTTCTTTGTGAATATACATAGATACATATACTTACGCCTTTGTCCCTTTGAAGTAGACAGAGACAACAGCTCGCCTCTGCTTCTGTCCTTACACATCTTGACGAGCTTCCGTTACTGTCGTTAAGCCTTTCTTGTAGGCTGCTGGTTTGGAGTGCTTCGGATCTGAAATTATTATTTTCTTTCGAAAATATGGCCACGAAATTCGTATTATTATAGACAGTTGATAAAAGAAAAATTTCCTTAAGAGCCCGCCCCCCCAAGCTCCTAACCTCCTCTCCCCGTCTGCGGCCAATCCGGCCGGGGTGAGAGTGGGCCTCTAGAGGGCTACTCCGGAGGTTCTCCACGTGTCCCTCTGGCTAGCAGAGGGCACAGTGGGGAGCGAGCGGAGGGCGAGCTTATTGTCTGCGCGCCGAAGGTTGCTACACCCCACCTTCCTTTGGGGAGTCGAGGGGGCCATCTTAAAATCGTAGATGGTCCGGGGTCAGCTGGGGTGCGAGGGTTATGCCTATTGGGTAACCTTGCACCCCAGTAATTAAGACCCGAGACGGCGTGTGGTTTTAGTCGGTTCGATTCTGACAACCACCCCTGATGGCCGACGGGGGTGGTATCCATGAAGATTTCTGCACGATGACGCTCCTGATGTTGCACACGTCCTTCGGCCATGGTGATCGCTCCCTAACAGGTGGGCCGTGGGCTTGTCTACCACCTAAATAGTATAATATATAATTACCCTCGCTGACGCAGTTGGGTAAAAAGAGCGTTTTTAATATTGCAACCTGTGAGGGCATAAAATAGGGTATGATAGTTCTTATGGACCGATATCTAAGCTGGTGGAGCCGCGGGCAACAGCTAGTGCTCAAATGAATGATGATACAAAAACGTTGGCCAAGTTGTGAAGTTGTGAAAGCTAGTACTTAACAATAGAAACAACAAAAACGCTTTCACTAACGCCACGCCTTTATGAATTTCCCGCTAAAATGTGTCAGTGTAAAGTATATTTGGCAGTGAGCCAGCACATCTCATGAAGCCAATTGTGACTGCTGAGTGCCTGATCCGTTATGCCAGCTTTTATGTTCTGACGTATCAGCAATCACTCCCGAAATATGTCGTTTTTACCCGACTACGACAGTGAGGGTAATGTGTTTCGCGCGTATGTATGTATCTAGTTTTCTTTGTGCCCCTCTATAGGCCTAACGGTTCGACAGATTTCGATGAATGAGGTCTCAAATGAAAGGTATGGATCTCCCGAGTGTCATAGGGTACCTACATGAAATGTGATAAAAACCATAGTTTTGATTTCTGGTGCTAAAATGTAGGTACGTTGTCAAAAAAAAACATTTTTTTTCAAAAATATCGAGTAGGTAATCAAAATGAAGAAGAAAGAAGATTCCAAAAATATAATGGTTATAATGTCGTAACAACAAAGTACCTATAAAAAAAATAAAAAAAAGCCCGACAGCTGTTGAAAAGACCAAAACAAGCTTGATAGCAGGCGGTACCTATTCACAAACCATAAACCGAAAAAAAAATACAGGCGAATAGCGAATAGCGAAGTGTGGTTCCACCATAAGAAGCGCAAAACTTTGTACTGAGAACACTGTGAGTATATTGAAACTCGTACAAGTTTCCTGTTTCAAAGTCTTTGTAGCGCTATAAATTAAAGGGGCAATAATATTGCCAATATTGTGGGCAATATTGGACTTTCACCGGTAGAAGCAATATTGAATATTGCCGGGAACGTTCGTTGGTTAGTTGTTAGAACTATGGAGAACTTCCTAGTTATAGATTGCCAATAGGAAAGAAAGTTAGTGAATTCATATTTGTTAGGATTTTTTTATTCATGATTAGCTTAAGTTGACCTCTACTGGAGAAAGGCAAGGTCAAGAGTACCCAATTATGAAAATAGAGGAAGCGAAAGGAGTATGCCGAGATCGTAGCAAGTGGAAAGATGTTGTCTCTGCCTACCCCAATGGGAAAAGGCGTAATTTGTATGTATTTTTTTGGACGGTCGGACTTCACCTCGCCTGATGGTAAGCTAAAGGTAAAGTCTCAGGAAGGGGTTCTCATTATTTAACATATAATATATACCTATATAGAAAGATTAAAACGTTAACAAATCGGTATGAATTTAATAACTTATTCGGCATACACCTTACTACTTACGCTTCGAATACAAAATTCCTTATCTACCCCACATTTCATTTCTCTACCCCCTCAAAAATAATCGTATTGATTTATTTATATTTGTTTTCCTTTTTCGCTCCTCTTTTTCGCCCCATTAATAATTGTCGGCCGTTTATTTTTCCTTTATCGGCCACATTCATTTGTTTCACCGTTCGATAAACAGACGTTATTATCAGTAATCGTTATATTACGACCCAGTTGGTACCTACTTGCTACATTATTTCAAACCTACGCATTATTGCGAGGGATAAAAAGGTGCTCTTATAAAAATACTTACCTACGCCTAGAAATATACTTTAACTAGCTGATTCAGGGCTCCGCCCGAGCAGGTGTCGGTTTTTTTTATATAGGACACGTCAAAATGACTTCACCCCGCCTGATGGTAAGCTAAAGGTAAAGTAGTATCCCATCTGCCCCGGTGACTTGGCTCGGTGCCGGGCCATATGGGAAAAAAAAGTTTTAACTGGCCCGTTCATATGTTGACCGGGCCAGATGACACAAATCAAGTGCCACCGTCCCCGGTAAGGGAAAAATAGAGGATACGCCTCGTAATTTTTTTATACATAGGAAACGTCAATTTGACTTCACCTCGCCTGATGGTAAGCTGAAGGTAAAGTTACCATCAGGCGAGGTGAAGTCAAATTGACGAGTCCTATATATCTATAAAAAAATTACGAGGCGTATCCTCTATTTTACCCTTACCGGGGACGATGGCACTTGATTTGTGTCATCTGGCCCGGTCAACATATGAACGGGCCAGTTAAAACGTTATTCCCATGTGGCCCGGCACCGGGCCAAGTCACCGGGATACACCCTATAGTATTTATGTTTGTAAGATTTTTTATTACCTCATATTTTCCGAACTCTATGTTCCGTTGAAGAAACAAAATGTGTGTAGTTCGTCATACTGATACACATATTCTGTTTGATAGTACTATATATGGTTAACTGCGAATCTGGTGAGTTGAGAATCTGGTAAGTTGAGAATCTGGTGAGTTGAGTATCTGGTAAGTTGAGAATCTGATAAGTTGCGAATCTGGTGAACTGCTCTCAAGCCGACTATAGGAGGAAGAAAACACATGAGCTGGTAAAGAACTCCAAGTTTTGATGGTGCAGCAAAGAAAAGAGGAACCGAAGCGCTTGGTTCTTGATGGAATTGTTTGCGACATATCTAATTTCTATACATAGATGGATAGAGATCTAGATCTTCCACAATAAAACAATTAAACAATTCCATAAAGAACCAAGCGGTTCGGTTTCCTTTCCTTTGCCGCACCATCAAAACCTGGAATTCTTTACCAGCTCACGTGTTTCCTTCCTCATACAGTCCCGGGTCCTTTAAGCGGGGCGTGAAAAAGCATTTGATGAGGCCGTCAAGCTGAGAGCCACCATTTTGGCACTATCGGTGTTTGCAATGGTGACTCCCATTCTAGAGACTTTACCTCAGCTTACCATCAGGCGAGGTGAAGTCATGTTGATGTGACCGACAAAAAAAAAATCTTAATTCTGTTAAAGGCAAACCACTGTCATGCCACTGACTAAAAATGCTATTTAATTTTACTGTTATACAGTTAAAGTCTTAACACTTACATTAAATTTTTTCATTCGCTCTACAAAATATCATATAATTTTAGACTTTAACCTGATAATTGTAAAATCCAAAATTAAATGGTATTTTGTTGAAGTGTTAATGGTATGACAGTGGTTTGTCTTTAGCAGAATCGAGGCCCAGATTTTGCTCTTAACATAAGGTCTAGGAACTAAAACATGTTTGTATTTTTTCAATTTTGTATTGCGTCTCAAATAAGCATGGATATATAAAATGAATCCCCAGTGATTTGATATAGGTACATGCTAAATCGTTGGAGCTTTATAGAAGTCGAAACTTTTGTAATTTAAATTTTGTTAATAACAACCTAGACTGTAACATTTATTTGGAATAAATTCCATTATAAAACGCTTGCGAATGAGTTCGTGTGAGTGTTAATGTGACAGATGAAAGTTATAAAATGAGGATAAAACTGGAAACAGGCTGACTAAACGCTTAAATTGCTTGTATAACTTGTTAAATTATAATACGCACACAGTAAATACATGTATGAAACATAATTCAAACATAATTCAGGGTAGGCAGCGCGTGTGTGACACCCTTAGTGTTGCACAAGTCCATAGGCCACGGTGACCGCTTCCCATCAGGTGGACCGTGTGCTTGTCTGTCACCTAAGTGGTATAAAAAACATGGATTCATTGTTCAAAGAGTCTTGATTAAGGAGGATTAAGAAGGTAGGACATGACAGTATCTCCCGTTCGAACTGAGCAGTCCGACTGGGGTAGTACCTTGAGGTACTACCCCAGTCGCGCGCGCCTTCTGTAGGGTCTTCTGCGGTCTTCTGTAGGGTTGACCCTACAGAAGACCGCGGCAATAATAATCATCGTGTTGTGTTCCCGGCGGTAAGTAGAGTAGCCAGAGCTCACAATCCACCCCTCCCAAATCTCCCCTTTCCAGGATTTGGTCACTAACTCGTAGCGAGGCAAACATAACGATATTTGGTAGCCTCTATTTTTTCAAATTATTTTTATCATTATCTTGATGAATATTATCGCAAACTAAACGATTTATCGGTATTTCGAACGATATTTCGGAATCTAAATATAGCTAACGATCCCAAAAGTACAGACAAGAATCGTTACTGCAACCGATGTTTGTCGCTATCTTAGCTTGCGATTTCGGTAGCAAGGTCGTAGCAATAAATGCCGAGACTGCGGCCCTAGGAGAATTTGGTCTCCCCGCTAACAGCACAGAATCCGTCCATTGAGGGATTAAACTTATGAAACTCAGACGAGATTGGATCCTTGTAAAAGCTTTACACAGCGTTTCAAACTGTCAGTCACAATTATATCCTCATCACGCTAAGTTCGCTCCTAATTAGGAGATAGTGAGTGTTTCAGTATGTAGAACTCAGCACTTTAATGTAAAATCTTCAAGAGGTAGCCATTTTGTAAATTGGCAAAGTGACGTAGTCAATTTAATTATGTGTTAGTAGAATTAGCTTAAATCTGTCTGACTATCTATACTGATAAAATTTTAAGCAGCTGTATTTGTACATTGGAGATGATAGAAAAAAATACTTGGGTGAAATGAATTCTTCTGATTACAATTTTTTTTTTGAAAGACTTCGAAGACTTTTTTTTATTCATGATAGGCTTACGTTTGACCTCAATCCCACCTGATGGTAAGTGACGATGCGTTCTATGATGAATCATCTGCCTAGAAGGAACCTATGCACTCGTGACTTGAATACTCCCTTCAGAAAGATGATAGAATTTTTGGATGACTGAAGATTTTAGAAAGACGACGTGCGTGCGGATTTAATTGGCCTTAGTCCGACATAACCACCCTCGATGACCAACAGCGGGTATCCGTGGTTATTTCCGCATGGAAAAAAAGATGTATTTCAGCTTACAGTATGAGGTTAGCTTAGCCACAAAGATAATGATGGAACAAATTTTAAAAGTGAAAAAAAAAATACTAAAAAATCCAAATAAGTACTATCGGGGTACGTAGTGGTGTAACCCCTAGTCCTGAAACTTTACCTTAAACTCACCATCAGGCGAGGTTGACTTGTACAATAAAAAAACACCACTGAATTGAAGAGAAAATACAGTAAACCAGAGTTTAAACGATCAAATAACAGCGCAATTGCGAAGTTAGGAATCCAAACACACGTTTAGCACTCGCACTGAAATTGCTCGTTACACAGAAAATTTGGAGTCTATTTTCAACCATTTAGATAATAGAAAGCATTCAACTCTTGAACAGCTGGAATTTCACATCGTATTAATGTTTGTACTTGGCTGTTATTACATAGTTGTGCTATAATATAATCCTACCTAATTTTATTTTATACTACTTAGGTGGCAGACAAGCAAACGGCTCACCTGATGGGAAGCGGTCACCGTGGCCTATTTAGATGTGTGCAATATCAGGAGTGGAGGGGCATTGAGGAATTTGGGCGTGAGTTAGAGGTGGGGATTGGGGAGTTTGGGAGGGAGGGGGGGGGGGAGGGGGTACCCCACTTACCGGCGGGAACACAGCACGATGGTTATTATGGCCGTGGTCTTCTGTAAGGTACTACTCCTGTCGGACTGCTTAGTCTTCTTCTTCGTGTCAATGATTCACTTCTTCAAATTACCTACGTGGTGAAAAAAAAAAGACTTCAGCTTACCATCAGGCAAGGTGAAGTCATGTTGAAGTACCTATAATATAAAAAAATGCGTACTGGTGTATCTCCATACTCTGTTGTTATTAAACAGAAGACATACATTTTATTACAAGTTCCCTACTTAATATGGCCATCGATTTAATCACTTCACCACAATATATGTAGTTGTAATATGTGCACCTATATAAACACAAACCCATATCATTAATGGCCCTTGAAAGTCCTTCCCAACAATATTGCAGAGTGTATCCTTTGATTCCGAAACTTAGTAATTATTATTTCGCGCCCTAATAAGGGTCGGAATCCGTTCACCCACCGCGACCTCTCACCAGTGGGTGAAGGGGTAATTACTGATCAGTATCAAGAATATTATTAAACTATCGAGAATAACACCTCTGGAACTAAACAAAGGGTACCTAAAACATTATAATATATATTGTTATTTCCAAAGGTTTTTTTTAATGTCGGACACGTCAACATGACTTCACCTCGCTTGATGGTAAGCTAAAGGCAAAGTCTCTGGAATGGGAGTCACCATTGCAAATACCGCTAGTGCCACAATGGTGGCTCTCAGCTTGACGGCCTCATCAAATGCATCACACCCCGCTTAAAGGACCCGGGACTGTAGGTGGCAAGAAACACGTGAGCTGGAAGAATTGCAGGTATAATTATTGTCCGCTCGTTTATCCAAATGCATGTTTTTTATCGATTGCACTTGGGGGAATGTGCGCTGGAATTGCATAACCTAATTCCTCCAAGCCCCTTTCATCACCGAACGACCAGACGTACGGCAACGCACCACCGGTACATGGTGGATATCCCACTCATACGCACAAAGCGTTTTGGCAGTACGTTCATCGTGCGTACTGCTAAAGAGTGGAATGCCCTGCCTGAGTCCGTATTTCCGGAAAGCTACAACCTGGGAGTCTTCAAGTCTAGAGTGAATAGGTTTCTTCTAGGCAAGCGTGCTCCACCGTCGACCACATCATCATTTACCAAACAGGTGAGATCCTGGTCAAACGCGAGCCTATTACCAATAAAAAAAAATGCGGACAAACAAACGGACGGTTATCCCGCTACGTGTGTATTGTAGAAATCTTAGCTTACTATCAAGCAGGGTGCAGTCAATTGACAGATCAAATTTATAAAAAAACTGGAAGGCTTTATATTTCTGGCGATTGAGGATTGTCTCAACGTATACTAACTAGTCAAGTCACTACCGCTACGCCACAGAAGCTGACTAAACTCACTCACTCTAAAATGTATAAACATGAGTCGATAAATATTAGGTACTAGCTGTGCCCCGCGGCTTCGCCCGTGGCATACGTCGTCCCTGTGGTAGGATAAAAAGTATCCTATGTCCGTCTCCTAATAAGTTAATAATGGTCGTTAAGTTTTCTTAAATTTTCTAATGTCCCGCGCAAATTTCTTAACTTTTTCTTCCATAAGAACCTTCTCCTGACAATAACAAACACAACAAAAAAAGAATTAACGAAATCGGTCCAGCTTTTCACGCGTGATGCCGTGACCAAGGGAAACAGGGATTCATTTTTATAGTATAGATTTGTGAGGGGAGAAACTTCGTTAAGTAAACACGGAACATATCAAGTTAACAGGTCAAATGATAATTATGTTAATGGGATAACAAATGTCTTCCTGATAATAGGTAAGACGGGATAACATTATTGTTGGCGCCGCCCAGTCGGCACCTACGTGAAATCTTTTGTATAATTTTGAATATTATTTACTTTACTATCTAGAAAGCCGCGTGATCCTAGTGGTTTGGGTAATGGACTGCTGAGACGAGGTCTCGGGTTCGATCCCAGGTTCACCATGGCACACACCAATGACTTTTCGATGCTTTTCGAAGTTATGTGTGTATTTATCGCGGGTTTATAAGTGCCCGGTTAATGGCAATGGGCTCGCCACCTGTTACATTGGGACCTAAACATAAACTGGCGAAATGTGGGTGCTAGCACCTCTGCCTACCCATTCGGGGATATAGGCGTAAGTTTATGTTATGAGTTATGTTATGTTACTATCTAAGACAGCCTCTGTGGCGTAGCGGTAATGAACGCGGCCGATGCGCAGGGGCGCAGGTTCGATCCCCGCTCAGTGCAAATATTTGTATGTATGAATATGGGTATTTGCATTGCTCTGGCCGTGCCTTGGCTCATCATAATGGAACACCATGTGGTTTTAGTCGCTTCGATCTTGATATAACTACTTCACTGCCTGGGGTAGGCAGAGCTTAACCTACTTTAAAAAGAGAGGATTAACACGGTATATAGCCAATCCAGCCGGGTGGGAGTGGCCCTCTAGAGGGCTGCTCCGAGGCTCTCCACGTGTCCCTCTGACTAGCGGAGGGCGCAGTGGGGAGCGAGCGCGGGGTTGGGTGACAGGACGGCCGCCTGTCATCCTACACCCTTTCGGGGGATCGAGGGGGCCATCTTAAAACCGTAGATGGGCCGGGGTCAGTTGGAGTGCGAGGATGGATACCCCATGGATACCACTCTCGATGGCCGACGGGGGTGGTATCCATGGGGATTTCCGCACGATAAAAAAAGCATGACTCATATACAAACACGGATTATTACCTATCACAGAGTCACAGTCGCCGCTAGTGACATTATATTGTTTCGCCATTATTTTATGTTATTGGATCATAAATCGATTGTGTCACCAAGCCTAGGTTTAGTGCAAAAACGACTATCCATCAAACTGTTATTGGATCTGTAGAAATAAGCTGGTTTATCATTTTTAAACGGTTTTATTTAACTCAACCTGTTTGTTTGGGTCAAATCTAGTAGTTGAAATTTGAACCCCTTTCAGTAGTCTGATTGGTCTGATATTTGGCAGAAGTCTTTAGTTCTGATGACAATACAATTTAAAACCGTTTAACTTGAAAAAGATTTTTTCACAATTTATATAGAAGATAAATCGAAAAGTACTTTTCAATAGAGCTGAATAATTTTATGGAGTAGTCCGAAATAGTAATATATTATTATAAATAGTTCAAGATGGTACAAGAATATTTCAACGGTCAGTACGCGCTACGTACGGAGATTACGACATTTTTTTAATACTACGTAGGTGGCAGACAAGCACACGGCCCACCTGATGGGAAGCAGTCACCGTGGCCTATGGACGTTTGTAACACCAAGGGCGTCACCCACGCGCTACCAACCCTGAAGGGAAAGGTCGAGGGTAGGTAAGGGTGGGGAGACTAGGAAGGAGTGAGGGGTACGGTAAGCTCTGGCTACCCTACTTACCGCCGGGAACACAACACGATGGTTATTATGGCAGTGGTCTTTTAAATTGAAATCACGCGTTTCAGTACATGTTACTAAAGCAGAGGGACCATAGGTAGAAGGGGGAACACTACTGATGGTGGAGGTAAGCGCTGACACCGTCACGGGGTTCCTCTCTGTACTACGCTATAGACCCGGTGATCGTACGGTGACATTTAAAATTTCTTTGTGTTTTTCACAAACTCACAGTAACTTCATTAACCTTGATTATATGGTGTAGAAACTTAATAGGTACGTATCCTAAATTACCGTATACATTCTCGTCTTGACGTGCCAGCAAATGGCATCATCAAAAAACCCATTTGCCAGGCAAGGTTTGTCTAGATATCTCTTATTTATTAGGCGGTACGTAATAACAAAAAATAAATGCACTACAGCGTACTTTTCATCACCAAGTATGAGTTACATTTTTTTGAAATATAGCCCGCCAGAGAATAGAACTAGGGTCTTTAGATAGAACGATACGACGACGACACGATATCTTTTAGTAGGTACTTTTCTTTTTGTGACTGCTTTTTATTTTTATACACAATACTATAATTTATACCTTCGTATGTAGGCATGACAGACCTTACGTATCCAGGTTTTCAAGGTTATTTTTTTTGTCACCCCTTTATCTAGCAGGGGAATATCCTACCTTCTGTTTGCTGATTTATAGTCTCTATTCTAGAACTCGTTTGCTCTTTCATCAGCTTGCTTATTCTGCGAGCTATGTCGGTAACTATTAAGAATTACGACATTATAGTAACTTCCATTAGTAATTAAGAAGTGTATGTTAGACAATATATTGAATGAATGAAATTTTAAGCAATTGCATGATAATTATTTCCAATGATTTTCTGATCGGAAAAAAATATCATCCAGGACGAGACTTGAACTAGTTCGAACGAATTACGGTAGATGGCTCCACCGGCGCCCTAAGCCGTAGAATATAAAATATGGGAAAATTTCGAGCATCTAGGATGGGTCCAGGTAGCTCAGTTGGTCAGAGCATTCCCCCTGTAAGGGACTGGTCACGGGTTCAAGTCCCGTCCTGGATGATCATTTTTTTCGATCAGAAAATCATTGGAAATATATTGAATGGTTTAAATCGGAAAAAGGGAACATCCAGGACGGGACTTGAACCCGCAACCAGTCTCTCACAGGGGGAATACTCTAATCAGATGAGCTACCTGAACACGCACTAGATATTCGATACGATATAAGAAAATTTAGCATACTAATTGCTTCAAAATTTCATTAAATTATATTAAGTCAATATTGTACATCACTAGTTAGCCAACAACCGTCAATCGTAGATTATAAATGTGCTCTAAAGTTGGTCAAAATACCTCAAATTAATTTAGGAATGTATATTGAAGTAGGTATAAAAGCTATTGTTCTTAAGCCTATTAGAATTCCTATTAACCGAAATTCGTCGGGCATTAGCCACCTGTCCCTGAACTGTCTAGGGTCTCTCCTGATTTATTGAATTATGAATGAGATATTAATTTTCGTTTATTTCTGCACGCTTCGTAAGTACGTCTCAAGGAATTTTAGGGAATTATGGAGCAAAGAATTTTCTTTGTTGAAAGATTTAACAAAAAGTACGTTCCAAAAAGTTACAAATATAAATTACCAAAAATTGAAATAAAAATATATAGAACAGATATACCTTATTCTTTTAATTCGGTTAGTATTATAAAATTGAACCTTCTCCTGAATGTAAAAAATACTTTTCCGAAAACCGCATCAATATTTATTTATTTATTTATATTTAGGAAACCGTGACAGAGAGCCATTTATAGGTCTCCACGAATAGAAATTGATTAATATGAGATCAAGTCTGAAAACAGACTTGAACAAAATAATAATAAATAACATGCAACTTACCTATTTAACTAAAAGAAGTCATAAATCATTTGAGAAAAAATCAAGACTGAGCATCTGTATCACAGGTTGAAAACTAGCATTACATTCATCAAATTTAAAATTTCTTAAAACGATCGTTCGGAGTAATGCTCGCTTGCCATATAAACGCATTGTAATTGGTTGCTATTATATTACGCAGTTACAGCAAACAACAGTAAATAGTTCAACAAATAGCCATCCATACATTATTTACGATTGTAATATTAATTTACTGTAAAATATCGTATAGTCTAAATATACTACCGTTAACTAGCTTTAAGCGCAGGCCACACTGCCAGCTGACGGACAGAGCGGGCGAAGCGGGTGGATGAAGCGAGCGAAGCAGGCAGGACTTTCGTTGGCTTCGCTCACGTCGCTCGCATATCTGCCTCCATAGACAAGTGTCATAGCGTAAATCGCTAAGGAATCGTATTCGATTCCTTATCGCTTTATCTATCGCTTATCTATTCGACCTAATCTATTGATTAGGTCGACCAATCGCATCCAAGCTCGTCGCCAGCTCACGATGCGCGCGCCGCAGCGGGATCACGAGCTAGAGTGTGATTGGTTGACCTAATCTATTCTATTCCTTAGCGATTTAGACTTGTGACACTTGTCTACGGGCCCTGACGTAGCTTAGCTCGTTAGTTGGCGGTGTGAACCTAAGTATGCAAAAAAGAGGTGAAATGATGTCGTCCGCTCCGCCAGCTGGCGGTGTGGCCTGCGCTTTAGTTGGAATGCGAGTATATAAACTGCCAGCGAGTCAGCGAATAAATTGGGTGATCTAATGTTACTATTACGAGAGATGACGGTGATAGAATGCTTTGTGGCAATCGCGGAATATACACAGCACCCCTTTTTTTCTTTTTTTTTTATCATGTGCCTCTGTGGCGTAGCGGTAGTGCATTCGACTACTACGACGGGGGTGCGGGTTCGAATAAATGCTGTACACTATACTTGTTTGTTGCAAAATGGGTCACATAGAAAAATGCTATGCTCCAAAATCTTGCTAAGTTAGATGCCGTGCACTGTACGATTTTTTTTATATAGGACACGTCAAAATGTCTTTACCTCGCCTGATGGTAAGCTAAAGGCAAAGTCTCAGGGGTTACCATCACATACACCGGTAGTGCTACAGTGGCGGCCCTTTTTTTTTTTTTTTTTTTTCGTGCGGAAATCCTCATGGATACCCACCCCGCGGCCAGCGAGGCAGGTTATGTCGGACTCTTACCGACTAAAACCGCACGCCGTCTAGGGTCTTCTGACGCCAGGGTGTAAGGTGGCCCAAAGAGCATTTCCCTCGCACCCCGGCTTGACCCGGGCCATCTCCGGATTCGAGATGGCCCCCTCGGGTACAGTGGCGGCCCTCAGCTTGACGGCCTCATCAAATGCTTTTTCACACCCCGCTTAAAGGACCCGGGACTGTATAAGGAAGGAAACACGTGAGCTGGTAAAGAATTCCAGGTTTTGATGGTGCGGCAAAGGAAAGAGGCACCGAACTGCTTGGTTCTTGGTGGAATTGTTTGCACCATATGAGGGTAATATCTCAGCCTTGCACGTGTAGTTTTGTATAGGAAAGGAGAGGGTGGGACTAGTTGGTAGAGCTTGTCAGAACACTCCCTATGGTATGGTATTCTAATTATCCTAGTACCTGTAGGAGGTAGGACACGACGGTATCTCCCGTCCAAAATGAGCTGTCCGACTCGGGTAGTACCTCCGCCCTATAGAACACCGCGGCCATAATAACCATCGTGTTGTGTTCCCGCCGGTAAGTAGGGTAGCCAGAGCTCACTGTACCCCTTCTCCTTCCATCCCTTCCTAGCCTCCCCGCCCCTTCCCACCCCTCCCCACTTCCCTTCAGGGTAGGCAGCGCGTGTGTGACACCCTTAGTATTGCACACGTTCATAGGTTACGGTGACCGCTTCCCATCAGGTAGGCCGTGTGCTTGTCTGCCACCTAAGTAGAATAAAAAAAAAAAAAAGATATTAGAGCTAACTTGCTTCAATATTGAGTTCGATTTATCCTCTTAAGTCTTCAGTAGAACAAAACTTCTCAGTTTCATGATATTATAACTTGGTTTAGCTATTAATCTGAACTAAGTTTAGACACTAAATTGGTGTTTACCTATGTTAGTTATTTATGAGTATCGCAGTATAGATGAGGTTATGCTGTGGTAATATTAGTTAAGGATAAATATGTGATATAATATTGTAATAGTTAAATGGCAAGGAAGGGGGTAACCGAAGAGATGACATCTGACAGGAATGAATGGAGGAAAAATACATGTTGCGCCGACCCCAAATAATTGGGACAAGGGCAGGTAGATGATGAATATTGTAATGGTTATGATAGACTAAATTAAACTAATATTAATGGTTAGATGATAATGAAAGTCTGTATGTACAAAGGGCGTTTAGAAGTCCATCCTGAAAATGAAGACAAAGAAAGATAAACCAAATATTTCTGGGATTTTTATATTTTTTACATGTTTTAGCATTTTTAACGCTTTATCGTGTTAGTACAGTTAAATTAAACTGATCGTTGACCGGCCATGCTGCGTGGGGGTCAATAACTGGCAACGTCAAACCAATATTCATTGCAAACTTCATTATTCTATGTGACTTGATGCATTTTTTTATGAAATCATCTTTCATTTAGTTGTACTAACACGATGGAGCATGAATCATGTTAATAAAAAATCACGACATAAAAAATTTAAAAAAGTCAAAGCAAAATCATAAGTTTGTTTGCTACCTTATTAGTTGAAAATATCTCATAGTATATAAAATTCTCAATGCAATTACTCTTCCTGCATCTAACCAAACAGCAGCTGTTGCCCCTTTAGTTCGGAGAATGCAACCTTTATGAAGTGTCGTAGCCCCTCTACGGTACGTAGACTTTAATATCTACGTAACTTCGTAGCAGCTGTAGACGGTATAATTTATTAGACCTTGTAGGTACAACTACGCTTACCTTTCTGTATACCATAGTTTAAGTGGTATCATAATCACCATGAAAGCGTTAGTCCCGGTTGCATCCAAAACTCTCCGGGGTCACCGCTCTCCCAATTTTTTCTTGATTTACCCCATCTTGGCTATTAAGGAGCGATTCCCATCTGACTTCCCGACCTTGGCAGAAAATCCAGCACCATAACCATGTCCGTCAATAATTGGGTATACCAGCTTACAGATGAGGTTGATTAAAGCCCTGAAGATCTTGTTGGTACTTAATATACTTTCAATCCAAAATCCAAAGCTCACTGTACCCCTCCTTCCCCTCCAGCCTCCTCACCCCTTCCCAGCTCTCCCTCTTTCCCTTCAGGGTAGGCAGCGCGTGTGTGACACCCTTAATGTTGCACACGTTCATAGGCCACGGTGGGCCGTGTGCTTGTCTACCACCTACGTAGTATAAAAAAAATGTTTCTTTCATCAGCAATTAAAAGAGTACTCTTAGTAGAAGTTGGGAATGAAAGGTCACGACTTATAAAGTCTTAAAAAAAAACAAATGAAATCTTTAATTAAAGTACCTCTAGGGTCTTTTCCAAGTCGATCAAAGGAGAAAAATATCTTAAGAGGACTGAATCATATTAATGTCGCTTATTTTTTGACAGCTTGACAAATGTATGAGGGTTGTTGGGTGGTGGCTGAACTAGAGTGATAAGGTTACTTACATTAATATAATTGGGCCAAATAACTTCCACGAAGGAATTCGTGAAGTTTATTTAATTTAAGACAGTAAAACGGGCAGGACTTAAAAAGTTTCCGAATAAATTTTTCTTGTTTTCAACAATTTTAAGTGCTTTGTCCGCGGAAACGCAATTTCGTTTCCGTATGCTACTCAGAAAGTACTTTAAAGATATAAGAAGTATATTTTTCTTTACATCTTATTGAAGGCTAGGCACTGAAAAATAAAAATTTGATTTGAATTTTTGTAGATTTATTTCACACCTAAGCAGGTAAAATTTGGGATGTCGTTGTATGGAAGTCTGTGATTTCATAAGTTACGAGTAGGTTAGGTTAGAACTTCAATAAATAAAAAATAAGCCGTTTCACTGAACACTACATTTTATTTAGTTACAACAGGACACGACGGTATCTCCAGTCCAAAATGAGCTCTCCGACTGAGGTAGTATCTCCGCCCTACAGGAGACCGCGGCCGTAATAACCATAATGTTGTGTTCCCGCCGGTAAGTAGGGTGGCCAGAGCTCACTGTACTCCTCCTCCTCCTTCCCCTTCCTAGCCTCCCCACCCTTTCCCTCTAGGGTAGGCAGCGCGTATGTGACACCTTTAGTGTTGCACACGTCCATAGGCCACGGTGAACGCTTTCCACCAGGTGGGCCGTATGCTTTTCTGCCACCTAAGTAGTATAAAAAAAAACAAAAAATAAATATTTGTACATTTCTTGCAAATAACACGTTGCCTACGGTTTTCTCACATACTGAGATGATACATTATAATACAATTGGGCCAGGTATGATGTTAGGTACCTAAGAATTTAACCCTATACGAAGCCAGCATCCGGACCACTAGTCCTAAATAAACTAAGTCCTGTTTCACACCCTTTCAACTAGCATATAAAGGGTTTATGTAAATCATTTTGTAAGGAATCCTCACTCGGGTCCTCATCATGTTAATTAAAATTCTCCAAAGGCTTAAGTGCGAAATCCCAGACCGTAATAAGTCCGCACTTAAGGTTTCTTAATGAAAAGGATACTTATTGAATACCGCGGTAGCCTAGTGGTCTGGGTAAAGGACTGCTGAGACGAGGTCCCGGGTTCGATCCTAGGTTCACCATGGCACACACCAATGACTTTTCGATGCTTTTCGAAGTTATGTGTGTATTTATCGCAGGTTTATAAGTGCCCGGTTATTGGCAATAGGCTCGCCACTAATTACATTGGGACCTAAACATAAACTGGCGAAATGGAAACTGGCTAGCACCTCTGCCTACCCCTTCGGGGATATAGGCGTGAGTTTATGTTTATGTGTTTACTTATTGAAATAAAGTAAAAGAGTCGTATTATCAGACCATGATATCTTTATAGAATAGTTAACACTTTTTCTAGTTGGTTTTTAGTCGGTTCAAGTCGGACATGACCGGCTCCAGGCCGCAGGAAAAATCTTGCGGCCGGCAGGGCGACTGGCCACATACACTGGGACATATCAATACGGATTGGTATCCGTAGGGATTATTTCACTTAGGGGCCAGTCTCCAGCTTCAAGGCTCCCGAACTCTTGGGTTTGGGAACTCTTGGGTTTGGGAACTATGATGTACCCGTATTACCCCTCAGAAAGATTGGAGCCTAAGGTAATACCAGGGTAAGCCGGAAACCGGGATGCGAGAGAAATTCTCTTTGGACCACCTTAAACCCTGGCGTCAGAAGACCCTAGACGGTGTGTGGTTTTAGTCGGTAAGAGTCCGACATCCATGAGGATTTCCGCACAGAAAAAAAAGGTAATACCAGGGTCCCACTGTGGCATGTAGGAGGAGAGCGGGTTGGTTCTCGGAGCACAAGAGGAAGGAGGGAGTGGGGGGAGAGTGACAGGACGGTCATCACGCTAGTCGTATCTAATAAAAGTATTCAAAATATTTGTAATTAAATTGTATATGTCTTGTTACAGGTCAGTTTGGAAGTGAATAATATATGTTAGCCGATGAAGGTAAATATTTGTTTTGTATTTTTTTTATATCTTGCATACGTTTCGATATGTCAAAAAAGGAAGATATATGGGTCGGAAAAAAAGATCTGGATGTTAGATAAAGATGAAATAAAGCTTTTTCGAAGCGAAAGTGTGATTCCAATTCGATTGTGAAGAAAAAGTAAAAGAATATATTATTCAGGTATTCAGTTACACCTGGTAAAAGTCATAGTACAAGGATTTTTTGCCGCTTGAATGTAGATAAAAGATTCAAGACCAATGTATTGGAAGAATAGAAGTTTCTAGATAAATGAGGGGCTGTGTAATGGAGCTGAAATATATATTCGTTTTTCAGATTAGCTTCTGCCTGTGACTTCGTCTGCATTGTGTTTCAAATCTATACTAATATTATAAAGAGGTACAGTTTGTGTGTTTGTATATTTGTTAAATTGTAAGGGGTAATCTCGGGATCTACTAAACCGATTTTAAAAATTCTTTCACCAATAGAAAGCCCCGTCATTCGTGAGCTATATAATATAATTTATTGGAAAACTGGAATTCACAGCCGGGCGAAGCCGGGTCGCTAGTTGGGTATAAAGATAGATAAATTGGAAAATGTCGAGGCTTGTCATGTAAAACCTCATGTTTAAAAATTCTTATTTTTTTTTGAACGTCAACTGGTGGTATCCATAACTTGCACTTTGGGATCCGGGGTTTGTTTAAGCACTCATACTTTGAACCAATTCATTATTATGGGTTTCAAGGGAGTGACTGTTATTTGACCTACTAACAAATCTTGTCTTGCTGGTAAGGTTTGTTTGGGTTCCAACGCCCATACACGCTCCTAGGTTGTTATACTACCTATGGCAATTTGCATCCATCCGTTCTTTTTAAAATATTGGACACGTCAACATAATTTTACCTTGCCTGATGGTAAGCTAAAGGTAAAGGTGCAGGAAGGTGGGGTAGTAAAAAATATTTTATTCACACATAACTTTATGCACCAGTATATGTACGGACTTAATGCTACAGGAATTCTCTACCAGTCAACCAAAGGTACGGAGAGAAACTCATATCTGATCATACAAAAATTTCCATTTAAAATATCGGTAGAATCAAAGCGCAATACAAAATGTTTCCACGAACTGCCAAACTTTCGCTTTCAACGAAGTTACGGGAGCCCAATTCGATAAAGTTTACGTAAATCCAATTTGGACTACCTTGTAGGAATGTATCTTGCGATATCCCATGTTATTTCCGGGAACGAGTCACGTATATATATGTGGTTAAATGTTTTTGTCATCGTTCGGATGCGATGTGAAGAAATATTGGGTAAATATGTAGGAAGTTGGAGAACAATTGCTTCTTAAAGGAAATGAATGATGTTATCTGATTCATGAAGGAAGAGTTAAGAATATTTTCCAGTTTTCGAAGTAGTTACAAATATAATATCTTTTTTTTATATCACCGTGGTCTATGCACCGCTTCCAATCAGGTGGCAGATAAGCAATCTGCCACTTCAGTGGTAGGTATAAAAAAAAACAATCTACTGGAATGACTGCACCCCGCCTAATGGTAATCTAAGGCAAAGTCCAAAAAGTAGTGTCCATTTTCAGGGAATGCCCCTATAATGGACCTACACCCAGAGGGCCTTGACTGATGCGTTTTCACGCCCCGCTTATAAAACCTGGGAATTTAAGAAAAAGGGAGCACGTGTGAGGACAGTTATTAAAAGCTTACGGTGGAATAAAAAGCTGCCATGCATACATAAGCCCTAAAATAACACACTAGGACTTGGAATTCTTTGCCAGCGTATGTTTTCATCCTCCTATAGTCCCGGGTCCTTTAAGCGCGGCGTAAAAAGCATAATGAGGCCGTCAAGCTGAGGACCGCCACTGTAGTACTGTCGATGTATTTAGTGTTGCCCCCGGTCCCGAAATTCTACCTTGGGCTTATCATCAGGCGAGGTGAAGTCATGTTGACATGCCCAATATATCTATATAGAAAAAAACACTCTTTTTTATGCCGTCGTGTAAAACACTTACAAAGTTAAGCTTGTGATTTAAAAGACATAAATTCGATGTCTATCGGCTATTTGACTTTGTTACCTGCCAAATTGAGAAAAGTTTACCTAATATATTCGGAATTTGTACTCAACGGTATAGTGACAGATGTAGCACCATTATCCAAACATATGGGCTTCGAAAAGCATTTCAATATATCACCCAAAGACGTTTTATTGCCGAACTTAAAGTTTTCCCTAAAGGACGATCGAAAATGGAACCTTAGTTTTTTATCTATGTCCACTTGAAGGAGGTATTACAGGCGGTCTGATTGTCACACGAATCACGCCATCAGTATCGTTGAAAGACAATACGACTCAGAAACTCTGTATAGAACATTTTAAGCGGCACTTAAAAAACGTGAAAATCAAAATTATTTAAAACTAAGCATGGACCACCATTTCGAAACGCGGCCTAGACCTGAGAATACTCCGACAAGAAACTCAGCGGACTGTTTTTTTTTTGTCTATTTACAATAATTGCCTTAGTCTAGATACAGTATTAGTTCGAGTACAACAGTTCATTTCCAAGCTTCTTTATCATCTAAATAATCTTGAATTTTATAGTACGCTTTTTGGGAAAGTTTTCTTTTAACAACCTTTTTAAATTTACTTACATGTTAATCTCTAATTTCGCTTGGGAGTTTGTTAAAAAAGCGTATACAGTTACCCCGGAAAGAATTATAAATTTTTTAGAGCCTACTATCACAGGTTACAAGATTGTTTTTGTGACTGGTATTATTATATAGGAGTGAGCCGTGGTCGTCGGCTAGTTAAAAACATCTACTAAAGTATTCGCATGATAAAAAAGAAAAGAAAAATCGCATTACGTTGTGCTAAACAAAAATTTAAAGTCTCAAACTTAGTAATCGTTGAACACGCCTAGAGGGCTCTTGAAGCGCTTTACAGAAGTCTAACGACACAAAGAAAAAACCTCGAAGCATATTCAAACTTTCCTAATTTATTAATGGAATATCATAACAGTTGGAAATAAGAGATTATGGGAATTATTTTTGTACTACGAAGGTAGCCGATAAGCACACAGCCCACCTGATGAGAAGCGGTCACCTTGGCCTATGGACGTGTGCAAAACTAAAGGTGGCGCTGCCTACCCTGAAGGGAAAGGGGGCGGGCTAAAAAGGGGTTGGGAGGCTAGGAAGGGGAGGTAGGAGGAGAGGTACAGTGAGCTCTGGCTACCCTAGTTACCGGCGGGAACACAAAACGATGGTTATTATGGGTGGTGTTCTCTAGGGCGGTACTGTCCCAGTCGGACAGCTCATTTTGGAAGGGAGATACTGTCGTGTCCTACCTCCTTTAACCGTAATATTTCTTGATAAACAAATACAGTTTTGACGTACGAATTTTATTCCAACACCAATTTTATAATTCTGAAAGAAAGAAAGAAAAAACCGTCTTTATTTATGAACACTAAGCACATTAGGATTTTATACACAGATAAAATAAAAAAAAACAAAAAATGATTATAAGAGGCTCATCAACAACGATGCACTAGTCGAGAAAAGACTTCAAAGCCTTGCCCATCGACGCAAAGTTGCAGGTCTCTCGGTGTTCTATCGGATACATTTCGGAGAGTGCGCTCTGGAATTGCACAACCTGATACCTCCTTCCATCAACGAACGACTAGACGAACGGCGTCACGCCACCGCTATATGGTCGATATTCCACTCATACGTACAAAGCGCTTTGCTGACACGTTCATCGTGCGTACAGCTAAGGAGTGGAATTCCTTGCCTGAGTGTTTCCGGAAAGCTATAACCTGGGAGTTTTCAAGTCACGAGTGAATAGGTTCCTTCTAGGCAAGCGTGATTCATCGTAGACCACATCGTCACTTACCATCAGGTGAGATTGAGGTCAAACGTAAGCCTATCATGAATAAAAAAAAAATCAGCATACAACAACAGACGCAATAACCCATCTTTCAAACAAAAGAAACAGAATCAAAATCGGTTCATCCGTTTGGGAGCTACGATGCCACAGACAGACTTACAAATACACACACACACACACACACACACACACACACGCACACACACACGCACACACACACACACACACACACACACACACACGTCAAACTTATAACACCCCGTTCGGGTTTCCGTCGGGGGTTAAAAATCCACGAGTTCTACGAAATACACAGGTTGTATTGTACCACCTCATGTCTATCATGACTAAAAGCTTACCCAGACTTTCAACATTTCATTTTCCCACAACAGTCGGATTAAAGAGAATTCATTTATGTTTCGAGAAATTTTAAAACGGTCTATGTGGTTCGTTTCTTAGGTCTGTTTTTTTATTTAGGTTCGGTTACGAACCTAAGGTTAGTAACCAAAATCCACCATTTTCAAAAGGTTACGCAGCCATAATATTTTAATTAAATTTTGAAGCAATTAGTTTTAATTTAGATGAAGAAAAGTAAACCTGCGGCCGGTACTTCTTTTTAAACGGTTTTATTTAACTTTAACTATTTGGGTCAAATCTAGTATTTGAAATTTACACCCCCTTCCATTTGTTGGATTGGTCTGATAATTTGGCAGGAATCTGATGACAATAGGTATAATTTAAAACAGTTTAACTTAAAAAACTTTTTAATTAAATTACTAAGTATCAAGTAAATTCTGATCGATTATACAGTCAATTTCTAAAAATAATGTCCAAATTTTTAGATTCTTTTTATGCCACTTAGATGGCAGACAAGCATACGGCCCACCTGATGGAAAGCGGTCACCATGGTTTACGAACGTGTGTAACACCATAGAGGTAACACTCGCTCTGCCGATCCTGCCGATTTTGAAATATGATGAAATTATGTTTTATAAAAAACTAAATTTTTCAAAATTTTAATATCTATCGTTTCTGAAAAGTAAAGTGCATAATATGGTATTATGTTTCTATGTGTTACACGTGCTTTAACCTTGACAGAATAAACGTCTCGTGTGATATTGTAAACTGAGTTGACGCATAAGGCTGTGGTCCCAATAGCAGCGGTGTAGAGGGGCGATTTGTTCACACGACACGTCTAGTTTTTTTTCAAACAACGTCCCGCACCATTTTCAAAGTCAAAGTTAGAAAAAGAAAGTATCACATAACATAATATAAACCCAACTCACGCCTATATCCCCGAAGGGGTAGGCAGAGGTGCTAGCACCCACATTTCACCAGTTTATGTTTAGGTTCCAATGTAATAGGTGGCGAGCCTATTGCCATTAACCAGGCACTTATAAACCTGCGATAAATACACACATAACTTCGAAAAGCATCGAAAAGTCATTGGTGTGTGCCATGGTGAACTTGGAATCGAACCCGAGATCTCGTCTCACCAGTCCATTACCCAGACCACTAGGCTACTCTTCAATTTCAGCGTACCGTAACCCGCTACCGCTACAGTTGAGATCACATCCTAAGCGAATGTTTCGTATCAGATAACTAGAATAACATTTGTTCAGCTGTTTTGTTTCGCTACATGAGCGAAATGGATTCTGTTTTCAGTTATAATCTGTTTTGAAGTGGTGTATGGATTTAAAATACATTCGTAACTAGATAAACATAGGCTGGATTTCAGCGAAACCCCGTTCAAATAAGCACGAACGTATTGGTGGCGAATCGCTTCAGCAATACGTTTATTTTGCGTACTGCTAAGCAGTGGAATGCCCTGCCTGAGTCTGTGTTTCCAGAAAGCTATAACCTTTTTTTTTTTAAAGAAGCTATAACCTGGAAGTCTTTTAGGCAAATAGTGAATAGGTTGCTTCTAGGCGTGCTCCATCGTCAACCACATCATCACTTAACATCATGGTTCATAGTGGCCTATGGAATAAAAAAAACTCCCATATTCAGAGAAGCCTGGCAGAGGCTAGTATGTAGGTATATAGATCTAGAATAATAATTATTAGTCTGTCCCTAATTAATAGATACGTTTTTACACTATTGCAAGTGCTTTTAAAATTAAGATAAAAAACATTAAACATGGAGATAAGTGTCTTTAATTTTTAGTTTAGAAAGAAAGAAAGAAAGAAAAGAAAGAAAACTAACTTTATTTATGAACACAAAGCGTACACAGGTTAAAAAAGCAATTCAAAAACAATACCATACAATTAGGTCATCACCAACAGACGCAAAAGCCCACGATCCGCGACCCACCAACCAATAGACTAATCCGTCTTTGATCTGTTTGTCTATGGTTTAAGGATTTAATAGAATGGTAAAAGGGGTTAAGTCAATTATTTCATAAATTATAAAAAAAGTGTATATTGTTGAAATGCCGATATATAAAAAAACATAAAAATGTTTGCATAATTACAGTTTCTAGAAAATATACAACTTTATACTACATTTCTCGAAACTGCGCACGTTATAATTTAGTTTTTTTGCCGTACTGTGAAATTGGTATCCAATAACTCATCCCCTTTTACCGAAACATCACAGAATTGACACATTACGTATAACCACAGAAAAGAGAAGTAAGTAGAAATGGATCTATAGCAAAGAAATCTCTAACACGAACTAGTAAGGTGTATTTTCGTTTTGCAGTATGCATAATTTAGGCTAATTTGGTATGGAAGATATGCGACAAATCAAAACATTTGTTTACTAGTAGTGCAATGTATTATTAACTGGTTGTATGTGTGAGTTTGGCGACAGCGGTTCCCCTTATGAATAAGTAGTATCACACTTCCATTGTAGTAGGTATTCTTTATTCCGTGCGTATAACAAAACTATAAATACTACTCGTAATAAATTTCACGTAGCCGTACAATACGATCTGGCACAATAATGTTATTCCCAGTGCACTACTCAATCTAGAAATTCAGTGAGCAGACACATTTCCACCATTGCAACGAATGAACTATGTTGCACTGTTTGACATTTATTGCTGTTTCTATGCACAAAACGTGTCGAGAACGAATTGAAATCACAAATAGACATCTAAACAGAAACACATACACACATCTATATAAATAAAATTGGAGTATCTGTTTGTAATAATAAAATAACTGCTATTGACCAAGTACCATTTGGATGTATTTAATAGCAACCCATTTATGTCCCACTGCTGGGCACGGGTCTCCACTCCTCTAACAAGAGAGCTGAGAGGGTTTAAGCCTTAATCCACACACGCTGGCCTAATGCGGGTTGGCGGATCGGACATGTCCTTAGAACTTCTTCTAGGACATGTGGGTTTCCTCAAGATGTTTATCCTCCACTGACAGCAGATGGTAAATCATGTGATTAGCACACATAAATTTTACAAAGTGAAATTCAGCTACCATCGCTTTTGGATGTATACCTACACGGTACATATATTATACCAAAACTCCCCCTCCTCTATCTCCTAATTCCCCCTCCAACCCCCCTAAACTCCCCCCCTGCAGGGTCAGCAGCACAAGTGTGACGCCCCGGGTGTTGCATACGTCCATAGGTTACGGTGACCGCTTCACATCAGGTGGGCCGTGTGCTTGTCTGCCACCTAAGTAGTATAAAAAAATATTTTTGCAACGTTGTCTGTCTTTCTGTCTGTTTGTTGTGGCTAATCACTAAAATGGCTGGACCAATTTTGACGAGACTCACTAGCAGCTAACTGGTGTAAACAGGAGTAACTTAAGGCTACGTTAATTTTAGAAAAAGAATTATGGTTTCGCACAAAAAAACTTTATAAATCTACATAGCTACATACATAGGTACATATATTATGGTCGCACTTTTTTCTCTCCGGGGTAAGCAGAGACAGCACAGCCTGCTATCTGCTACTGTCCTTACATACTTCAAGCGCTTCCTCTACTGTCATTAAGGTAATTACGGTTTCGAGTGCTTTTGACCTGCCCTTTCTTCAATAACTCCTTAATTTGGTCAGTGTATACTCTGCGAGGTCGACCCCGGCTTGCCTGCCCACTTACACGTGCCTTACATATTTTAAACTAATCACTATTCCCTATAGTCCATTCTGAATCATACATTCTCAGAAGTTACCTAACCTCGAATTTGTGTAAAATACTTGCCACATTTCATACCTTTATCGTACATTCTTTGCTACCATATTACATTGTTTAACATCAAAATTTCAGTTTCATTTCTACTGGCTGTTAGATATGAACAAACTTTCCCAATATCCCACCGTGTTATATGAATAGGATATTATATAACTAGTTTTTGTGGTCAACAAATATATTGGTAAAGTTTTTCCATTGCTAACTATACTAGGTATTTACACTGGGTTCATTATTTGATTTTTTCACACAACAACTGTCGTAAAAGGAAACTTAAGTGATGTTGAAATTATTTGTTTATTTTGATCGAAGCGATAAAGTATTTCAATAAGATGAAAACTTATGGGACTTTGTGTAACAACAGCTTTATTATAGCTATTTGATTCGCACGAGAAGTGTGAACTTTTTAGTGCGAATCGAGTATCGTATAAACATGATATTTTGAGGTAGTTTATTCAAGTATAGCTGAGATTTTATTAATACTTTGTCGAAAAGTTGTTACAATAATTTTCATTCTACTATCCTACTTCCTACTTTAATATATAAATGCGTAAGTTCGTAAATGTTTGTAACTTACTCATGTTCTAACGGGTGAACGGATCTGACTGAAAGGAGATGTTTCACAAATGAGAAGAAAGAAAGAAAGAAAGAAAGAAAGAAAGAATAATTTATTACTGCAGATTTTTTTTTATATTTAGTCCGTCAATTGACTTAACCCCGCTGGATGGTAAGAAGCATGGGTAAAGTCCAGAGGGTACGGGCCGCCATTCCAGACACCATTCGTCCCAAAACGGCGGTCCCTACCTTGACGGCCTAGACAGATGCCTTTTCAAAAGAAAGAAAAGAAAAGAACCCGGGATTGTAGGAAGAAGGAAACACGTGTGCAGGAAGTGCATTCCAGTTTTTAATTGTGTGACACAGAAAGGAAGCACCGAACCGCTTGGTTCGAGACCGTATGGTCTCGATTGTGTGCGGGTGGCACCTCAGCCTCGGACGTGTTGTTCTGGATCGGAAGAGAAGATTCCGCATACTTTGTCAAAAAGTTGTATATCAAATGTTGTTATCAATATAATATCAAATGTATGGACCTTGGGCCCGATAATTGTACACTACTTAGAAAATAGCTAGGCAATGTAGTTTTCAATTCTCACTATTCAATTCTTATAATATTGCCTCGTATTATAGGCGGAATCTAACTAAATAAACACTTTCTTGCAACACAACAAACATGGCGGACTAAAACTATAAAAATATACTTCATATTTTATTAATTTATGCCCTTGAATTTCGGAGGCAAATAAATATAATTGTATTTTTGCCAATAACCGGTATTATTTCTCTGTTTTCTGTATTGTGTACAATAGGGGGCTCAAAATGAAACATCTGCTTTGGTACAAATTATAGTCTGGGATAACACATAGGCTATCCCTGAAATAGGTTCCCATAGGTAGCAGTTATAAGATCAGTATTCCACGCGAGCAAACTTTGAACCGTGAGTAATACGGCAAGGAGGTTACGATCTTATTTATGGCTCACCATAATGCTCGCTGATATTTACCCGCAACTTATTTATAAAGTTGATATTTAAAACTTTGTTATCGATATAAATATTTTAACCCTTTCTATTATTATATAAATAATAGAAGGGGTTAAAATATACATGTTGCAGTCAAAACTCTTAACCAATCAAAAGATTCGGGGGACTCTGAGTCGGGGTGTTAAAATCAAAATGACTTTTCCATTTTTTATTTAGTTAAAAGTACTTTTGACTGGTTAAGAGTTTTGACTGCAATCTTACGGTTAAACGTACTTTAGGCTGGTTAAGAGTTTTGACTGCAATTATATATATTTACGAACCTCCGTCTAGTTGAATAATGTGATTACCCGTTATGTACTTGCATCGGTTTTGAACATACATACATAGATAATGCTCACGCCTTTTTCCTCCAGGGTATGCAGAGACAACAGACCGTCATCTGTCTCTGTACCCACATATTCCAACCGCTTCCTCTACTGTCATTAAGCCTTTCATGCAAGCCCGCTGGTTTCAAGTGCTTTTGACCTGCCCTTTTTGCAATAGCTCCTTAATTTGGTCAGTGTATACTCTGCGAGGACGACCCCGGCTTCTCTGACCACTTACATGTGTCTTACATTATCTCACGGGAGGAATTCTTAACCCTCCTAAAACTTCTCAACCCTCCCACTCAAACTCTATCCCATTCCCCCCTCCCCCCGCCAGGGTCGGCAACGCGAATGTGACGCCCCTGGTTTTGCACGCGTCCATATGCCATGATGACTGCTTTCCATCAGGAGCCGTGTGCTTTTCTGCCACCTAAGTTGTACAAACAAAAAAAATATGAAATATCACATCATCAACAACATGCTGATTCACAAAAACATAATCAAAAAATCCACCGCAATGGAGAATGTCTCACTGACTACAAGAGCAGTCCTTTTTGTGTGGGCGGTAGATCTTTCCTCACTTGGTGATTAATATAGCGGAAAAATCTCGTCACCCGAGAATATTTCAACCTTTATGAAACTTCGCAGGATGAAAAATCTCCACAACCGATCTAACCTTACGTTACCGGGGACCTCTAATTGGATTGCCGAGGTCAGGCAGTATCAGGTTTTGGGAACTCGAGACTGATATTCCAGGATAAATATATTGTTCATTTATAACGGGATTATGACAATTTGTCCCTTTTGTTGTGGAATAAAAGCGTACTCATGATTAGGACCTTAGAAATATCGCGAATGACCTTTAGTCAGCAGAATATATTGTTACTGCTTGATATTGTTTTGGATAGGTTTTTTTTTTTATGTCGGTCACGTCAACATGACTTCACCTCGCCTGATGGTAAGCTAAGGCAAAGTCTCTAGAATGGGAGTCACCATTGCAAATACCGATAGTGCCAAAATGGTGGCTCTCAGCTTTTATTAATTTTTATAAACTTACTAGCTGTTGCCCGCGGCTCCGTCCGCGTGGATGTCGAAATCCGTTTCAAAAACTATCCTATCTCTCAAGTTGGATCGAACTGCACATGGTGTGCGAATTTTATTATAATCGGTTAAGTGGTTTAGGAGTCCATTGAGGACAAACATTGTGACACGAGATTTATATATATTAAGATTATATTGACCAAAGATGCTTGTAGTTGAAAAGTATGTTAACTACAAACTATTTAGCATTCACTTCCCTAGAGTTAGACTATGCTGATCTCATGTCGACTATTTTCAGCGTTTCATCATAAATGCATCCAGTAACACTTGGTTTCTGATCAAACGAAAACACTTTGTTCATTTATTTTTAGCGATACATGGTGAGGCATGGTAGCTAAATGAATAAGGACGCGGCCTCTTGAACCAATGTAAATTTCACTTGTGGAATTTATGTGCTAATCACGCAATTTACCATCTACTGACGGTGAAAGAAAAACATCGTGAGGCAACCCGCATGTCCAAGAAGAAATTCTAAGGACATGTCCGATCCATCAACCCGTATTAGGCCAGCGTGTGTGAACTAAGGTCTAAACCCTCTCAGCTTTCTCGTTAGAGGAGAGGAGACCCGTGCCCAGCAGTGGGACATAAATGGGTTGCTAACGTTCAGTCCGTTAAATTGACCCTAACCAGCTGAATGGTAAAGCTAAGATATATTATATGGGCCGCCATTCTAGACACTATTCATCCCAAAATGGCGGTCCCTACCTTTATGGCCTAGACAGATGCATTTCTCGTCCCGTTTAAAGAAATCTATTACTGATATCCTTCTTTTGAAATCGTTGGACGATCTGAGTATTGCTCACACTGGGCTTCGATTCTGCTAAAGTCAATCTAAAAAATGCTATTTAATTGTAGACCTTACCGTTATACAGATGAAGTCTAAAATCAAATGAAAAGAATTCATTTAACTCTTTCATCATTCGCTCTACAAAATATCATTTAATATTAGACTTTATTATTGTGACAATAAAGTCCAAAATTAAATGGCGTCATTGGCAAGCATGACAGTGGCTTGCTTTACCAGAATCGTGGCCCTGGTATAGCCCCATAGCTGGGTACCATAAGTTCATACTCACATTGCCACCTGTTTATGTAAGACTTTGCTTTGTATTATGAAGTACTAATAAGAAAATAGAATAAAAGGAAAAGTAAGGTAATAATGAGTATAGCAGATATTGCTAGTGACAAAGTAGTTTTACTTGTATTTCTTTCATCTAAAAGTTTTGCTGAACTACAAAACTCACGACTCAAGTTTTCCTGAAAGTTGCGCAATCTGTCACTAGACGATTGATGATATTGAAACCTTTATGTGAAGGATTCAGTGCCATCAATATTGTGCTATTATTTCTAACTTTAAGAACAATCTCATGGATCATGCATCAGTTTGTTACAAGGTATAATAATCTTGCTCTTTGGGCCACCTTACACCCTGGCGTCAGAAGACCCTAGACGGCGTGCGGTTTTAGTCGGTAAGAGTCCGACATAACCTGCCCCGCTGGCCGCGGGGTGGGTATCCATGAGGATTTCCGCACGGAAAAAAAGGTATAATAATCTTCCTGGGCAACGGAGGCGAGCAGCATCTCCCACTCGCCACGGGAGACGCTGCTGCCTGCGGCCAATCCGGCCGGGGTAGGAGTGGCCCTCTAGAGGGCTACTCCGAGGCTCTCCACGTGTCCCTCTGACTAGCAGAGGGCACAGTGGGGAGCGAGGTGAGCCTTACACCCCGGTAATTAAGGCCCGAGACGGCGTGCGTTTTTAGTCGGTTCGATCACGACATAACCACCCCCGATGGCCGACGGGGGTGGTATCCATGGTGAATTCCGCACGATAAAAAGAAAGGTATAATGATCTTTGAAGGAATTTTTGCTAAACATTGAGTAGACTTTGTTAACAGTCTAGCTGCAGAGCTTCGATATCGCCTAATGTCACCATTGGGTTGTGAAGGTCAGACGGCAGTCGCTTCACGGAAAATATCGAAGTCCAGCCAAATCCGCAGTTAAGACTGGTAAAACGGACCCCAGACTCCGAGGTGAATGCTTTGGATGTGACCGGGGTTAACGCTAGGTTGAAGAAGATTGAGTAGACTTTGTTCTGATTGACAAATAGTATGTTTTTATTAAGACTTTTGACGATAAATACACAAATAAAATTCACAAATATTCTACGTAATTCTACACAGCACTCTCTAGACCCAAAGTAAGTATAGTTTAACTAGCTTATGTTATGAGTTCTAGAGTACGGATCATATATAATTTATATTACTGTTATACATAGAAATATCCAGAAAAATGAAAATATATAATTATTTATGCATAAAAATATTTGCACCGAGCGGGAATTGAACCCGCACTCCTTGTTATAGCAATCGTATGCACTACCGCTACAAAGGTCAAACAATCATTACTTAGATAAAAATTTCTTTAGAAAATATTATTGAAATTTAGCCAAAGGATAGATAAATTAATACACCATGATATAATATGCAAATTTTTCATGTACATTTATATCGGTAAAATTTAGGTGAATAATGGTATTTCTGTATTGTTTCATTCCTAATCAAATTCTTGTAACCCACTTCAAAGTTGGTTAAGTGCCTTCCACGTAATCTATGGTAATTACCCTCAGGTGATTTTTCCTCGAACTAGATGTAATTAACAAAGGAAACAACTTGCTACCTACAATGTTTTTCGAATTCACTTGGACTAACCAAAAGTGTTAAGTGATACGGAGTTAGGTTTAACTTGAATGTGTTAAGGGGGGAAGGTTAATAGGTACATTTTTGCTTCTTGGCAGTGCTTGGCTTTCGGGGTTACAGATTCATGCGTATAATAAAATTATTTTATAGATTTACTTTATGAACTCTTGCAACCTCTTGAGATGTGAATACAGAGGAGAGAGGAAAGTTAAGTCATAAATGAGAGTTGGTACCTACTTTACTAATCAATCTAAGAAAAGCGAACCTTGTATTTGAGCAGATTTTGTTTTGTATCTTTCTTTTTCTTTTTCTTTTTCTTTTTCTTTTTCTTTTTCTTTTTCTTTTTCTTTTTCTTTTTCTTTTTCTTTTTCCTTTTTTCTTTCTCTTTCTCTTTTTTTTCTTTTAGCATTTTCTTTCTCTTTTTATTTTTTTTGTATATATTTTTTCTTTCATCGAATACCATTTGGATTAAAATGACGATCAGTACAAAATAAGGCGCAGTAGATAATTTGCTGATTTTGACTAAACTTAATTTCTTGTCTTCTGAAACCTTAAGTAGCTTAATGAAAGTTACTTGTGATAATGAATATAATCCGATTTTGAGTTTCAGTAAAATATGGCCGTAATGTTTTAGTCTTAGCCCAAACTTGCACCCCAAACCAATATTTAAGTTCTTCAGCGGTTTTAAGTTTTGCTTTTAATGCACAAACTTGACGATGAGAGAAACTTTGTCAAGAAGCTTTGCTCTTTGAGAATTCCTTTGAATATTGGACGACAAGATCCCGTTACTGGGGCCTTACTCCGAAAAACGAAAATATTCGTATCCGTTGACGTTTTGACCATTTAGCTATCCCGAAAGTGTTTCGTTTCGGATTTCGGATCCGTCTTCGATCGTTTGACATTGAGGTTGTCGATCGTTATCGGTACATCTCCTACTCCCAAAATACATTTGACGTTTTCGCTGTCGTTGTTTGACAAATTGTCCGTTTTCGTTCGATCCGAAACGTTCAGAGTAAGGCCCCTGATACTGTATTAATAATTAGCAGTTCTTTGAAATCTTGCAGTAGTAATGAATTAATAATGCGATCTGCTGTTTAAAGATTTTCTTTATAATAATACCGTTGGACACCAAAATTCTTCAGGACCCAAGATAAGCTTACCTGTAAGCTGATTGAAGGACGAAGCTTTGGTGGAAACTATGGTGAACTCACGGTTTGGCAGTCAGACATCGGTCGATCCCATAAAATAATATATATACGTCAAGCCTAAAAGAGATAGATTTTTTTAAAGTAATTAGGTCAGACATAGGCACAGACATTAGGCAGTCGTTACGGGTAGTTGGAGCCCTAAAAAAAGTCTAACAAAAACGGTGTGGCTGCAATGCTTCGATATCGCCTAATATCACCATTGGGTTGTAAAAGTCAGATGGCAGTCGCTTCACGTAAAATATGGAGGTCCAGCCTAATCCGCAATTAAGACTGGTAAAGTGGACCCCAGACTCCAAGGTGAAAGCTTTGGATGCGACTGGGATTAACGCTAGGTTGAAGAAAAAGAAAAAGACAAGTACACGGTTCACCATCTTTCATTCTATCTATTCTACGGTTCTCTGAAAGAAGTCTTTCTCTATTGAAAATTTTAACTGAGATTACTGTGATTCATACCACTTTGTTTTCATAATAAATGTTATATACGCAGTTACGTAGTCTTTAGATAAATAACTCATAAAGAGTTATTTACAAATTTAAATAACTCTTTATGAGTTATTTATCTAAAGACTACGTAACTGCGTAACCTAAAAACTGATGTCCAGGCAAATGGTATTCCCCAACCGCTATCGTTGTTAAAGTTTAGACAACAAAACGGCTGATTCCGGCGTGTCACGTACTTTCCTCAACGTGAAACTTTTCTCTCCTTTATATAACGGTATGTCTTTTCAGATATGACGACTGAATTTACTGCTACTAAACTATAAATAGTTTATAGATATTTTGAATCTTCTATATCTGTTTTGTATTCTTAACTGTTTTTTTTTATATATAGGACACGTCAATTTGACTTCACCTCGCCTGATGGTAAAGGTAAAGTTTCAGGAAAGAGGGTCACCATTACATACACGTACCATGTTAACAATGGTGGCACTCAGCTTGACGGCCTCATCAAAAGAGGATTGTCGTTGCAGCACCGCGTGACACCCACCGGTCCCACTAGTGCTGCGACCACAATCCCCCCTGCCCGGCTACGCACTTGCTGACCCCTGAACGCAATCCAACGGAGATTGGATTACTATGGAGGGTTTTTCGCAATCGTGCACGGTGGTACCTACCCGGCCGAATTTTGTGACAAATTTGTGCCATCAAATTTCTACCACCAGTGAAAAGTGAAAAGTTGGTTTCGAAAATACGTTATAACTACCTACATGAATCGTTGAAATTTGGTGCATAGTTATCTTGAAAGATAGAACAAACACAAATTAGACTGTTGACAAAATTCGACAGATAAGATACGAATTCGTTTTCAGGATATCCTTATCGTGTTGTGTTATATTTCTGTGACGTATATATAAACATACATTGAAACAAAATACGTGTATTAGGAAGATCATTTTTCTTTCTAAATATTTGAGCTGCATCATTCGTATCATGGCGTGAGACTGTGCTCATATTTGTTTGCGATCATTAATTACTATTTTTTATATCTAGATCATACAAATATCCATCCATATTTGCATTAAACCCGCTATTTTTCAATTCCATAGCTCTTTTCGATGTCAGTAATTGCAGATTTGTTGTGTTTCGGTGTGACTGTTGCCATCTGCAATATTGTAGGCAAATACAAAATCTCACATTGATACTTAGACTCTTAATCCGGTTCTTAATTAGAAGATTTATGGAGCAGCTAATTATATTCAACGTTTAAAAAATTACAGAGCAACAAAAAAATTAACATGTTAGATAAATTGACCAATTAAAGGAACTGGTGGAAGGCGACATATCCATACATAATAAAACTGGTTAAGTAATACATCAACAGCAAACTTTTCTTTTGAATTCAATTGACTGAAATTTGGTTTGTATTTCTACAAAGATTTATTTATCAGAAAACACCTTCGATTCAAAAAAACTTGACGTACAAAATATAATTCATACTATGTAGCCACTCAAAGGACTCAGAAGTACTCTTAAAGAAACGTGCCCCAAGACAGCTGTCTCCGAGCATGTTCCTCCAGCAGATATTGTACAGAATGTACTCGCTGCATCAGCTCGTAAAGGATAGTAGTTCTTTTACTAACATTTTACGATGAGGGGTGCAGCAATGAAACGAGTGCTGTATTGTCTGAGGCCCTGTACTAAAACTTAGAATAGAAATGAATTTTATTATACAGCTTACGAATTTAGTTCATACGTGGACCACATATCTCTTCTGAAATTCGTTGGGTATAATTATATTCATATTAATTTATCGACTAAAGGATATGGTTGTCTGCGGATAATTACAGTTGAAGCGGCCCTGCAGAGGGCTGCTCGAAGGCTTTCTGCGTGTCCCTCTGACTACCAGAGGCACTGTGGATAGTAAGCGAAGGGCGGGCTGATTCTTAGCGCGCATGAACTTGTCAGACTGCCACCTGTCACCCTAGTGGCCTACGCCTATCCAGCGCAGCGCTGCGATGCTCACCCCTCTTTTTCCGGGAGCAAGACGGGGACACCGTGGTACTGAAACCCGAGGGGGCCATTTCGATCCCGGTGATGGTTCTGGGTCAGCCGGCGTACGAGGAACATGTTTCTTGGCTCTCTTAACATCCCGGTATCGGAAGATCAGAGATCGAGCTGTTTTAGTCGATCTGAGTTTAACATAACCCTCGATGGCCAACAAAGGTGGTATTATATTGGATATTCCGCTTGAATAAATACCAAAAAAGAGAAAGGAAGGGTCCTTAACATATTTTTGGATTTTGAATTCCCCTCTTCTGTTCTCCCCTCTGTTTACCTCTTCAAAAGTAATGAGTGTATGTAACATTCCAGAGACGCCGAACATAAGGTAATTACGACAATATTTACAAACTCACATATTACTTATTGGTAGTCAGGCGAAGAAAGTCAATAATGGATAATTACTCATTTCAACACATATATCGCCAAGTTTTATATGGTTCGTGTGTTGATACATGGAGCGAATTGCCTAAGGCTACGGACTTGGATACACGGAACGGCGATAATGCGTTTTTTTGTTTTAAAGGAACAAACACTTACACACGTGACAGCCTCTGTGGCGTAGCGGTAGTGAACGCGGCCGCTGCGCAAGAGGCGCGGGTTCGATCCCCACTCAGTGCAAATATTTGTATGCATGAATATGGGTATTTGCATTGGTCTGGTAGTGCCTCGGAAAGCACGTTAAGGCGTCGGTCCCGGTTGCCATACAAAAATCTATGGCAGTCGTTACGAGTAGTTGGAGCCCTAAAAATTCCAACAACAACGGTCTAGCTGCAATGCTTCGATATCGTCTAATGTCACCATTGGGTTGTGTAGGTCAGATGGCAGTCGCTTCACGGAAAATATCGAGGTCCAACCAAATCAGCAGTTAAGACTGGTAAAGCGGACCCCAGACTCCAAAGAAGAAACCAGAAACCAAAAAGTTCTTAATCTTTATTGTACACATAAAATTTTGTGATACATAAACAAAAGGATATTTAGGTACAAAGGCGAGCTTAACTTAATGTTGAGTTTTGTTCTAGCAAACCTTAGAAAGTAGAGGCAAATAAAATGAAGTCCTTTTGAAAGAGTAGTTTTTACAAGTACGTCCTTGATCGATTTTCTTCAAGTCCAAACGCCCCGCTCTCCGCTCTGTCAATGTGAGCAGCTTTAGGTCATGACGTCGGAGAGCTATATCCAATTGTTGACAATGCTAGTATTTTAAGATGGATTACGAATGTTTGAAGAGGGCGTTCTGTTTGTGGCTCGGTGCTATTTTCTGACAGGATTTTACTAATGGTTCAAATCTAACATCAGTACATGTTCAAGGACGAACACCTTCAAGCCTCTGCAGCTGCGTAGAAATATTGCATCTTTGGCAGTTTTTTACCGGCTCTACCATGGCGAGTGTTCTGATGAACTCTTCCAATTAATCCCACCCTCTCTTTTCCTATACAGAACTACACATGCCAGACTGAGGTATCACCCTCACACAGTGGAATAAATTTCATCAAGAACCAAGCGGTTCGGTGTCTCTTTTATTTGCCGCACCATAAAGGCTTGGAATTCTTTACCAGCGTATGTGTTTCCTTCCTCCTATAGTTCCGGAGCCTTTAAGCGGGGCTTGAAAAATCATTTGATGAGGCCGTCAAGCTGAGGGCCACCACTGTAGCATTAAAGGTGTATGTAGT
Source organism: Lithosia quadra (assembly GCA_963576445.1). Classification (NCBI taxonomy): domain Eukaryota; kingdom Metazoa; phylum Arthropoda; class Insecta; order Lepidoptera; family Erebidae; genus Lithosia; species Lithosia quadra. The sequence continues at coordinate 15,771,874 of OY754884.1, read as the reverse complement.
GGTGACCCCAGTCCTGAGACTTTGCCTGTAGCTTACCATCAGGTGCGGTAAAGTCATTTTGACGTGTCCTATATAAAAAAAAACGATAAATTATCATGTTTTTACAGACGCCGGGTGTTACACGGCTCATAAAACATTTCTCTTGCACCCCGATTGACCCTGGGCTATCTAAGGCTTCTTGTTGCGGGAGCCACAGTATTCCCATTTTGCCCCGGTAGTGGGTACAGTAGGTAAAATAGACCTTAAATTAAACTGGCTTTCAGTTGCGGTGCAAGGCTGGGATATCACCCTAATACTGTGCAAACAATTCCATCAAGAATTAAGCGGTTCCATATTATTTGGACCACTTGTCTTAAACAAGTGGTTCAAATAATTTTGTCAACCATCTATCGTGTAGGAGCAAAAGTTTTTGATGGCATTTAGTATTAAAACCTCTGCTACCCTTCCAGAGATATACAGGCGTGATACAGATATTTAGGCGTGAGTAATATAACTTCAATTTCAATTTCATTCTTACTGTAAAATAAGCTGGCAATTAAATTCTTAGTTCTAAAACAAAGTACCTAATTAAGTTCTTGATTACTTTACACTTAAATTCAGAACGAAACCTAATTTTGATTGAAGAAAACTTTTAACCACCTGATTCAAATTTTACGTAGCTCAGCCTCTTGAAGCCTAAGCAAATATGAATTATATTATTTTAGACGCAAAGTTTAATTCTGATTAAACATGAATCGGCATTTTATTATACTAAATGAAAGTATTTCGTGTGCATATATACGTATATTATGTCATCTCTTTTTTTGTCATTAATTTATATGCTTGAAGAACGAGACAAAGCACTTTTTAGACGTCATAAAATCCTGTGCTAGTCTACTTTGAGTACTATTGCATCATACTTACAATGTTTATAGTCTGCGTTAACCTAAAAATGTGGGGTCTTGAGGAGCAAAAATTCATGTTCTCTAGATTATAGCATAAAACCATCTTTAGTCTCTAAAAGGCGTATTTAGCTTTGTGTCTTTGTAGCACATATATCTAAATAATCTAAACATGTTTTTGTCATTATTATCCCAGCGTTGTTTTTTGATAACATCCAAAACTAGAAGCGACCTAGGAGTCTAGATCTTAGAGTATGAACAGTGGAGGGCCCAGCGGACGGAGCACGTTTTGTCAGATCAGTGCCCGTAGCCAAGTGGCAAAAGTCTAAATCCCTATCGAATCGTATCGAATAGAATAGATTAGGTCGACCAATCACACTCCAGCTCGTGATTCCGCCGCGGCGCGCGCATCGTACGCCAGCGAGGAGCCTTGGAGGCGCCGAACCTAATCGTTTCTATTCCGTAGCGGTTTACGCTACGGAATACACTGACACTTGTCTACGGGGCCAGCTTTGATGCTGTCTGGCCTAGCGTAGTCTTTATGACAAGATGTGTGAACCCTCAGCGACTTCAAATCCTTAAGTTGGGATCTCTTTTGATCATTTCTGAGGTTACTGGCAGAAATTAGAGATTTTATGCCTTTTTCACCGATCTTGGAAACATTCTCACCACCTTCTTCCAGCTGCAGTTCATCGCTAACGAAACACTTGTCTGTCATCTTGAAAATGTGTTTTGTGACTGCTTCCTTGCGTTACCGGTTGCACAGTCACAATACTCGATAGGTCACGAACAAACGAAGAACATAAGCCCGAAGGCATCATCATTGATAGATAATATTATTGGGAGTTTTAGCCAGTTTCAAACTGTTTCCGCCGTCACCGCGTGGAGGCACTCCCAGCTTATGTTATTTTTAAATATTGTGTAGGTGTTTTTGTTACTGTGGGTGCTCATCTATACGAAATAAGAAATGATTTTGGTAAATTTGTACTTTTACAATGCGCGTTTTGAAAATCGACCACCTTTTGAAGCTCATAGCTAGGCAATAATTGGAGATAGATACAATGTGCAAAAGACAAAGTTGTAGAGAATTTAATTAGCTTTTATTATGTTGTACAACATAATTTTGTACAAAGCACTGTTTTCGAGAAGTAAGCAAAAATCCAAAAAACGGGACCTTCTTTGTGCTCCCCTCCCCCTCGGGCTTACCTTGGAGGGGTCAGGACTTTTAGTATGTTTATCTCCTAACTAGTTCAAATAAAGTTCCTAAGTCAAAATTTCTGTTTTCGACTTTTTCATCTAGAAGTTATTCGTTTACTAGACTACCAGGGGTGTCACACTTCAAATATTTGGGACAAGACAGGCAAATACTTTCTAAATCTTTAAAACAATTCGTGGAACGAACCGCATAAAATAAGTTCTTAGTGTTATTAAAACCGCTCCGTTCTTTGTGATTTTCATTACGAGAATTATTACGCAATACGTGCGTCCTCTTGATGGAATTAACACAAATTCAATTACGGCTTGGCTGGTCCCGGTAGGACACAGACAATGTTATTATGGCTAAGTTCTTTTAAGAATAGAATAAGAAAAGCTAAGTTTAAATGAATTATGAAGAGAGGAAATTGATCTGGAACTCTGACCACTCGACCTCATTTTTCTAAACTTTTCTTTCTGGTAGCTTGGTTCATCAAAGTTGTGAAATTGGAAAATAATTGTAGGTCTTTTTGCGTGGGATGACTTAAGAATAACTATTGGGATGAGTATAAATCCTACTAATAAAATGTGAAAGATGTTTGGTGATGTCGTGGGTGAATAAATTTGTAAGGTGGGTCGAATAGTATATATAATAAGTTAGTATGTGGGATGAATATGGAACAATCATTTTTTTTGAAGTTTACTATAACGGCTCCTGTTTTAAATTAGGAAATAGCAATTAATAGCTATGTCCAGAATTTAGTAAATTAGGTCCGGTAATTATGCAATGGTATAATTTAGTTATTAAACAGAGTGATGAATTAATTAGTGTATCATTTACAATGGCATTCAGTCATGTCCAAACTAGACATGTTATGTTTATATTATGGACAGTACATAGATATACATGACTATAATAAAATTGTTAACTTTTGATTCCCAATTTAACCTACTGTGTGATGTATTTCTTCAACACACAATCACATCGCCCCCCGCTCTCTGCTAGTCAGAGGGACACGTGGAGAGGCTCGGAGCAGCCCTCTGGAGGGCCACTCCCACCCCAGTCGAATTGGCCGCAGGCAGTAGCGTCTCCCATGGCGATTGGAAGACGCTGCTCGCCTCCGTTGCCCGGGTCCACCACGTGGAGGTTCCGGCCTGCATCCCAAGCGTGTTTATATTCTGACTAATTAATGGACCTACTTAATAAACAAACTATGAGTGATCTTCACTTAAGTATGAAGCGTTTTGTCGATGATACCCTATATTTCAGTAGACATAATAAATCATACATATAATAAATCTGTAACTGATCGGTGTCTGTACATGGAAGATAATGAGAAAAAAAATTATTAGGGGACTTTATGAATGTAATAGATGCCAAAACAATGATTTTTAGAATTTTTGTCTGTTTGTCTGTTTGTCTGTGCCTCTGTGCCTCTGGTTGTCCGCACAAAATTTTTGTTCACGCTAAAATCAAAAACTACTCGAGGGATTTTGATGAAAGTACTGAACGGGTTTTGATGCGGCTTTTTTATTAGAAAGGTCTTGGTTAGACTCATATTTGACCACAATCGGCTGATTAGAACCGGCGATATAGTAAAAAACGCGAAAATCGACGTCCACGCGGGCGGAGCCACGGGCAACAGCTAGTTATAAATAAATGTTGATTGGTGTCTGTTTCAGGAATTTTCAGTCCTATTTAATTACTCATTACTCCAACTGTGCGAACTTTCTGTTGAACGTAAACTTTGCAGCAGAGTTTTATTGTCTAACTTGTGTAGGTGTACTAAAAACTTTTAATTCGTATCGAGTGATAATTTGATTACACGAAAATTCAAACTTTGACGCGTTTCAGAGAAATTGGGACAGACAAACTTAATATTACCTATTAAACTTGTACAGTAAGAGAACTTGTTGTAGGTACAGTAAGAGAATGCTATAACACATACCTAACACTACTATCCGTCGACATCGATGTTCACACTATGAAAGTTAAGTAACATTGAAATAATACTGCTTTACGAGTTTGTGGTTTATTAGAGCACGTTAAGCCGTCGCCATACAAACATCTATGGCAGTCGTTACCGGTAGTTGGAGCCCACAAAAGTCCAACCAGTCTAACTTGAAACTTTGATATCGCCATTGGTCATAATGACCATTGGTTGTGGAGGTCAGATGGCAGTCGCTAAACGGAAAATATCGAAGTTCAACCGCATCACAGTAAACTGGAAAGCCAACTTCAACTGAGTTGGGAAAAAGGTTCAGAGAATGATGATTTGAGTTTGTGGTAAGGCCTCAGTGGTGTGAAAAGCAAATTTAAGATGCTATTATGCCTAATGTTCTTAGAGATAAAAATTTTGGTGTCCTGTGATTTTTCCCGCTTGAGAAAAAAAAGGTAATGTTATCTGACGTTTCACAGTATTCGAGACATTTCATAAGAAATTATGACCTACGACAGTCAAATCTCGCACAAATTGAAACATTAAGGTGCGATTGCGAACCTTATCTTTGTGGCGTTAAAGTCTAAATTGATATGTTTAGATATAATGTTCTGTGGTTTATCATGGTCAACTTCGTTTATGGTTTCAGGAAAAAAGGACTTTTGAGGACAAATTCTTTGTTTTCTTTGAAGTTAATTTCTGCCTTTTCTTAGAACCCGCATCGAAATTAATCAGAATAATTTGAAGGAGTTAGAAATATAGTAAATCCACTTCCTTCCTTAGCAAAATAGGAGATAATATACACTAATAGGTAAACTACATATAAATTTGACTACCAAACTGATAAACTACCTATACCTATAGATGAATATGTCTATTTGCATTAGTCTGGGTGTTTCTATGTATAATATTATGTATTTATTTACAAAAAAAGTAAGTTATATAAGTATATTTATCCGTTTTCTAGAACCCATAACACAAGCTAGGTAAAACTATGCTTACTTTGGGTCTTGAGAGCGCTGTGTAAAATTTCGTAGAATATTTATTTATTTATTTATTTACTAGCTTTTGCCCGCGGCTTCACCCGCGTGGAATTCGGTATCGTCACCAATAAAACGACTCTCCACTCTACTCTCCACTCCAATCTCCACTCCCTATTCAATCCACTTCAATCTCCACTCAACTCTCCACTAATAGGTCGGCCGTGTGCTTATCTGCCACCTAATTACCTAGTATAAAAAAGGATAAAAGTATCCTATGTCCGTCTCCTGATTCTTAGCTACCTCCCTACCAATTTTCAGCTAAATCGGTTCAGCCGTCTTGAGTTATAAATAGTGTAACCAAGTGTAACTAACACGACTTTCTTTTATACACTCGTAATATAGATTTACTTTACAAACAACTATGGCAGTCGTTACGGGTAGTTGGCGCCCACAAAAGTCCAACCAGTCTAACTTGGAACTTTGATATCGCCATTGGTCATAATGACCATTGGTTGTGGAGGTCAGATGGATCGCTCCGCGGAAAATATCGAAGTTCAGTCGCATCACAGTTAGACTGGAAAGCCGACCCCAACTGAGTTGGGAAAAAGGTTCAGAGAATGGATAGATATAGATTTACTTTAACTTTCTTGTCTGTCTCTCATTTCAAGTCAAGCTGAGAGCAACCATTTTGGCACTATCGGTGTTTGCAATGGTGACTCCCATTCTAGAGACTTTGCCTCAGCTTACCATCAGGCGAGGTGAAGTCATGTTGACGTGACCGACATAAAAAAAAATCCTCAAATCCTCTTCCTCAATCCATCTTTATAATGCTTACTGCTTCACCTAAAGCTATAATTTCGTATCGAACAGCCTACAAATTCGCCTCTACGTTGATCGATGCGAATGCCACGGTTGAACTGCGATTGCCAATCGGCCTGTCTAATTACAGTAATCAGTGCATTCAGTGTAATTTCCTCGCTCTCGTATCTTGTAATAAACTACGTGAATGTAACTATGTATAAATCATTCATTTCTATTTGAGATCTAGTTATTTGAGATTACGCGCTTTATATTAGCTTCATCTGTAATTACTATGTACTGCTTTTTTAATTTAACGTGTTACAGAATTGGTTCTTTTCCTCTTTTCTATTTTTTTTAAGTATTTATTTTAACCAATTTCAAGTGGGTACAATGGGTACGCTATATGGTCGATATTCCAATCATACGCACAAAGCGCTTTGCTGACACGTTCATCGTGCGTACAGCTAAGGAGTGGAATTCCTTGCCTGAGTCTGTGTTTCCGGAAAGCTATAACCTGGGAGTTTTCAAGTCACGAGTGAATAGGTTCCTTCTAGGCAAGCGTGATTCATCGTAGACCACATCGTCACTTACCATCAGGTGTGATTGAGGTCAAACGTAAGCCTATCATGAATAAAAAAAAAAAAAACGAAAAGTCAAAGTCAAAAATCATTTATTCTGTATAGACCATTCAATGCGACACTTACAAAACCTCAAAACAAAAATATCTAGATTTTAGTCGGGCCAAGTCCGATATAACCGCCCCTGCTGGCCAGGTGGGGGGGAGGTATCCGTGCACGAAGAAAAAATAAATTCTACGACTACGTGAAAATAAGGGGGGGGGGGGAGAGGGGTCTAGGCCCATACTACGGATGGTCACGAGGGGGAGGGAGGGAGTTTAAAAACGGGCATGGGTGAACACCGATTCGTGAGTTCTCGCCCTAAGGTTGCTTCAACAAAAAACATAATTGGCAAAACAGATAGACCTCTTCAATACGAAACAAACGAGAGACGTAAGTGATAATAATATATTAATAGTAAAAACCATGGCAACCCCCTACAAATAGCACTGTATTAAACTGTGGACCCCGGTAACAAAATATTATTCTCAGACAATCTTGTAAACAAAAAGAACATTGGCATTATGTAAACATAAGCGTGTTTTTATCTTTTTTTGTGTAAACAATTTCAATGACAATATTTGCTGAGTGAATCTCTATGTTTTCTCGTTCTGTGCCAGTAATCCCTATGGTATTATGTGTGGTCTTATTAAACTAGGAAGGATTTTAGACAATTTTTCAAGAGTGAAGAAAAAATCGACATAAGGTACACAAATTACTAGGGACACCTTGTCCGTATTAAGGCATAAAAATGGTTATCTGCTAACTTTGAGAGTATAAAATAAATATCTGTCCAAAGGAGACGTTTCACAAATGTATGGACCTTAGGCCCGATAATTGTACACTACTTAGAAAAATAGCTAGGCAATGTAGTTTTCATTTTTCACTATTCGATTATGCATTATACATATTACTTCGTATTATGGGCGGAATCTAACTAAATAAACACTTTCTTGCAACACATTAAACAAGGCGAGCTAAATATAAAAATGTACTCATATTTTATTAATTTTTGCCCTTGAATTTCGGAGGCGAATAAATATAATTGTATTTTTGTCAATAACCGGTATTATTTCTCTTTTTTTCTGTATTGTGTACAATTAGTGGGCCCAAAATGAAATATCTCCCTTACAAAACCTATCAATTATCTGGTGTATCATGCAGCGTCAGTAGCTTAGTGATTAAGTAATAGGCAGTACGATCGAGTAGTTCTGGGTGCGAATCCTATCTATTACAATACTGACGTAAACCCACAAACACAACTTAACTGGGGGTTAGGGGCAATATCCGATCCAGAACAACACGTGCGTGGCTGCGGTGCCACCCGCACACAGTCGAGACCATAGTTACGGTCTCGAACCAAGCGGTTCGGTGCTTCCTTTCTGTGTCGCACAAGTAAAAACTGGAATGCACTGCCTGCACACGTGTTTCCTTATTCCTACAATCCCGAGTTCTTTAAGCGGGGCGTGAAAAGGCATCTGTCTAGGCCGTCAAGGTAGGGACCGCCGTTCACTGGACTTTACCCTAGCTTCTTACCATCCAGCAGGGTTAAGTTAATTGAAGGACTGAATATAAAAAAAAATAGTAATTCTTCTAAAATATCGGGCCCAGCTTGTGGAGAATATACTACCGCTACAACTACCACAAACAAACACAGTACTTACTTATTTTCTTGAATAAAAGCTTACTGAATTAAACTACGATAACAGTTATTTAACCAAACTCAATTTGAAAATCATTCAGAGCCTTCTAAAATAAATCATGTTTATCAGACACGTAAATCATGCACTGGAATCTTTCCATCCTGTTATTTATTTTTATCACTCACCGAACCGAAATCGGGAATTTTGCGGACAGTCCTTGTGAGGGATATACATCCCTGTGTGTCTTATTGATGGCAGGCTTATTGAAACACACCTCGACGCGAAGGAGGGTTAACCATAGTAAACAAAAATAAATTGGAAAAGAAACATCAAAAATGCTTTGTGATCGAATATTTTGGAACTTTTATGAAAATAAATTGGATTTTGATGATTGGAATTCAGTGGTTGTGCTACTGAATTCCATATTATACATAATCAAAAAAGTTTTATTTCAATATTATATTATGTGACATTCGCGTAAATTGCGGAAAAAAGTGATGTCTAAATTGGTTTCATTTATTTTTTCTTTAAAAGTTCATTGTTAAAATGAATTTGGAGTATATTAAAAGAGCATCATTCACAGGGGCTTGAGCTACATAAGCTCGTCAAGATTTCATTAAAAAAAGTGTTTATTTTTTTCTTTCTGTGAATCAAAAGAAAATTTCAATAAAATACAGTTTTATTTATTGAAAGTTTCCAGGTGATATTTGCATTATCAGTCGACTTTACTGACTAGTACCTACTTATCTACTAGTTACTAAGGTATTTTGCCGGTCCCGAGTCCATAAAAGTAGGTAGTGTGCGCGTCAGCTGATTAATGTTATCGCCCGTGAATTACGTGAACGAAGTCCTAATATTCAATGCACTAGTGAATTTGTGATGACTATGAGTAACTCAAACTACCCTATGAAGTATACTTATATTTCAAAGGTGGTAGGACACGACGACGGTATCTTCCGTCCGAAATGAGCTGTCCGACTGGGGTAGTAGTACCTCCACTCTACAGAAGACCGCAGCCATAATAGCCATCGTGTTGTGTTCCCGCCAGTAAGTAGGGTACGCAGAGCTCACTGTACCCCTCTTCCACCCACCCCTTCCTAGCCCTCTACTTCCCTTCAGGGTAGGCAGCGTTTGCGTGACACCCTTAGTGTTGCACACGTCCATAGACCAAGGTGACCGCTTCCCATCAGGTGGGTCGTGTGCTTGTCTGCTACCTACGTAGTATAAAAAAATACTCAAATGCAAATTGTATAGAAGTTTTCAACAAAGTATTCATATCGATATTTTGTTTCAAAAGACTGAGAACGCCTAACTATGGCAGCATTATCCCTCTTCAAAAAGCTTTAAGAAGAACTGGTCTAGGGTATAAAAGAGCTTACGACATGCACAAGTTTACAGATCCATTAAACATACAATAGCTTCTACGTGACTTTGAGTCGGCAGCCTACTTTGGAGATAAGTCCAGCTTTTGACACAACTTTGAGAAGTTTCAAGGTCAAGGGCTTAACATAATGTCGTTATTAAATATCATGAATCATAAAGTTATGGAATAACTTTAGAGTGTATGGCTACATGGGTATTTGGGTTTTATTATACCACGTAGGTGGCAGTAACATAGAAACCACGGTAGCCTAGTGGTCTGGGTAATGGACTGCTGAAACGAGGTCTCGGGTTCGATCCCAGGTTCACCATGGCACACACCAATGACTTTTCGATGCTTTTCAAAGTTATGTGTATATTTATAAGTGCCCGGTTAATGGCAATAGGCTCGCCATCTATTACATTGGGAACTAAACATAAACTGGCGAAATGTGGGTGCTAGCACCTCTGCCTACCCCTTCGGGGATATAGGCGTGAGTTTATGTTATGTATGTTATGTTACGTAGGTGGCAGACAAGCGCACGGCCCACCTGATGGGAAGCGGTCAACGTGGCGTATGAACGTGTGCAACACCAGGGGCGTCACACTCGCACTGCCGACCCTCAATTCAAGAACTAAGCGATTCGGTACCTCTGTTTATGTCGCACCATAAAGACTTAGAATTCTTTACCAGCGCACGTGTTTCCTTCCTTCTACAGTTTTGGGTCATGAAACAGGATCTGATGAGGCCGTCAACCTGAGGGCCACCATTGTAGCATTATCGGTTTATATGGTGACTCCCATTAATAAGACTTTACCTTTAGCTTACCATCAGATGTATCCAATATAAAAAAACACTTTAACGGACCGAATCGAAATCGGACCACACCAGAAGCGCCAGCTATCAAAAAAAAAGAATCATCAAAATCCGTTCATCCAGTTAAAAGTTCTCAGATAATAAACATAAAAACAGTCGAATTCAGAACCTCCTCCTTTTTTAAAGTCGGTTAAAAAGTATGATAAGGACGGTAGTGAAGTAATATTATTTGCAAATTTAATTAAATTCGTGAAGCAGCTCTCAAAATGATGGTGTTGTTCAATGAAATGTTTATCAGTGAACTGAAATATAAATTTAATCAAGACAATAATTAAATATAGCCTTTTGTTTTCCTGTATAATACTAAGAACTCTAGTAGGTGCTTGACAACGGTTGGAGGACATTGTTGAGCTGTTTTGTAAAAATATTTCCCTATTTAGGTGTATTTATATAAATACCCTACCCTACTTACCGGCGGGAACACAACACGATGGTTATTATGGCCACGGTGTTCTGTAGGGCGGAGGTACTACCCCAGTCAGACAGCTCAGTTCGGACGGGAGATATCGTCGTGTCCTACCTCCTTAAACCTTCTTTCTTTCCTTCCTCTGAATCTGACTTAATTTGTATTATTCATTTATTTATTTTTCACGTCTTTAACTTTCTTTTTTTTCTTTTTTTATCATATATATTTACTAACTACACCAAAATACTGCTTTCGTCACATTACTGTCCATCTAAGGTTGCCTGGAAGAAATCTCATTTAGCGATAAGGCCGCCCATTGTACAATCTACTGTTACATACTACCTGTTTGTTTTCCCTGTAAACTTCTGGTGTACAATAAAGAGTTATCTATCTATCTATCTATTTATCTATCTATCTATCTATCTATAATCTATCTATCTATCTATCTATCTATCTAAAACTCGTCGTACTGAAAGATGTTAAAGAAACGTTCAATCTTTTCAAAGCAATTTGTACTCTCTTTACGAACATTTCTCTTTGTGTCTGTACACTTTGATACTATTGAATAAGTTAGCACAAACTTTGTTAACTTGAGAAAACTTAAGGAAACTTAGTTTTACTTGGCAAGCTAGCAACAGAAAATTACGCCACTATCATTGCAGTATATCAATTTAGTCTTTTTAGTTTTATTTTTTGTTGCCTATCTTGGCAAATGGGGATATTAAGCTGTATATTAATTCTGTGGCGTACCTGTAGTGTATTCGACTGCCACGACAGGGGGTGCGGGTTCCCAAACCCGAGGGGGCCATCTCGAATCCGGAGATGGCCCGGGTCAAGCCGGGGTGCGAGGGAAATGCTCTTTGGGCCACCTTACACCCTGGCGTCAGGAGACCCTAGACGGCGTGCGGTTTTAGTCGGTAAGAGTCCGACATAACCTGCCCCGCTGGCCGCGGGGTGGGTATCCATGAGGATTTCCGCACGAAAAAAAAAAAAAAAGGGGGTGCGGGTTCAATTACTGCGCAGTGCAGTTGTATGCATGAATATGACGTGACCGACATAAAAAAATCCGTGTTATCTGACATTTGCATGCAAGTAGTTGTGGGCATCAGCTATTAAGGGATAGGAGAAAGTGGGCAGTAGTATATTATGATAGTTTTGAACTTTTGATTGCTATTTGTAGGTATAATAAAAAAAAGTAAGTCTGAACGGCTCGCCATAAGAAGGCTCTTTGAAATATTGCTTTTTAATTATAAGCTGTACGTAGGCAAAGTTTGTTCCGTGAATATCTAAAAATTCATATATTGCAGTTTTATAAGTAAACTTTCAGTTCGAAACTATGCAGTATTTATTGTGACTACAAAATATTAGTCTGTGTTCTGAAAACCAACCCATCCCCCACTTGCTCTCTATTTTACCCTCTGCTAATCAGAGGGACACATAGAGAGTCTCCGAGCAGGGCGACTTTCGAATTGACCGCAGGCGGCAGCGACTCCTCTGCGAATGAAAGGCGCTACAATCTCCTTTGTCTAGGGTGTCCCGCGTGGAAGATCTGACCGACGTACCTACCTTAGTGTAGATGGCCAAAAATTATTAATCAATATTTATTATATAAACTAGCGACCCGGGAACCGGCTTCGCCCGGGTGCAAATTCCAGTTTTCCAATAAAATATATAGCCTATGACACTCACGAATGACGTGGCTTTCTATTGGTGAAATAATTTTTAAAATCGGTTCAGTAGATCCCGAGATTACCCCTTACAATTTAACAAACACACAAACTTTACCTCTTTATAATATTAGTATAGATAAAAGTATAAAATGTGGCAGGTACCTATATTACATAGCGCCCTCTAGTCTGTTATAGTTGTGTATCTTAGTTAAATTAATATGTTAGTTTCAGGCTTTGAGGTGTCTGTGTAAACAAACAATCAATATAACCTAATACCATGTTAATTGTAATATATTCATCGATTCGATATTAGCATATTAATAGACTATTTAAATAGCCAACTGAATTCATAACACTAAGTACGCATAATATTAGGTACCACAATACAATTAGAATGATAGTTGAATTCTTAGTTGCATTTGGACAGGGCACCATTTTTTTTTATATAGGACACGTCAAAATGACTTCACCTCGCCTGATGGTAAGCTAAAGGTAAAGTCTCAGGACTAGGGTTACCACTACATACACCGATAGTGCTACAGTGGCGGCCCTCAGCTTGACGGCCTCATCAAATGCTTTTTCATGCTCCGCTCAAAGTACCCGGGACTATAGGAGGAAGGAAACACATGCGCTGGTAGAGAATTCAAAGTCTTTATGATGCGGTTAAGAAAAGAGGCACCGAAGTGGTATATAGGTACTTATGTAAACAAATATTTGCACTGAGCAAGAATCGAACCCACGCCTCCTGTCATAGCAATCGCATACACTACCGCTGCGTCACAGAAGCGATCAATTTTATACCACTTAGGTGGCAAGCAAGTTCTTTAACGGTAAATGAATACATTACACCCGATATAACAATAAAATTTCTGAAATTTGATATGCCTGTGAGCATATTCGCCAAATAATATTAGCACATATCAAAGCTTTTCGTTCCAAGCCCTCCAACATATTACAAACATACTTGAGTAGTCTGCCGTTTGTAGGCAAAGTAATAACGGTTTAACATAATAATATCTTGTTATACGAGTTTTGGCTAGCCAATCTCATGAAAACTGATATGCTTGGGGCCCTACCACGAACTCTTCAATCAGAATTTATTTCAATATCACTTTCCTAACTTTCATAGTTTGAATCGGACCACCGATGTCGACGGATACTAGTGTTATGTGGTCTAGTATTCTCTTACTTTTATGGTATGTTGTGGATACAATAATTTCAATAAATTTGTTAGTAGATTTACAAGACACAGAACACTTATATAATAACGGACGACGTTTGATCGAGTCCGATTCACACTATGAAAGTTAAGTAATATTGAAATTATTGAAATAATACTGCTTTAAGAGTTTGTAGTAGGGCCCCTGTTCAGTAGATATTATTATATGTGTTAAACTTTGTCTGAAATATACACAATCGTCATGCTTTAATATAATATTTTTATTCCTTTAAGCGGCGCGTGAAAAAGCATTTGATGAGGCCGTCAAGTTGAGAGCCACCATTATGGCACTATCGGTGTTTGCAATGGTGACTTCCATTCCAGAGACTTTGCCTCAGCTTACCACCAGGCGAGGTGAAGTCATGTTGACGTGACCGACATAAAAAAAAAAATTAAGCGATGGTAGTTGAACAGATAAAACGCAGCCTCTTCTTAGAGGTATCGAGTTTGAATCCGGCCGGACCAATGTGAATTCAACTTTGTAGAATTTATACCTATGTGCTAATCACATGATTTACCATCTGCTGACAGTGAAGGAAAAATATCGTGAGGAAACCCGCATGTCCTAGAAGAAATTCTAAGGACATTTCCGATCCACCAACCCGCATTAGGCCAGCGTGTATGGATTAAGGTCTAAACCCTCTCAGCTCTTTCGTTAGAAGAGAGGAGACTCGTGCCCAGCAGTGGGACATATTGTTTTTCTTTATACTACGTAGGTGGCAGACAAGCACACGGCCCACCTGATGGAAAGCGGTCACCGTGGCCTATGGACGTGTGCAACACTAAGGGCGTCACTGAAAGGAAAGGGTGGGGTAGGAAAGGGTGGAGAGGCTAGGAGATATCGTCGTATCAAAATATCTGTACCTATAATCTATTTATATTTACACTATCGAAAAGATACAAAGTATTTAACCTTAGCATCCGTAGATATCATATTGCGAGTATTAAATCTCCTTGCCTTACCTTTTTACCCGACTGCCGAAGAAAGGAGGGTAATGTTTTTTAGGATATACTCGTACAAGCATGAGTATTGTACATAAAATGTATGTGGAAATATCGTAAATATACCTTGGATATAAAGAGTGATCCTTTTCACGATAACCCTGAACGGTAGTTAAAGGGATTTGTATGCTAACCGCGACCTGAGCCCTTTACGCCCTTATATCAATAGGGTGTTAAGCTTTTTACGTATTTTATACGTTCCAGATTTTTGGCTTTATTGACAACTTGCCTCGCTTCCCACAGTTTGATTTTATATAATATAATTTTAAGGAGGTAGGACACGACGGTATCTCCCGTCCGAAATGAGCTGTCCGATTGGGGTAGTACCTCCGCCCTACAGAACACCGCGGCCATAATAACCATCGAGTTGTATTCCCGCTGGTAAGTAGGGTAGCCAGAGCTCACTATACCCCTCCTCTCCCCACCCCTTCCCAGCCCTCCCACCTTCCCTTCAGGGTAGGCAGCGCGTGTGTGACACCGTTAGTGGTGCACATCACGTTCATAGGCCACGGTGACCGCTTCCCATCAGGTGGGCCGTGTGCTTGTCTGCCACCTAAGTAGTATAAAAAAAACTAGTCTATGCCCGCGGCGCCGCCGGCATGGATGTCAGTTTTCACGTTTTTTTGACTATATCTCCGCTTCTACTTAACCGATTTTGATCAAACATGCCTGAAAGTCTAAGTCTTGCAATCCACTACTTTTTGGACTCCACCTCAACTTACCATCCGGCGGGGTGCAGTCAATTCAGCGGACTAAATATAAAAGAAGTCAGCCCAAAACCTTTCAAACAAAAAAAAACACATCAAAATCCATTCAGTAGTTTTTGCATCCATCGCACATAAACAGACAAGGATAAAAAAAATGTGTTCAGAATCATTCATTATATTAATTTAAGTATTTGTTTTTATTATCTTCAATGTACAGGCACTACCACTAAAAAATTTTAGAATAGTAGTTTATCCTCAACTAGAACCCATAACACAAGCTAGTTAAACTATGCTTACTTTGGGTCTAAAGAGCGCTGTGTAAAATGTTGTAAAATATTTAAAAAAATTAGTATAGATATTATCCATCATACTCGTATTATCATCTTTAACGGAATTAGTAGTACTCTTTCAATAGTGTTCTTTGTGCGGTAGTTCTACTACCATTGTTTCATTGTTTGTTGTTTCAAAATACTAACAATTATTTTTCTTTAAATTTCAGATCAGTATGGGAACAACCGGTAAGTTCTATTCTCTACTACAGTTCATCAAACACTACCATCTACTGCCCTTAACTCAACTATATGGGGTCAGTGCAACATGTCATTCCTTCATACATTCCTGTCAGATGTCATCTCCTCAGTCACTCCCTTCCTTGCCATATCCTCTTTCACACATTCTATGTAGTTTTTCTTAGGCCTACCTCTGCACCTAAAGCCCTCCACATTCATACTGAACCAAGTCCGATCCACCAATCCGCATTAGGCCAGCGTGTGTGGATTAAGGTCTAAACCCTCTCAGCTCTCTTGTTAGGAGAGAGGAGTCTCGTGCCCAGCAGTGGGACATATTTTTTTTCTTTATACTACGTAGGTGGCAGGCAAGCATACGGCCCACCTAATGGGAAGTGGTCACCGTGGCCTATGGACGTATGCAACGCTAAGGGTATCATACACGCGCTGCCTACCCTGAAGGGAAGGCAGGGCGTCTTCTGTAGGACGGAGGTATACTTTTAAACTGAGTTCAATGTGATCAACCGATGAATAATGAATAACTTCGCAAGTCTGTTCGCCTTGATGTAACATTTGCCTTTTTATGCAAATTTATTCAATAGCCGCCGGCAATTTGCTTGTGATTCTCTTATTTTTACGACAGTAATATCAATTTGCTGAGATCTACTCGTAAGATCGTACTCAGTGTGTTTAATAAATGCTCGTGTAAAATGTGAACGGTGGGTATAACAGGTTGTTGTATTTTCATTTATAGCATTTGCCGGGATTTACGGCTTTGCCGAGAAAATATTAGAAAGAAAGTAAAGAAAAGAAAAGAAAGAAAGAAAGAAAGAAAACTAACTTTATTTTTGAACAAAAAACGTACACAGGTTTTTATACCTAAGCAAATACAAAAAAAAATATTATGTTACTTTGTAACGTTGAGATATAATATATTGAAAAGAAGAAAGTTAAGGCAATGTTTTTTTTGTTGAAATGGTGGTTGAAATAGAAAAAAAAAATTTTTTCAAAAATAATTTTGGTGAGTATGTGCGTGCGTGCGTGCAAAATGAAGAATCCTACTAATATTATAAACGTTTAAGTGTGTGAGTCTGAATATATTGGGTGTTTGTTACTTTTTGACGCAAAAACGGTTGAACCGATCTGGCTGAAATTTGGTAGAGGGGTGGCTTTAATCTGGAATAACACATAGACTTTTTATCCCTAGAATAAGTTCTCATTGGAAGCGAGAATGGGAATAGAATTCCACGTGGGTGAAGTTACGGGTAAAAACAAGAGAAAATAAACCAATGTCATATTGAACATGAACATGTTAAAATAGATTGCATTATTTTACAACAAGAGAAATAATATTATGTCAGAGTACAAACATACATACATACACGCACGCACGCACACATGCACGCATGCACGCATGCACGCACGCACGCACACACACACACACACACACACACACACACACACACACACACACACACACACACACACACACACACACGCGCACGCACGCACGCACACACTCTGTTCATACAGATCCATATAATGTATTTTACCACGTTTTTTATAAGCAGGTATAATATTATAATCAGTGCTTAGTACAATACTCGTAGTGCCTCATTAGTGAAAATATATCAATCTACACAATGCCCATCCGTCAGGATTCCTTCCTTCCGTTTCCGTAACAAGCTGTGTAAGTAGTTACCCTTGTCACTGTATTCAATTACTTAATTGTATCAACGATCACACTTATATCGTTAAAGATTTATTTGGTATTTACTATACTACAAAAAACCGCGGTAGCCTAGTGGTTTGGGTAATGGACTGCTGAGACGAGGTCTCGGGTTCGATCCCAGGTTCACTATGGCACACACCAATGACTTTTCGATGCTTTTCGAAGTTATGTGTGTATTTATCGCAGGTTTATTAGTGCCTCGGAGAGCACGTTAAGCCGTCGGTCCCGGTTGCCATACAAACATCTATGGCAGTCTCAGTTACGGGTAGTTGGAGCCCTCAAAAGTCCAACCAGTCTAACTTGGAACTTCGATATCGCCATTGGTTGTGGAGGTCAGATGGCAGTCGCTCCACGTAAAATATCGAAGTTCAGCCGCATCACAGTTAGACTGGAAAGCCGACCCCAACTGAGTTGGGAAAAGGTTCAGAGAATGATGACTAGACTACAAAAGGTCAGAGTTTCAAAACGTCTGTTTTTCATATCTTCAGAGTTTCAAAAGGTCTTCAATTCAGCTTTATATCAAATCAATTCATTCAGTCGTATTCAAAGCTTTCATCTCGGAGTCTGGGGTCCGCTTTACCAGTCTTAACTGTGGATTCGGCTGGACCTCGATATTTTCCGTGAAGCGACTGCCGTGAAGTCTGTCACAGTACCTATTCCCCCTGTAACTGCTCGCGGGTTCAAGTCCCATTCTGCCGTCCGTTCCTTCTAGATAAGTGTCATTCATCGTAGACCACATCGTCACTTACCACCAGGTGAGATTGAGGTCAAACTTGAGCTTGTCATAAATAAAAAAAATATACTGAGGTACATAATAGGTAACTAAGAATTTTTCATATCGTACTTATCACGATATTATAAGAAATACTCGTCATATTAATATCCAAGACAATATGCTAGGCTATTTTTCGCAGGCCTAAATTGAAAAGATATCGAATAATACAGGTTACCCAACTTTGTGCGAGGCTATAAAAATGCCAATACAATTAAGATGAATAGGTACGTATTCAGAATTGCCTATCGTTCAGGCGGGCAGGTCATAATGTCATGTTGGGTGAAATTCCAATAACTTATTTGAAGTTCAGTTTTTTTTTATATCGTCCACGTCAATAATGACTTTACCTCGCCTGATGGTAAGCTAAAGGTAAAGTCTCAGGAAGGGGTCCCCATTACATACACCGACAGTGCCATAATGATGGCCCTCAACTTGACGGCCTCATCAAATGCTTTTTCACGCCCCGTTTAAAGGAACTAATTGAAAGGATTGTAGGAGGAAGGAAACACGTGAGCAGAGAATTCCAGGTCTTTATGGTGCGACAAAGAAAAGAGGCACCGAACCGCTTAGTTCTTGATGGAATTGTTTGCACGATATGATATTGGTGATATCTCAGCCTTGCACGTGTTGTTCTGTATAGGAAAGGAGAGGGTGGGACTATTTGGTAGAACTCATCGGAACACTCACCATGGTAGAGGCGTTAAAAAACCAGTTGCAATCACCATGATCTATGGAAGTGTACAACACAATACCAGGGGCGTCACACAGTCTGGGGGGGGGGGAAGGGGGGAGGTTTGTGAGAGTTTCTGTGAACGCAGGATACATTGGTGCTTCTTTCTGAAAAAAGGCCATGTGAAAACCAGCCAGCTTGAATGAAAGGTAAGGACGAAGTAGCAGATGACGGGCTATTGTCTCTGCCTACCCCGAAGGGATATGGAATATGGAAGTATATATGTACGAATCTATGTAGTTTTTCTGACTTATAAGAATCCTTGAACCCAATCTTCAGAACTATTATTGCGTACCTCATAAATATTCGAATATTTCGTATTAGGTATTTAGATTAGGTACCCTGATTTATTCGCATTAGATTGATTAGGTTACGAGGGTGGCCTTTCTGTTTCAATGTAGATTACTGTGATTGTTGGACCTCGCTTAGAGTATTAACTGTAATGTGCTTCGATAGCTGTAATGAGCTTAATAGCTACACGATAGAATCAATTATTTAGATGTAGTTGGAGATCCGACTATAGAATGAGCTTCACCAATCGCCTTATCGATTAGAAGGGCGACGTACCCGTACGATCTCAAAGTTTGGACCCTTTTACAAAAGTGCCCTTATGACCTCTTTTTTGGTACCCGTATGACCTCCAAAAAAAATTAATAAAAAGGGGCCCGTACGACCTCTTTTTTAGAACCCGTTGGACAAGGTATCTATTAATTAATAATTTCGTCAAGGGGTACGGTAGATTCAGTCGAAACGTTATATGAAAATTAAAATAATAATATTGATTTCGACAACATTTAAGTATATAAAACCAGCTAATGCCCAAAGCTTCGCCCGCGTGAATGTTGATTTCACGTTTTTTGACTAAGTCTCCGGTTCTACTCAACCGAATGAGATCAAAAATGCATAAGGTTTTAAGTCTGACAAAGACCTTTTAGTTTTTTCGTCTATCGTGATCAAACCAGACAAGAAATCCAAAAAAAAATACTTCGGTTTTCAGAATCATTCATATAACATAGCCTAAGTATTTTTTTATGATACAGCTACTGGTATTATCTGGGAATATTAATAAATAATATTTCAGTTAGCAAAAAGAGAGATTTATTTAATTATTGACCAAAATATGTCAAAGTCAAAGTCAAAGTCAAAAATCATTTATTCTGTATAGACCATTTTAAGCGGCACTTACAAAACGTCAAAATTATAAATATTTAAAACTAGAAGCAAATGGACCACACCAGTTCGAAACGCGGCCCAGACCTGAGAAGACTCCGGCAAGAAACTCAGCGGGCTGTTTTTTTTTTGGTCTATTTACAACAATAATTGCCTTAGTCTAGATACAGTGTTATTTCGAGTAACATAGTTGAGTGAACAGTTCATTTCCAAGCTTCTTTATCTTTATGAGGCGCGCTGACCCTACTCAACCGAACCAAAGAATCGATAGAAAACACAGTTCTTCGGAGATATAAGTGTTATGAAGTTATTACTCCTTGAAGTAACGACTGCCCTTTATGGTTATATCCACACACCACTGGCATTAAAAGAAACCATAACAATTTTATGGTACGTAAAGGCGTGTTGAAATGACAGCCTCTGTGGCATTGTGGTAGTGGACACGGCCGCTGCGCAGGAGGCGCGGGCTCGATCCCCGCTCAGTGCAAATATTTGTATGCATGAATATGGGTATTTGAATTGGTCTGGTCGTGCCTCGGAGAGAACATCTATCATGGCAGTCGTTACGGGTAGATGGAGTTCAAAAAGTCCAACAACAACGGTCTAGCTGCAATGCTTCGATATCGCCTTATGTCACCAGTTCAATGTCGATTAAGGTTGTGAAGGTCAGATGGCAGTCGCTTCGCGGAAAATATCGAGGTTCAGCCAAATGCGCAGGCCTATGAACGTGTTTAACATTAAGGGTGTCGCACGCGCGCAGCCTACCCTGAAGGAAAGGGAGGAGGGCTGGGAAAGGGCGGGGAGGCTAGGAAGGGGTGGGGGAGGAGGGACACAGTGAGCTCTGGCTACCCTACTTACCGGCGCAACACGATGGTGGTCTGTAGGGCGGTGTTCTGTAGGGCGGAGGTACTACCCCAGTCGGACAGCTCATTTCGGATGGGAGATACCGTCGTGTCGTACCTCCTTGAAAAACATTCGAAATATATGTCTTCAGTACATTTTCAACCAATTCTCTACCGTACACTCGTAAAGTGATTGTGTTAAAAACTTGCCTCAAACTTTCACTATTGTACCCAAGTTTCATCCACCGACTAAATGTGCCATGATTTGAGTTCTGTGAAGTGCACTTAGTGTGGAATTGTCATCTGTGTGCGGTTCCAACAGTAGTGGTTCCAATTGAAAGTTTGTGTTAATTGCGTGTGAACATACGCTAGCATTGTGTTCAAGTTTCGAGTTGTGTGATTTGTATTGTATGAAGTTTAGAATCGTGGAATTCGAATGAGGAAGCTTCCTTAAGTGGCTACTTTATTAACCGACTTTGAAAGGAGGTTCACTATTTAACTGTTCAAACATTTATCAAGAGTGGTCAAACTGAGGATTTCTTTACCAGCGCATGTGTTTCCTTCCTCCTATTGTCCCGGGGCCTTTAAGCGGAGCGTGAAAAAGCATTTGATGAGGCTGTCAAGCTGAGGGCCACCACTGTAGCACTATCGGTGTAGGTATGTAGTCGTGACCCCAGTCCTGACACTTTACCGTAAGCTTACCATCAGGCGAGATGGAGTCATATTGATGTCCTATACAAAAAAAAACTTCATGTTTGTCCGCAATCGACTCGCGTTTTGTTGAACCAATTGTGATGCAGTTTTCAAAAAGTATTTTTATATTTTGGTGAAGGTTTTAGTATTTGACCGACTTAAAAGGGTGTTAATTCTGTTCTATTTTTAACCGACTTTAAAAAAGGAGGAGGTTCTCAATTCGACTGTGTTTTTTATGTTTGTTACCTCAGAACTTTCGATTGTGTGAAACGTTTTTTTTATTTGATAGCTGGTGCTTCAATGGAAAAAGGTGTGATTTGTACGAGTATGTACTAGTATATAATGTAAAGGAAGACTATAACTACTTGTTAAAAATGTATTGTATTGTAGTGCATTTCCAAATCCGTAGTTAAGACTGGTAAAGCGGACCCCAGACTCCGAGGTGAAAGCTTTGGATGCGATTGGGATTAACGCTAGGTTGAAGAAGATTGTAGTGCATTTCCAGGGAATATACCGCGGTAGCCTAGTGGTCTGGGTAATGGACTGCTGAGACGAGGTCTCGGTTCGATCCCAGGTTTATCATGGCACATACCAATGAATTTTCGATGCTTTTCGAAGTTATGTGTGTATTTATCGCAGGTTTATAAGTGCCCGGTTAATGGCAATAGGCTCGCCACCTATTACATTGGGACCTAAACATAAACTGGCGAAATGTGTTTCTAGCACCTCTGCCTACCCCTTCGGGGATATGAGTACTACTACTAGTTACTACGGCGTGAGTTTATGTTATGTTATGTAATGTTCCAGGGAATGTAGCTCTTTGGAATAACATCACGACAAATAATTAACTGCATGTTCATTGTCAGTTCTACACTAAACTAAGCTTCAGTGTGTATTGTGAAGTTTCTGTGTGATTCTAACTTTGGAAACAACATGGCCATAGAATGCAATGAACGTTGTTTTTGATATAGTTCGACGTTAAATTTAGCTCTAAAAGCTTCTAGGTCTCGCCATTGAAGTTTTTTTTTATACTACAAAGGTGGGAGACAAGCAGACGGCCCACCTAGTGGATTTTTTTGAGTTAGATCAATTAATTTGACCTTTTTTTCGTGTGGAAATCCTCACGGACACCTCCCTGAGGCTAGCGGGTCAGGTTATCTCAGAGTCGTACCGACTTAAACCGCACACCGTCTGAGTCTTCCAGTGCCGGGATGTATGGTGGCCCAAAGGGCATTTCCCTCGCACCCCGGTTTGACCCGGGCCAACTTCGAATTCAAGATGGTCCCCTCGGGAATTAGTTTGACCTAGGTCACAATTGGGGAATCCTACTCAGAAAGGTTACAAAGCATTATGTGTGCAGGCACCCACTTCGTTATTACGTACGCCTAATATCAACGGCTCCATCGAATACTCGTGCAATCTAAAAATGAAAAATTTACAGGAGAAAAAAAACGTTTAATCCTTACTATCTCAGCTACAATGTAAAATGAAATTATTGAAGTTAAAAAATAAACCTATCGGCTGGTAATGAAGAAAGCATGCAACATGATAGTCACAAATATTAATGTACTTGTGACAGAAAAATAAAATAAATATATTGTTTCCGTAAAATTAGGAATCAAATGCATATACATCCTTATTGGACAAAAAAAAATTAAAAAATCGCAGGGCTTGGGTATCGGACCAAAAAACCGAAATTTGCACATCTATTCGATGGACCGATATATGAACAAAGATGATCACAATGTTTCTTTACAAAATGTGTTAATATTTTTAATATTAATTATACTTTAAAACACTCCAACAGAATACAAGCCCATTTCTATTCACGAGCAATGAATACCTTTTTTTTTTTTTTTTTTTTTTTTTTTTTTTTTTTTTTTTTTTCGTGCGGAAATCCTCATGGATACCCACCCCGCGGCCAGCGGGGCAGGTTATGTCGGACTCTTACCGACTAAAACCGCACGCCGTCTAGGGTCTTCTGACGCCAGGGTGTAAGGTGGCCCGAAGAGCATTTCCCTCGCACCCCGGCTTGACCCCGGCCATCTCCGGATTCGAGATGGCCCCCTCGGGTTTGGGAACCACGTGGTTCCCGTCATACCCCCGGAATAGAGGGGGGGGGGGCGCGCTTTCGCGCGCCACCGCCTCGGCCTGCTTCTGCTAGGGTGACAGGCGGCTCCACCCGTCACCCCCAGGCCAGCGCTCATGGAGGACGGAGGTCGTTAGACCTCCGACGCCTTAGGCGTCCGCGCCCGCCGCCGTTCGGGAGAGCTCTGTGCAGCCTCTCCCGAACCCTTTCCGCCGCCTCTTTCTCGAGCATGACTTGCTCGCAGAAGGAGGCGGCGGCCGACCACGCGTCCACACTCTGCACCATCGCTGCGATCAGCACCGGCAGTGTGAGAACTCCCACCCCGAGGGCTGCCAGGAGGGCCTGTCGCGGCACCTCCCACGCCGGACACTCAGCCAGCGTGTGCAGCCCTGAGTCCTCGTCCGCATCACAGTGATGGCACTCGGGCGTTGGCTCCTTCCGAATCAGACACAAGTGATCCCCGAAAGCAATGAATACCTAAGAGTCTAATAACAATAAAAGCCTATTGCGTTTTATTTATAGCAGTTCAACGTGATCCTGAAGTGACACCAAGACACAGTTTTAATGCGACGGATTTTTATGTGCGTCAAATATTAACGACGAATAAAATTATCATTTGGTCTCGTCGTTTATGGACGTCGTAAAAACAATGGAAAGTTAAGGAGTGTTCTGATTTTGTTTCAGCTCGAATTAGGTAGAGTAATTTTTTGAAACCATTCTTAAGATTTTTTTTATATTAGTTGCGTCAATATGACTTCACCTCACCTGATCGTTCGATGCCTCTTTTATTTGCCGCACCATAAAGACTTGGAATTCTTCACCAATGCATGTGTTTCCTTCCTCCTATAGTCCCGGGGCCTTTAAGTGGGGCGTGAAAAAGCATTTGATGAGGCCATCAAGCTGAGGGCCGCCACTTTAGCACTATCGGTGTATGTAGTGGTGAGACTTTACCTTTAGCATACCATCAGGCGAGGTGAATTCGTTTTGACGTATCCTAATAAAAAATAGTCACTGTTTACCTCAGGAATATCAAGTATAACAAATACCGAAACGTGCAGAGAGTCTATTAATAAACGTACTGTCCCCTTCTAAGCTTTAGAAAGGACACTTTATCTTCAGACAGTAACTGAAAGGAAAAAACCGGACAAGTACGAGGAGTATTCACGCCGGGAGGGTCCCGTAGAATTAATTCATGTCTAAAATGTTTTTGTTAATCATGCCTAGAACTCAATTGTAGAAAGATATTTTCTCCAAATGTAAATTTATTGGTACACATAATTTGTGAGGTTTAAAATGTTATTTTAGACTATTGACTCTTTCTAGGCTTGTCTGCAATTTATAGGTAAACAACTATTCACCTAGAAAATTGTACACCTTAACTGAATTTCATACAGTAAAAGAAAAATTTTACCACACAGTGCTGCGACGGCAATCACCTCTTCTTTCATGAGGCCATCAAGTTGAAGGCCACGCTTATGTCACTGTCGGTGCATGTAATGGGGACTCCCTTCCAGAGACCTTTAACTTACCATCAGGCGAGGC
The DNA here is from genome assembly GCA_963576445.1 of Lithosia quadra. Taxonomy (NCBI): domain Eukaryota; kingdom Metazoa; phylum Arthropoda; class Insecta; order Lepidoptera; family Erebidae; genus Lithosia; species Lithosia quadra. Next base: position 15,746,496 of record OY754884.1, on the reverse strand, counting down.
GAAGTCATATTGACTAGACCGATACACAAAAAAACGACGTCTTCAACGATATTCTACGAAACTCTACGATATTCTACGAGATTCTACGACAATCTACGGGAATCTACGAAATTCTACGAAATTCTACACAGTGCTATCTAGACCCAATGTAAGCATATCTTAACTAGCTTGAAATTAAATCTTAATAAGCATGCTCTGTTTTTGTGTTCCAAACGGTAAAGAGTAATTTTTTTTTGTGAAAATATCCCGATTCCCTATATTATTCCAAATTCATTTACTTACGAGCGTATAATAATATGTTTGGGTCACAGAAACTTATAATAAGTACCTACTGACCTAGCAAATTGTTTCTTAGTCAGTAGATTCGTAGCAAATCGACTGTGACAAATATGTGCCCTATAAGGGCTCCGTTTCCATCTAGACCTTTGGAACCCTAAAAAGGTAATTTATTAGTTCTACTAAAGTAAAGCAACTAGAACATTTGAAATTTATGTGCTGGATTTACACATAGAGTGGTTTTTAGTCAGCCCATCGTCCCTTAGGGTGAACTAACAACCGGCTGATAGCAGCTGGGGTAAAAAGTGTTAATTGCTTGTCAAAAAAACGATTCAAAGTCCTCTAGAGAACCTTAGACGCGGTAGAAGTAATATCGTAAAATGAGATTTGTTTAAGATGAAATTATTTTTTTCCTTTAATTAGATTGCTTTGTACTTTATGGTTTACGTTCGTTGAATAAATTTGGAACTAGGTAATAACTTTTTTATACCACTTAGGTGGCAGGCAATCGCACGCCCTACCTGATCAGCAGCGGTCACCGTCGTCACACTCGCGCTCCCAACCTTGGATGGAAGGGAGGGGGGGGGGGGAGGAGAGGAAATTGAGGAGATTGAGAGGATGCCACATCAGCTATCTGTCAGTGAAAGTCCCGTGAAAATCGGTCCGGCCTTTTCAGAGATTAGCCAAACAGACAGAAATTGTAAAAAAAGTTGTTTTGGTATAATGTATACGCAATTAGTAATGAGCGGTTTATATTAAAAGCAGACACTTCAATTTTATTTATTTGTATACTCAAGACTATTGAGTAATAATAAATTGTGAAAATAATAATAAATTTAGAAAAAATCTATTTTAAATTAAACGTTTTTAAATAGTATTGTCATCAGAACTAAAGACTTCTGCCAAATATCAGACCAATCAGACAACTAGAAGGGGGTCAAATTTCAATTACTAGATTTGACCCAAACCCGTTTAATGTACAATAAATTATCAAGGCTTCAAGTCCTAAGCATTCAGGTAATTGAAATTCCTTCAAGTCCGTACAACCTTCAGTACCCTCTTATGATGTCACTAAAACCTGCTAAGAGCTACCGTATTACGAACCCATGTCACGGCCATTTCTGTGGACAATAATACAAACACAAATGTGAATAACTCTAGAGAAACGACAAATCAATTTCTTTTGTAAATGCCGTATTATGCTGTCGTGATTCAGCCAGGCATTACTTGAAAAACATATTTTTACCTCAAATTTTGAGGTAAAAATATGTTTTTCAAGTAATGCCTGGCTTGAATTTTTTAATTCTGTCTTTGCATGTTTAGCACTAAAATTACTTTTTTTATACTACTTAGGTGGCCGACAAGCACACGGCTCACCTGGTGGAAAGTGGTTACCGTGGCCTATGGACGTGTGCAACATCAAGGGCGTCACGCCGTTGGGATGTTGGAGGAGGGGGGGGGGGGGCTCTGGCTACCCTACTTACCGCTGGGAACACAACATGATGTACCTAAGTAGTATAAAAAAATGTTTTTCTTTATTTTATGTTTGTTACAACAGAACTTTCAAGTGCGTGAACCGATTTTGATGATTCCTTTTTTATTTGAGAGCTGGATTACTGCAGATTACTTTCCGTGTGGATCAATTTTAATCAGTTGAAATAATTTTTTGTAAGAATTGTATTTAAAATTCTTTTGAGTTGAGTTTCGGGATGAATGTAAGCCGATTACAGGATAAAAAATGCGTTCCAATGAGTTACAAATTTCACGCCATTTTGTTGCGTGCGGAGATCTCAACGTGCATTACTTCATTGGAGCTAATATGAGGCCGGTATATCGAACTTGTACCGACTAAAACCACACGTTGTTTCGTTTCTTTGGGCTATGTAGCGTTCATTATGCGTACAGCTAAAGAGTGGAATGCCCTGCCCGAGTCTGTGTTTCTGGAAAGCTATAACCTGGGTGTCTTTAAGTCTAGAGTGAACAGGCTGCTTCTAGGCAAGCGTGCTCCATCGTCGACCACATCGTCACTTACCATCAGGTGAGGTGGTCAACCGCGGGCGCATTGACATAAAAAATGTAGCCAAGGAATTCGCATGCAAATTTGACAACAATTCTTCACTATATTTTATGTTTGACGATCAAAGTTAGATATTTGCTCCATTTAACTGGCACCATTAACTTCAAATATTTTAATGAGCAATACAATTAGGTATGACTATCATAATATAATATCAATTTATGGATACTCCTAAATATCTAATAGCGTAATAAATGCTTAACATAATGCTCTGAATACTGTTCAAAATTAATAGCCGTGATATGCTAATAATGCAATTTGGGAGTACATCATGCAAACTCTATATTGAAAGATAATATATTGAGTTTATGTAAATAGATAAAATATCACTGAAGCGTCTGTTTGTAATATTAAAATAACAGCTTTTTAGTTATATAGTATATTATTATGTTACCGTTACAACCCGTTTTTCAATAGAACTAGTTTTCCCTAGTTAAAACTAGTTTTCACTAAATGCCTTTGTTAAAACTAGAAATACTCATTAAATTTAAAATTTACCTCTGATTATTTGATTTTCAGATAAAACTAGTTGTCATATCGAGCTGTATTTACAACTAGCACTAGAAAAATTTAATAAGGATCGAAAACAAAATATAGTTTTGAATGTATTTTTTGAACCCTTCGTGTTAGGTCACGTCGCTTCGCTCGCTCCCGCGGTACGTGCTTATCGGAATAAAACCAAAGCTATTAACTGGGTTTTTCTAGTTTTAACAAAGGCATTAAGCGACTACTGGTTTTAACTAGGGAAAACTAGTTCTAACGAAAAACGGGTTATAGCGGTAACATATAAGTGTATGCATACTCATACTCATAACAGAAAATATATTATAAAAAATGTAGTAGTCTGTTCTTTTATATTTCTGTTACGAGTGCTATAAATCAAAGTGGCTGGGCCGATTTTGATAGTTTTTTTATGTCGATCACGTCAATATGACTTCACCGTACCTGATGGTGCTATATTAGTATGCAGGAGACCGGGTGCAATATATTGCATGCTTTCTTAATCGCGCTCTCACTAAGCGACGAGCTTCCCGCTACCGCGTTCAGAAAATAAAAAAATAAAATTATCAGATATGAATATCGATAATTTCTTGTGTGTGTTTCCTCACTATTTTTATCGCCACAGCACTAAAATGACGTCACATTATGTGTGTGGCTTGTCAAAATGTGACACGCGAGACATAACCGATCTAGCTAGATTATATCTCTGTGGGTATAATAGTTACAGATACAGGCACGTTACTTGGCCAGGTTTGGGGTAAGTTCGCGCATCGAGCACTTTGAGCCAATCAAATGATACAAAGTACGAACGAACGGAACGTTGATTCGCTACAAGACGTCTCTCGGAGACATTTGATTGGTCCGTCAAGTGACGGCAAGTGACGGACCAATTATATGTCCGCGACGGCGCAACCGCGTCTCCCGCGACCTAAAAATCGACCTTTGCGCATATGACGCGTCGGGCCAATTTACGTGCCGGTATCTGTACAAGACAGTAAAGTTTCTCATAAAACTGTAACTGACAAACGCAGAGAATCTAACGACTTCCTGCAGTCGTTTCTTGGAACGTATGCGTTCCATTTAAAGAGACTTCTAAAGACCTTCATCATTACGGGCAAAGAGGGGAGTTATTTGTGTGTTTACTGCCATTTTTTCTGTTATGTGATTTCATTTGATATGACATTCGTTTACTAAAATGTTAACGGGAAGTAACACGATCATGGTTTTTTTTTGACAGGTCATAAATTTAATAAAATCATCTGTCCTCTTTTATCTGATCATGAAAGAAACAGATGCAATTAGAAAATTTTAGAGAATTTAAGTTTAGAGATGTAACAACAGACTTAGTAGCACTGTCAATTTTTTATGAATGAATGTGCGCCCGTAAGCATATTTCGAGTCATGACATGTCGGTACTGGCTTTTTGCGATCATCCGGGATGTTTTGTGATTGGTCAGGGTTCGAAATTTTCACAAAAAAAGAAATTATATATTCAAATTAATGGCTCCAATCGATTCTGTTATCGAAACTGTGACCAAAATATTTCGGTCCAAAACGACTATAAAATCAACGTATATAAACATAAATACTTTTATATGGGAGTAATTCAGTTGAGATTTCATTTGAAAGAAGCCGCCTCAGTTTGCACGGCTTCTCTCCAATTATAGAGATAAGATTTTCAAAGCTGACTGTATTATAACTTTAATGTTATCGTCTTGGTAGAAAACCAAAGACATTATATTTATACCAACTTTAAATAAATTATGAAAAAATCTTTTTTCAGTTAAACAGTTTTAAATTGTATTGTCATCAGAACTAAAGACTTCTGCCAAATATCAGACCAATCAGACAACTGAAATTGGTTCAAATTTCAATTACTAGATTTGACCCAAACAAACACAGGTCGAGTTAAATAAAACTGTTTAAAAAGAGAAGCTTCGTACGTTATAATATACACTTGATTATGGCCTATCTGCTCTATCATTTTAAAATTGATGTGTTTACATACAAAGGCAGTAAAACGCAGGCATTATTATTTAAATATCATAAGATCCTGACGCAAAAAAAGTGCTTGAATAAAAACTTGGTATAAACGAACAATGACAAGCCTCGAAACATTAGGTTCGTGGGGTCCGAGCGCACGGTCCCTTTATAAAGAAATCGCAAAGCGACTGGTCGACGCTTCACGTGACCAAAGAGCTGCCTTCTTTTTTGCTCAGAGAATTCGCATTGCCGTCCAACGTGGCAATGCCGCCAGCCTTTTTGGGTACGTTACCAGTTGACATCGATGGGGAGGAATTTTTCGACACCTAAACTTTTGTTAAATTTGTACATACCTACTTAATATTTTCTCATAATGTAAATATTTTATTTTGTAAGTACCTATGACAAGCCTTAAATACCATAAAAGGAAGAGATTGCTCGGGTATTATTCATAAATATTTTATGTCTCTAAGGTTTACCAAATATTTAATTCACATACAACTGTGACATTTTTCTTTAAAAGAATTGCGCAGATAGACTACTTATAATGAAGATTTTTTTATACCACTTAGGTGGCAGACAAGCACACGGCCCACCTGATGGGAAGCGGTCACCGTGGCCTATGGACGTGTGCAACACCAAGGGCATAACCCACGCGCTGCCGACCCTGAAAGGAAATGGCGGGGGTAAGAAATGGTGCGGAGGCTAGGAAGGGGTGGGAGGAGGAGGGGTACAGAGTGCTCTGGCTATCCTACTTACCGGCGGGAACACAACACGATGGTTATTATGGCCGCGGTGTTCTGTAGGGCGGAGGTACTTCCCCAGTCGGACAGCTCATTTCGGACGGGACATACCGTCGTGTCCTATCTCCATCAAATTTATTTTGTCAAATTACATTGTCGGTGTAGGTACCTATGTGATGGGTACCCCTTTCCTGAGACTATACCTCTAGCTTACCATCAGGAGAGGTGAAGTCATATTGACGTGACCGATATAAAAAAAACAACCTTTTAACTTAGGCTTAGGTTCACACGTGAAAAATCATGGGCAAAAGCTAGACAAAAATAAAAACATCGTATTCGCTTTCAAGAATTCCAAAAGAGCATAATTTAAAAAGTAATCAAAGCAAACAGGGTATATTCAAAATATGAAAAGAATGTCTAAATAAAAGTTTTGCTAAGAACTCAGGGATGCTCAATGAAAGTTCTGAAGTTGTCAGATCTTATTGAGCGAGTCCCTTTAATAGGGTTCTTGACGTCATGCTTAACAAACTTGTAGACATTCATCTTGGAAAAAATATAAAATAGAATTACTTTTGAGTTGTTATGGACAAAGTTATTCGTAATAGCCAACACAAAGGGATAAGACATTTCTAATTTGAATTTATTGCGTCCGGAATAAGTTTGAGTTTCCATTGAGCTGGAGATGAGCGGAAAGGAGCAATAGTCGAGTAATTATGACAAATTCTATAGTTGGGATTCTCATTTCATCTCTAATTATGCATGCTTAGCTTTAAGCGGGGCGTGAAAAAGCATTTGATGAGGTCGTCAAGCTGAGGGCTGCCATTGTAGCACTATCGGTGTATGTAGTGATGACCCCGGTCCTTTTTTTTTATACTACGTAGGTGGCAGATAAGCACACGGCCCACCTGATGGGAAGCGGTCACCGTGGCCTATGAACGTGTGCAACACTAAGGTGTCACACACGCGCTGCCTACCCTGAAGGGAAAGAAGGAGAGCTGGGAAGGGGTGGGGAGGCTAAGAAGGGGAGGAGGAGGAGGGGTACAGTGAACTCTGGCACCCTACTTACCGGCGGGAACACAACACGTTGGTTATTATGACCGCGGTCTTCTGTAGGGCGGAGGTACTTCTCCAGTCGGACAGCTCATTTCGGACGGGAGATACCGTCGTGTCCTACCTCCTTAAAGACTTTACCTTTACCTTTAGCTTACCATCAGGCGAGGTGAAGTCATTTTGACGTGTCTTATATAAAAAAAACTGCAATCGGCTTATAGATTACTTTCACAGATCAGGTAGCAAATAATTTGCTATTTCCTTGTAAGCAATCATTTAAAAATATTCAATTGTCCTGGCATCCAGTAAGTCTTTGTTCGTGATCGTTCGCTGTGAAACGGTATCAATCTGTTTTAGGAAGAATGAGGAAGGTAATGCGCTAAATCTTTTTGGAGTAACTTTCGTTGTGGGCGAAGCGAAGCTTGAAATTTGGTGTATTCAGTTGGTTTCCCTGGCAGTAATAACTTTGAAGATTTTTAACAAATAAGAATAAATTAGTTAAACTGTCACATAGACACATAAATTAACAAATTTTTTAATCACTACTACTAATTTTGCCTATAGATTTAGCTGGGTGAAAAAGTTACCATCTAGGACAGAACTTGGACCCGAGACCAGTCACTTAACAGTCACCAGGTAAATACTTAGCTGGTCAATCAATTAAATAAACAAAGCGATGGTAGCTGAATGCATAAGGACGCGGCCTCTTCTCAGAGGTATCGAGTTCGAATCCGGCCAGACAGTACTAATGTGAATTTAACTTTGTGGAATTTATATGTGAGGAAACCCACATGTCCTCGAAAAAATTCTAAGGACATGTCCGATCCACCAACCAAAAGTTATGTAGATTAAGTTCTAATAGTTTTGGCTTCTAAGAATTTTCCTCTAGAACCAAATTAATATTATAATAAAACAGCAGACAAAGGTTTTTAGTACCTAGAACAAATATTGTGGAGGGGTCTAAAGTGCCTACACGTTTTTTGCACCGTCTGACCTCGTTCCGTTTTTTGCCGATTCTGGGAGCTACATTGAGTAGGTAATATTGAAAATGGACAAAATGTAAATAAAATAAAATCGGTTAAGCGAGAAACGGACTCTCACACAGATGGTTCCGTATAAAACTGGATTGAGGGACAAATTGAATGCTGCTATTGGAAAATCGGTTGTACCCGTACATCGATATAATTATGTCGTGGTCCGTTCCGTCCGTCCGTCCGTTTAATTTCAACTTGATATTTCTACGGGTTTCTGAGAAAAAAGTCTTGACAGACAGACAGGTATAATAATATTATACGATATTCTAAACAACGCTCGCTAGACCCAAAGTAAACTTAGCTCAACTAGCTTGTGTTATGAGTTCTAGAATGCGGATATACATACTTATAGACTGTTTTTGTACCTTTACATACGAGTACATATTATTCGTACTTTCAAAATATTTGCACTGAGCGGGAATCGAATCCACCCTTTCGTAGCAGTCGAATTCACTACCTCTATAGCCCCCGTAGACAAGTGGAACAGTGTAAATCGCTAAGGAATAGAATAGAATAGGTCAACCAATCACATCTAAGCTCGTCACTGGCGTACGATGCGAGCGCCGCGGCGGGATCACGAGCTTGGGTGTGATTGGTTGATCTATTCTATTCTATTCTTTAGCGATTTAGGCTTGTGCCACTTGTCTACGGGCCCAGAGCTGTCAACGACAGAGAATACAATGAAATGAGTCTGGCCTTAGACTCTATTATATTAATAGATGACACTCTGAGTCCGAGCAATTGAGATGCTCTTCACCAATATTGCAATTCGCAGAGCATCCCAAATGCACGCTTGAGACATATCTCAGAACTAAGTATTATCTATTAATATGGACCTAAGAGCTCGGTAGTTTTTTAATATTCAGGATAGGCTTACGTTTGACCACTATCTCACCTGATGGTAAGTGACGATGTGGTCTACGATGAATCACGCTTACCTAGAAGGCTTCACTCGTGACTTGAATATTCCCAGGTTATAGCTTTCCGGCAACACACAGACTCGGGCAGGGAATTCCACTCCTTAGCTGTACGCATGATGAAGTTAGTTTAGTTTTTCCTTTTGAGGTACGGAACCCTAAAAAAGTAAGGTTTAGTTTTAGGCATAGCTTATTATTTGCCAGGGCAAGAAGTGAAATGATTTTTATAGCATACACATTTGCTTATAAATTACACTCCCAGCCATCTTACTGGAACCGCTCGGCACTTTTATGTACATCCTAAAATATTAGAATAACGGAACGTCATCTAAAAAAGTACAAGAAAGAGGAATGGTAAGTTTTATGGAAGGTTTTTTTAAGACATTTTTTGCGTAAAACGGAGTTAAAATGTAAATCTTATTATATTAGATACGGAAATTAAATAATAAAAATAAATAATAATTAATTTGATAATGTATTTATCAAAGAATAAAGTTACATGCATTTTAAACAGTTTTTATACACATGTTGTGTATGTGTGTGTGTGTGTGTGTGTGTGTGTGTGTGTGTGTGTGTGTGTGTGTGTGTGTGTGTGTGTGTGTGTGTGTTCGTGTGTGTGTGTGTGTGTGTGTGTGTGTGACTTCACCTCGCCTGATAGTAATTTAAAGGTAAAGTCTCAGGAATAGGGGTCACCATTAATAACACCAATAAAGCTTGACGGCCTCATCAAATGCTTTTTCGCGTCCCCTTTTAAAGGATCCGGTAGGTACTATTGGAGGAAGGAAAGACGTGAGCTGGTAAAGAATTCTGGGTCTTGATGGTGCGGCAAAGAAAATAGGCACCGTGTGTGTGTGTGTGGATCGCGGGTAAATCTATACATATAAATAAAATTGGAGTGTATTCTGTTTGTAATATTAAATAACCGCTTACTACTAAATGCATATGAATGTATATACGGTACCTACACATACCAAAATATATATTTTAAAATTTTTGTCTGTCTGTCTGTCTATCTGTCTGTTTGTTTCTGGAACGACTGGACCGATTTGGACGGGACTTTCACTGGCAGATAGCTTATGTAATAAGGAGTAACTTAGGCTACTTTTTTTATTACATTCCACGCGGACAAAGTCGCGGGCACAGCTATCTTAATACACTCGAGAGCAATGAATCCGGGTCACTTAAAGAATGTTAAAAATCTCGGAAACTAAAAATGATAGGTTAATGCAATAAATTGTATTTAATAGACAATGTAATACTCCTTAAATGAAAGTAAAAAAAATATGAGTCACCATACATTTTATTAACACAAAATTACATAAAGAAAAAAACTGCTGATCTCTCCTTAAAACAAAAATAGGAAACAGGGCATATCTTAGTCTCGAAATACGATGCCCACGCTCCAGTTTAGGGCCGTTTGCAGGTCTAAGGGGTTTTAAGTTAGATTCAGCAAGCCGACGTCTTACTGTCCATGCACTTGGGTTACTTCCTCCGAGGCGTCGAAACTGATTGGTGAGTTCAGTTCCTGTGAGAAAGCGATTTCGAAGCATGGTGTTCACCAAGTATCGGTCTTCTCGTGCTGTGGTACACCTGGTTCTGCCCGTTCCTGGTCTGCGTAGGTTAGAACCAGTTTCTTCGTTTAAGTGACCCGGATTCATTGCTCTCGAGTGTATATATAAATCTCGTGTCACAATGTTTGTCCTCAATGGACTCCTAAACCACTTAACCGATTATAATAAAATTCGCATACCATGTGCAGTTCGATCCAACTTGAGAGATAGGATAGTTTTTGAAACGGATTTCGACATCCAAGCGGGCGGAGCCGCGGGCAACAGCTAGTGATTAATATTTCTCGTATTCGAAACCACAGAAAGCAGATTTTCTTATCTCCATATCAAAATTCATACGATTACGATCGTTGAAAGTGTTCACCTGCTAGGGTCACTATAATTTCGTCTGACAACGAGCTATTGTTACGATCCACTTGACGAATATGGAGCCGGCTCAATGTGGGTACAGTTTCAACTTGAGGGCATCTTGTGAGGGTTCAAGAGGCCGCCAAGTGTAATAACGTGGAAAGAATTCACCGAAGAACCTCGTCACGTTTCTAACTTAGGGGACCAAATAATTTATAGTTGAAAAACTTCAGAAAATGACCCAGAAAACTACAGAAAGTTATAGGTGAGGTATTTTCAAGATGTTTGTGAGAATACACAACGAAATATTATGTGACTTATTGACAAAATGAGGGTATAAGGGTCTTGGTATTCAGAAAATACGTTGAGTTGAATATTCTTTTTTTAAGTCAATATGACTTCACCTCGCCTGATGGTAAGCTAACGGTAAAGTCTCAAGACCGGGGTCACCACTACATACACCGACAGTGCTTCAGTGGCGGCCGTTTTTCTTATCGTGCGGAAATCCCAATGGTTACCACCTCCATCGGCCATTAGCTCGGCCCCCGCTCACTCCCCACTGTGCCTTCTGCTAGTCAGAGGGACACGTGGAGAGCCTCAGAGCAGCCCTCTAGAGGGCCACTCCCACCCCGGCTGGAGTGGCCGCAGGCAGCAGCGTCTCTCGTGGTCAGTGGCAGCCCTCAGCTTGACGGTCTCATCAAATGCTTTTTCACGCCCCGCTTAAAGAATTACCTACCAAAATTTTTATTTTAGGAGTTAAGTAGGTAAGGTAATTATAATTAGTATTAATCCAACAAACATAAAAAAGCAAACTAGACCTGTTGTATTCAGAAGCAACTATTACTATTTCTCATAACTCGACCTATTGCCCTTAGGGCAGGTAAAATGAAATGTCATAAATATCTAATATACCTTATTGTAGGACTTTTGGAACGACGTGGGCGGTCGGCCATATTGTGATTTGATATCCACTAATTTAGAAATAGCTAGTTGGATAAGGCTTCTTTGTTCGCTTTAGGTCTAAGGTAACACGTATTATGAAGGTTAAGTTCGATGTAGAGGAGTTTATCGGGTATCGAGGGAGTGTACAGTAGTTGTTTAAAGTTACTTACATACCAGTAATATTGAATTATAGGTACGAGTAATAAGGTAATTATAATTACTAATACTCTATCCAATGTAGGATGATAATATCGTATTTTTTATACAAAAATAATACCCCTAAAATCATTGTAATACATAGACAAGCACCGCCCACTTGTCATAGTGAAGGTCTTGCGAGAATAAAGCACAATTGACTATACACAAATGAATCGAATTTAAGTTAATTTCTTGAAATTATTAATAGTAATAAAATAGTATAATAGGGATAGATAATTTGTCCACATAAGTTACTTTTTATCCCACTGGTAAGTAGGGTAGCCAGAGCTCACTGTACCCCTCCTCCCACCACCCCTTCCTAGCCCTCCCCCTTCCCTTCAGGGTAGACAGTGCGTGTGTGACACCCAAGTGTTGCACACGCCCAAAGGCCACGGTGACCGCTTCCCATCAGGTGGGCCGTGTGCTTGTCTGCCACCTACGTGGTATAAAAAAAGAAATAGGTTCCCATAGGAAGCTGGAACTAAAACAGAAATTCACGCAGGCGAAGCCGCGAGCAACATTGTAGAATTTTGTAGAAATTAGACACAAACATTTTCCTCAAATTCATTAAAATAGATACCTAATAATAATGGCGTAAGTCACGTATTTGTTGGTTATACGGCATTATACACGTTTGCCTCTTTGCGACTGTCGGATTTACAATTGGGGCAATATAAGAACAAAATAAACTGTGGGTTGAATTAGGAATTTTGTAAGCGAAGCGAAACTCGTAAGGGGAATTTGGGATAAGCCCCATTACTTATCGTTCACGTTTATCAAGTAAGCCATTGTTTGTCACATCCAGCCTCAAAGATACATGTCATTCAACAATTTCCCTACAAGTTTATTTGTTACTTTTGGCCAGTCGACACAATTTTCCTCGTAAATTCTCTGTTACAAGAGAGCAATAACCGTTTACTATCAAATGCCGTACGTTGTGACAACTCAGAAGTTTCAAAGCTTTTATTTTTTATTTTATCTTACACTTCTTTTTTACAACTATTTTTGTGTGTTTTATTTGATTGGTATTTTACGTTACAGCTTTATTTATATCTCGGAAAAAAAATCACGGGTAATTTTTTTTGATTCAATACAGATGAAAAACAAAACTATTTTTAGAATTAGGCAGCTTTTATTAGATAATATTGCAGTGGGCACCAAGGGAATTTAACTGAATAGTCCAAATTTCAAAATTCAACTTTTTTAATCTTTGGAAACCAAGGTTAGTGAACTAGTTATGTCAGGATCGAACCAACTAAAACCACACGATAGTCCATCCACGCGAGTCTTTTCCAGAGTCCCCGGATATCCCCTAAGAAGGAATTCCCCAAAAACCTTGGAAGACCGTTCACCACCAGTAGTCATAACGCAGGTAGTTTCGCTGATTTCAATATTTATCCTGATATAGGTCTTTTTATACCACTTATGTGGCAGACAAGCACATGACCCACCTAATGGGAAGCGGTCACCGTGGCCTATTGGGCGTGTGCAACACCATTACACTCATGGTGCATTATACTCACACTGCCTGTAAAAACCTTCAAATGCCCTTCTTGAAGAACCCCATATTGTAGTCGCTAGGGAAAACCACAGCAGGGAGATCATTCCACAGCCTAAGTTCTAAGGAGTAAAATCTAAACAACACAACATATACATATATTATATATATACATATAACATAAACTCACGCCTACCCGAAGGGGTAGGCAGACCTCTGCCTGTGGATGCTAGCACCTGCTAGCACCCACATTTCGCCAGTTTATGTTTAGGTCCCAATGTAATAGGTGGCGAGCCCATTGCCATTAACCGGGCACTTTATAAACCTGCGATAAATACACACATAACTTCGAAAAGCATCGAAAAGTCATTGGTGTGTGCCATGGTGAACCTGGGATCGAACCCAAGACCTCGTCTCAGCAGTCCATTACCCAGACCACTAGGCTACTGCGGTTCACAAACAACACAACATGAATCAGAAATCATTTTTCTTTTCGAATAAAATCAACCAACCACGCATAAAATGTGTCATCAATATTTTATCTACATATTCGTGTACAAGCCGGGTATAGTCATCGATCCGCTACTGACACCGGATATATATATCCGGTTTCATCCGGATCATTCAAGTACTGGATATCCGGCTTGAATGGATTACGTTTACAGACATAATAAAAACGTTTTAGGATACATTTATTCAGTAAACTGAAGGTCGACGTATGTTTTTAAACAGCTAAAGATGAAATACGGAACCCGTAGACTTAAAATAACGTTTATGCAAGGATAGTGTTGTCATTTCAAAAAAAAATTTTTTTGCAATCTTACGTTTTATATCATTTATGGGGTAAGTAATTGTTACATGAGGGTTATATTTTTGAAATATTATATAGGTACCTAATTACAAAAATATAATTATTATGTAATTTGGAAAGCTAAACTTAATACTATAATAGTAAAACACATAGGTGCGAACATAAAAATGCTTCACAAAAACAAGTAAGTACTTATTTAAAAAAAGATAATATATGTAGGTAGGTAGGGATCTTAAAAAATTTAAAACAATTTAACTGAAAAATTGCAAATATGTATTGGTTTTTAATTGGATCAATCTCAAAAGTATTTAAAGCAGGTCAAATTCAGAAAATACAAAAATAAATTATGTATCAAATAGGCCCTTAATTATTTTTTTTATTAATTAAGCACCATAGAAATTGTATTTTCATATCCCCTGTCATCCCATTATTAACGAGCGCGTCCCTTTTCTGTCAATTTTAAGATAATTATAATCCATTAATTATCATTTCTCAATAAACCAATTTTTCAGTCACATCTCTGCCTAATTGATACAATGTCAAATTGTTTTCAAAGATTCATACAAAATGAAATCTTAATTACTGTTGTTAAGGTTTATTTTTATTCGACAAGCAATTTTTTAACCCTCGTCTAACAATCAATTGATTGATGACCCCACATAATTGGATGTGGGTAAATTGGTGTCTTTCGGACTTAGTTCCTTTATTGATTGTTAGCAAATCCGGAAAAGTACGAAATATACGTAACAATAGTTATAACTAATTAAGATATTATGAAGGAAAAGCAGTATCATGTTTTGTAACTGACTGTACACAAATATTTCAGATTTGTGTACAGTCAGTTACAACTACCTAAATTATATAATAGAATGATCTATATAATGTACCTACACGTATTTATGACGTCAGATTCTCAATCAAGTGTGTTGAGAATGGAATAATAATGGGAAAGTGCCAACTCGCTCGACTCAGTGACTCCTCGTGTGCAAGTTTTTTTTTATGTCGGTCACGTCAACATGACTTCACCTCGCCTGATGGTAAGTTAAAGGCAAAGTCTTTGGAATGGGAGTCACCATTGCAAACACCGATAGTGCCACAATGGTGGCACTCAGCTTCAGGTGGCAACAAGTAAGTGTGCTTTTCAACAGTCATAGTCATGGAGAGACTAAAAATGAGGGATGTGTATAATGCATTGATAATTTTATTTAAATCTGTAATATTGGCGTAAATTGCCCACGTGCCAAATTTATCGAAAAAAAAATTTAGTGCAACAAAATCACATGCACACGAAATTGACAAAATGCAATTAGGTTTTCTTTTATATCGGTCACGTCAATATGACTTCATATCGCCTTATGGCAAGCTAAAAGTGAAGACAATATACAGTGTATGCTGCATAATGCTTTTTACTTTTAATTCCGTTTTTTATGCAATTTCTGCTATTTATGAAGAATTGTTAGATTTTTAATTTGAACTTACTATGTTTACTTTTTATTTATTCAATATTAATAAAAATACATTCAATATTATCTAAAGATAAATAAAACCATAATCCGTTCACAAGTTGATCAATTAAACCAATATTAGTCAACGCCATTTAAATATTTATTTTGTTTAGTTATTAATTTAATGTAAATAATATTTAATTTTTATTGTATTTTTATTTTTGTGAAGTAAATGGTTATAGTGGTTTATTATAAATTCAGCGAATCAAAAAATATACACAAAACGGAAAAAAAGATTAAACCTATAAAATACATCGAATCAAATTCTGAAACAGAATTAAACCAACTACAATGAGATCGTATGTACATAACCGAATCAGCCAGCTCCAACAATTCCGAGCTATTTACATTACATAACTCTTGTGCAAGCTTTAATTGTATCGAACAGTATTGCTTTGATCGAGTACCGATTCCAATGTGTAACATGAAAGCTCTCCATTCGATATATATATACCTACCTATTGAAATACCTATGTACATTCACAAACCATTAACTGAAATGCACTACAAAATACCAGCGATAAATAGTTTTGTGTGAAACTGGATAACGTTAAAATAAACTTTATTTATAACGATTTTATCAATACGTTATTATTCCGTTTCGACTTTATTTGAAGAATCGACACTTGGATGTAATTTGAATCTATTTGTCAAAGAAACGTAGTCCCTAATGCAGGGTAGGCGAACCTTTATGCATCAACGTGCCATTTTTTTTCTAAAACATGCTTTATGGGGTCACTGGCGTGCCATCAACTCTTCTTTTTTTTTAATACCACTTAGGTAGCAGACATGCACACGGCCCACCTGATAGGAAGCGGCCACCGTGGCCTACTGACGCGTGCAACACTAGGGGTATCACACTTGCTAGCCCGAGCCGTAGGCGAGGGTTATATGAAGCCGAGGACAAGTAATTTTCATACCTCACGAGTGTCATACGACGTTTTATAACATATTTGAACACTCCGTAGCATAGGATCATTCTCGTTAGATCGTCATAAAATACCTTAACACATTTTTTACACAAATTTTATGATCGGGGACGTGCCCAAAATATTGTGCCGCGTGCCAGCAATGGCACGCGTGCCATTGGTTCGCCTACCCTGCCCTAATGACATCAGTATATTAAACGTTTCATATGCAGTGAATTTCCTGTAAAGTATAATTATTCGCTTACACCATTTTGACTTGCAACCATCGAAGTATGAAAAACCAAGAAGACAAGTATAGAAATTGTCACAATTCATGGGACAGTCAGTAACAAAAGTGTTACACCATTGAACACACTAATTCGAATAGTAGCAATTAATCACCGGAATGTATTTCAGAAGCACGATTTCACTCATGCAGTTACTGTTTACTTATAACCCTTTCGATCGTCTAGCCTAGTGTACTTAAAAGACTTTATAAACTTTGCCAAAATTTTGAAAACATGTCGAATATTATAGGTTACCTTATGATATTTTCTTTCACCCTTGGAGAAGGTTGGAAAAAAATGCTTTTGTACTTTGAAATCACCGTTATCGCCTATTACTTGTGCAGACTAAGTTACGTATTTCTCTCACAGTAAATATTTTTAGGCTCATGATATTAAAACTAATTAAAAAATAAGCTGGAGGCCGTATATTATTTGTTTATTACTTCATTATAAGATAATAAAACCGGTTTATGACCGAGTAACGGGCCGTTACCCTGTTAATCATTCCAGAAAGAATAGTCTCATAAAACTGTGCACTAAAGATACCAATTAGAAAAAAGTGAACATCCAAAGGGCCAATTCGCATAAAAAATATGTTCAAAATTCCGTCTCAGTCTGGTCGATCTGCAAAATGTCAAAAAAGGTATTCTTGTAACTAAAATAATACCTTTTTTTTCTTTTCTTTTTCTGTGCGAAAATCGTCATGGATGGGTATCCATGAGGATTTCCGCATCATGAGGGTGGGTACCCCGCGGCCAGCGGGGCAGGTTATTTCGGACTCTTACCGAATAAAACCGCACGCCATCTAGGGTCTTCTGACACCAGGGTGTAAGGTGGCCCAAAAAGCATATCCCTCTCACCCTGGCTTAACTCGAACTATCTCCGGATTCGAGACGGCCCCACTAAAATAATACCTTTTTGACATTTAGGAGATCAAGGCTAGACTGAATTTTGATCATATTTTATTATAAGAATTGGCCCTCTGAATGGTAATAGGAGAAGTTATTTTACCTAGCATACTAATTGCTTCAAAATTTCCTAATCAAATAAAAAATTCAGAAGAAAAAAGTGAACAACGTCATTTTTCCAAATCTTGTTGGTACTGTTTCACTTTGTCCAACCCAGAAATTGAACCCAGAATCACCAGCACAATCGCCGGCCTCTACTTACATAATGGACAAGTCAAAAATGGCACTCTTTTGTTAAATTACTGGTTTTAGATTAGCCATTGCACATTCCTATTATGTTTTAAAAGACGACCCAAATAAGTTGGGAAAAGATTCTCCTCCCCCCATCCCTTCCTAGCCTCCCCACCCTTTTTACCCCCACCCTTTCCCTTCAGAGTCGGCAGCGCGTGGTTGACGCCCTTGGTATTGCACACGTCCATAGGCCACGGTAACCGCTTCCCATCAGGTGGACCGTGTGCTTGTCTGCCATCTACGTGGTATAAAAAAAGATGATGCTTGCTAATATTTTAACTACTATAATGTAACTATAACAACTAATACTACAAAAAATAGGTATAAGCAATGAAAAATTCCAAGCTAGGTAATTTATTTTAAAAATTGCTATTTTTGATATGTCCGTATGTACGTAGGAACCGTCGATTGGCACTTACTCACGCAGAGTCTTGGCTGGTATTTATATCACGCTATCATTTCATTTCCAACACAATATTGATTCCAGTGCAAGTCAGAAACCCCTGTATTTGCCGAACTAGCAACTGTTTACTGAAACTATTTAATTAACGTTAGTTTATTAGCTCTGACACAATTCCGTGCTCGACTGTACTCCAATAGTACGTTTGATAGATAGTTAACTGGCAACGGAGTGTTTCAATTGAGTTGATAAATGATTGCATGTTGTGTGTTGTTGTATAATGATTGTATTGCATACATATAGCGGTTTCCTTTGGGTCAAATCTAGTAATTGAAAATAGACCCCCTTCCTGCGGACGGATTGTTCTGGAATTTGGCACATGTGTTTGGGTTACGTGACAATACATGATATTGTATTTTGTATTATTGTAAATCCAAGATGGCCGCTGCTACAAAATGGCGGCCTACGTATTTTTCCACTACCACCTCAATATGGATATCAAATGAAAGGGCTTGACTAGTAGAATATAATTCATTGTGAAAAAAAAAGAAAATCCAATATGGCCGCCAGCAAAAAGGCAAGTTATATATTTTTCACAATCCTTCCAATATGGGTATCAAATAAAAGATCTGGTCTAATAGAACTTTAGTTTTATGAATTACGTATTTTTCCACCACTACCGCAATATGGATATCAAATGAAAGGGCTTGAGTTGTAGAATATACCTAATTCACTGTGAAAAAAAAAGAAAATCCAATATGGCCGCCAGCAAAGGGGCAAGTTACCTAGGTACATATTTTTTCACAACCCTTTCGATATGGGTATCAAGTAAAAGATCTGGTCTGGTGGAACTGTAGTTTTATGAAATCCAAGATGGCCGCCGCTACAAAATGGCGGCTCACGTATATTTCCACAACTACCGCATTATGGATATCAAATGAAAGGGCTTGACTAATAGAATATAGTTCTCTGTGAAAAAAAGAAAATCCAAAATGGCCGCCAACAAAAGGGCAGGTTACATTATTCGCAACCTTTCGATATGGTCATCAAATAAAAAATCTTGACAAGGACAATATTATAGTAGTACCCACACTATGCAAAAATGTTTATCTAATATGGCCGCTAATAATTACGAATTAATTATATATTTCTTGGAGGACGAGACCGACCCGGTCAGGATATTCTCCCAATCCGAGTCGGTCCCCTTGGAGGGCTTGCGCCATCGGCGCTTCCTCTCCGCTCGATCAGACCGACGGGTCTGCTTCACAGCAGATCCCGACGGGCCGCTCTTGCCACTTCTTTCGCTGGCAGTGTCGAATTTCTCCGACACCGCCGCGGTGGGGGGCGTGACCTCCACGCCTTGGTGCTGCGCGACCTCCTCGCAGACTGTTTCGCTAGGGGGGGGGTTTTTTATTTCAGAGTTATCCATAAAATTCCCACGATTATGAGACGAATTACAATACGTCTCCCGGGTGACGCTCATTCCAGGAGACGGGGTAAATACTAACAGAGGGCCCCAGGTATCTGTAGGTTTTTACGACTTCGCTGTCGGGTCTTAGAGTCTTTTCCTTGACGCGGGCCGGCCAATTAAGGCAAGCCCCACGTTCCCCCAGGTCACGACTACCCGAGTGTGGCTAGCACTCAGGTCACGGTCGATCACCAGGGGGTTACGCGACGCGGGTGGGCAGCCAACCCCCCCAACACCGACGGTGGCACAGAAGCCAGTCAGCCCCTGCGCGAGCAGTGGGCCAACCCGTCCCTGATCCCAATGGATCCATTCGTGTCTCCCAAGTCCCCTCTGATGGACAGAAGGATACCGGGAGAGACGACCGCGGGCCTTGAAGGCCCGCCATACCACGACCCCTCCTTGGGTCAGCTAGCCCTGAAAAGGGCTGTTGGGTAGCCCTGAAAAGGGCTGTTCACGTCGCCGTCTCCCATTTCCCCTCTAAAGGGGAACTGGAAGCGGCGACCGCGGACCTTGCAGGTCCGCCATACCACGACCCCCTCGTGCAATGGGGTCCGCTGATTGACGTCAGCCGTCAACGACAGACTCCCACCCTGGGGGGAACACACTGCCGCCTCCGTTCTCCAGAGTGCACCACGTGGAGGTCTCAACCTAGCACCCCAATAGGCATATCCCTCGCACCCAACTGACACTTTCTCGTCTCCTGTGGCGAGTGGGCGGCGCTGCTCGCCTACGTTGCCCGTGTGCACCACGTGCCCTCATAAAAAAATATAAAATCCGGATGCCCGGGATTCCCCTTTTTTTCCGTGCGGAAATCCTCATGGATACCCACCCCGCGGCCAGCGGGGCAGGTTATGTCGGACTCTTACCGACTAAAACTGCACGCCGTCTAGGGTCTTTTGACGCCAGGGTGTAAGGTGGCCCAAAGAGCATTTCCCTCGCACCCCGGCTTGACACGGTCCATCATCGGATTCGAGAAGGCCCCCTCGGGTTTGGGAACTACGTGGTTCCCGTCAAGCCCCCGGAATAGGGGGGGGGGCGCGCTTTCGCGCGCCGCCGTCTCAGCCTGCTTCTGCTAGGGTGACAGGTGGCTCCACCCATCACCCCCAGGCCAGCGCTCATCCGCGCCCGCCGCCGTCTGGGAGAGCTCTGTGCAGCCTCTCCCGAACCTTTTTCACTGCCTCGAGCATCACTTGCTCGCAGAAGGAGGCGGCGGCCGACCACGCGTCCGCACTCGGCACCATCGCTGCGATCAGCACCGGCAGTGTGAGGACTCCCACCCCGAGGGCTGCCAGGAGGGCCTGTCTCGGCACCTCCCACGCCGGACACTCGGCCAGCGTGTGCAGCCCTAGTCCTCACCCGCATCGCAGTGATGGCACTCGGGCGTTGGCTCCTTCCGAATCAGACACAAGTGATCCCCGAAGCACCCCTTACCAGAGATCACCTGCGTCAGCTGGTACGAGAGGCCCCCGTGAGGCCTCTCCAGCCAGTCCTCCATGACGGGTCTTACCGCCGCTACAACGGCGTGCCCCGCGCTTGGTTGCCCAAGTCGGTCCTTCCACTCTAAGTCGGTCCTTCCACTCCATGCCCGTGATTCCCCTAACATAGTGTTTGCTAGCTCGCCTGCGCTACCAACGACAAGGTACTGCGACAAAATATTTGTAGTGGTTAAGGGTGCGTTCTAAAATGAATAGAAATGTGCTATTTACAGGTATTTTGATCGACGGTTTTTGACGGTCATAAGTAAAATTACTCGTCACTGGTAATATGTAGGTACAAATGTACATCTCTAAAAATGAATCAACATCTTTTTTTGAGTTTTGAGAACATTAACTTGAAATTGTATGGTCTTTAGTTGTCTCACTTTAGATTTAAACAGGGCCTCGATTCTGTTAAAACAAGCTACTTTCATACTACTGACACTACAAAAAATGCCATTTAATTTTGGTCTTTATTGTTATCAGGTTAAGGTTTAAAATTACTTAATGATAATTTGTAGAGTGAATCGAAAAGTTTAATGAACTCTTTTCATTTGATTTTAGACTTTGACTGTATAACGGTAAAGTCTACAATTGAATAGTATCAGTGGCATGACAGTGCCTTTAGCGCAATCTAGGCCCAGAACTTATAAAAATATACTTTTCAAATAAAATAAAATACTCAGGTACAATGCTAAAAAAAAATTTTGCGCTCGCGGCCTCTTGGGCCGGGGCCCCCTTGGGTCGGGGGCCCGTGGCATTTTGCCACCCCTGCCACCCTATTGTTACGCCACTGGTTGGAGCCCTAAACAATCCAACAACAACGGTCTAAGTGCAATGCTTCGATATCGCCTAATGTCACCATTGGGTCGTGAAAGTCAGATGGCAGTCGCTTCACGGAAAATATCGAGGTCCAGCCAAATCAACAGTTAAGACAGGTAAAGCGCACCCCAGACTTCGAGGTGAAAGCTTTGGATGCGGCTGGAATTAACGCTAGGTTGAAGAAGAAGTTCTTAACCATTGTAAGATATTACAACTAGATCAAACAACTAATTTAGAAAAACAAGCAATATAACCCACATGTTCGTAACATAATGAACTAGCCAGCGATAAAGCTAGTTGATAAAATCTCAATTACACGATAGTATTGCAATTGATACTAAGTGGTACACGATAGCGGCATTGTAGACGTAATTTAGGTGATAATGCTTACAAGAGGGACTTTAGTATAATTATATCGTAGCTTGTAATAGAAAAAGGTAACTTACATACTGGTATTAGATTACCGGTAGATTCCCTCTATTGTTTGTGAATCATGTTATACAATCCAAATGAAATATTAACTTTTAAACTTTCGCGTTCCATGACTATTATACCTAAACGGGAATTAACGCGATCACGTTAAAGGTATATACATACCTTTGGATGCCTGACGTTTCGACCAGGTTACCTATATATATAACTTTAACGTGATCGCGTTAATTCCCGTTTACGTACAAATGAAATATGTTTATAAATGATTTATTATGACCATGACACATAATTCACCAACAATTGAGGGGATTTGCCGCTCGACGGCCGCTGCCGCGGCACGTTCGCTCCGCTAGCTCGCCTTCGCGCGTTATTGGTCACTGTTTTAACATAACCTAACCTATTCTATCAATATCCGCTACGCTTCACTGCAGTCCCATCCACTCCATTGTATTTTAAAGATGAATTAATTAAAGTTACTTATGTAGTCCATTAGTTATTATGAACATAAATATTATGTGAAACGACCGTAGGTATTTTAACCAGTAGGTCTTATGACTGTAGTTATAATGAAAATAGTTATAACAACTTTAGATGTAATGATACGTAACCAACCAGAGATTTGACTAAAAACCGATAACCGGCAAGCACGCGGAGCCGCGAGCATCAGTTAGTTATAAAATGAAATAGTTAGCAGGATAGATCAGACTCAGATTTTATAGTTTAATATCTCCCTCCAGAACAATGAATGTCAAAGAGACAACCGTCGGAAATATCACAAATGAAATTGAAATTTGTGCGAAATTGCCCTATTCTTTTAGAGCAGGACTTGAACTTCTATTAAATTGTGCTGAAATATTTTCTTTTGTTCTAGAACGAAGTATTTTCTCACTGGTATTTAGATGTAAGGACAATTGGTTGATAAAATTTCAAATATTAAAATAATTTGGTGCGTTGATTGGCACTTAAAAATGAACAAGGATAGAATATTTGAATTTAAAGTGCTATAATTGTTCGTGGTTATATTAAATAGAGATGGTATAACAAAGAGTTGATATTTGCGAGTGAAAAAAATAATAATATTGTTTTATTTAATATTACCTACTATTGTGACAAACGAGTGGTTATTTTTTATATTATTTGCATAGTAAAAGACGTTTAGTTTTTATACTAGTAGAAACCCGTAGATATTTTTTGTTTTTAAAGTGAAAGGGTTGACAATTAAGCGTTTCATTTTTTTTTTAAGAAAGTTCGATTCTAAAATTTGAGTTTGGTGCTTGGTTTCGTGGCTTCTCCGTACTGTAGTAGAAGTATATCCCCATAAAAGCGTTTTTTGCCCGTTTTACTACCAATCTTACTACTAGACTTACTATTACGACTAAAGTTGAAAGTTGTTAGAACAGCAATAAATTGCCCGTACCTACAACTATTGTAGGTAAATTAAAATAACAATAACAAATAAGTAAAACAAATGACGAATTTGTATTTTTTTTTTATAATATAGGATACGTCAAAATGACTTCACCTCGCCTGATGGTAAGCTAAAGCTAAAGTCTCAGGACCGGGGTCACCACTACCCACACTGATAATGCTACAGTGGCGGCCCTCAGCTTGACGGCCTCATCAAACGCTTTTTCACGCCCCGCTTAAAGGACCCGGGACTACAGGAGGAAGAAAACACATGTGCTGGTTACAATTTCAGGATATTTTTTATTACTATTGTCACAACTTTCAACTTTAATAGTAAGAACGGTAATTAAATTATCGATTGCAATTTGGAGCACGTGTTTTCTCTTGGGTTTCAACAATGTATGTGAACATTATAGATCGAAACAGTATTTTGATTTCAGATGGAAACTTAGCAGGACTTAAAAGTCGCATAGCGGACTAAATTAATAGAGTGAGCTATGCTTGGCTTTTCTTTGGTGGATAAAATTCCAAATGAGGTCATCCGACAAAGAACTAAAGTCACCGTCACATAGCTCGCAGAATAAGCAAGCTGATGTGGCAATGGGCTGACCACATCTGCCGAAGGACCGATGGCCGGTGGAGCAAACGAGACCTAGAGTGGAGACCGCGAATCAGCAAACAGACAGTAGGACGCCCCCAGCACGATGGACGGACGACCTGAAAAAGGTTGCTAGGATAGACTGGATGCGCAAGGCGGAGGATCAGGTGTTTTAGCATTCATTGAGAGAGGCCTATGTCCAGCAGTGGACTGCAATAAGCTAATTTAATGGACACTGAGCATACACTGCGATGAGTATCAGCCACCGCAGACCGTAGATATTATAGGTGCTTTTTAAAATAGCCCGAGACAGGAGCTATTGCAGCTTATCAAAAAAGTCTCATACGTCAAGATAACCATGAACGTGTATCACTATGGTATGGTGAAACCGCGGTAGCCTAGTGGTTTGGGTAATGGACTGCTGAGTCGAGGTCTCGGGTTCGATCCCAGGTTCACCATGGCACACACCAATGACTTTTCGACGCTTTTCGAAGTTATGTGTGTATTTATCGCAGGTTTATTAGTGCCTCGGTGAGCACGTTAAGCCGTCGGTCCCGATTGCCATACAAACATCTATGGCAGTCGTTACGGGTAAATTGGAGCCCACAAAAGTCCAACCAGTCTAACTCGGAACTTCGATATCGCCATTGGTCATAATGACCATTGGTTGTGGAGGTCAGATGGCAGTCGCTCCACGGAAAATATCGAAGTTCAGTTGCATCACAGTTAGACTGGAAAGCCGACCCCAACTGATTTGGGAAAAAGGTTCAAAGAATGATGATGTGTAACTCACTATGGATTTTGTCGCAAACTGATACTGTTTCTATCCACGGCTCTGTCGATCCACGGGACTGGATTTTCGTGACGTTGAATAACGATTTGGATTTTCTATTGTGAGTCGTAAGCAGCCCTGGCGACAGCTAGTTTAGGAGGTCGGGTGTTATAGGATTTGCGTACAAAATTGGGTTTGCTTTTGCAACGGTTACGAATAAATCTTTTGAAAAACAATCTTACTACAATTTTAAATTAGAAAGATTTATTCCGGATTTATTTGTCAAATATAATAAAGAAACACTATGTAAATAAACCAATAAGTGAAGATGTATTTAGGTGAAGATATATTAGGTTTTTTTTTAATTATTGAAAATAATTTTTTTTTTTAATTTCGTGAAAACTGCCAGTGTGAAAAGTACCTACATAGCAACATACGAGGGTACGATCTCACAGCAAATACCTAAATCATTGGATATCTAATTTGTGCTCCATAATGCTCCAATTTTGGAGCATTTCATTGTGATATTAAACAATGCCCTAGCACTCCAATTTAAGTTTTTTTCCACATTTTTTTAATTTCAGTGCTGCGTTACCATGTATTTCTAATTTAAATTCGAAATTCATAGAGAGATTCCTGTTATGTCCTACTTTTTCTAAATTAAGGTGAGTGAAGAAAGTAAATGAAAATAGACAGTGATCCCATTAATTTCATTCACTTGAAGGCCCTTATTCTTCGCTCAAATCGAATTGTAAGGGCAACTAAATTGGATAAACTAACTAAACTGAAGATCAAACTAAATTGGATAGGCAAGAAACTGAAACTTTGTTGTGAAACAATAAGAAACTAATACTTACACTGTAAAAATAAAACCGTAGGTTAACTAATGAAGGTTCGGTGCCTCTTTTATTTGCCGCACCATAAAGACTTGGAAGTCTTTACAAGCGAATGTGTTTCCTTCCTCCTATAGTCCCGGGGCCTTTAATCGGGGCGTGAAAAAGCATTTGATGAGGCCGTCAAGCTGAGGGCTGCCACATATGCGGTGGTGACCCCAGTCTTGAGACTTTACCTTTAGCTTACCATCAGGCCAGGTGAAAGTCATTTTGACGTATCCTATAAAAATACTCTAATAACATTCTTCACAAAGCTATCTGGATCAACCTGATATGAGAAGAATGCTTTTAGGGTCACTTTACTCCCTAGCGTCTGAAGACCCGAGATGGCGAGCGGTTTTAGTCGGTCCGAGTCTGAAAAAACCACCCCCGATAGCTGATAGGGGTAGTATACAGTGAGCTCTGGCTACCCTACTTACCGGCGGGAACACAACACGATGGTTATTATGACCTCGGTGTTCTATAGGGCGGAGGTACTACCACAGTCGGACAGCTCATTTCGGACGGGAGATACCGTGATGTCCTACCTCCTTGAATACAAACTGAAGTTCAAAACTGGTACAAAAACGTAACGTAAAGATTTTTGAGTGTCATGCCATTGACACGCTAAAAATGTAAACTTTACCGTTATACAGTTAAAGTCTAAAATCAAATGAAAATAATTCAATAAACTTTTTCATTCGCTCTAAAAAATATCACTAAATTTTAGACTTTAACCTGAAAACAGTAAAGTTCAAATTTAAATGGTATTTTTTTTTAAGTGTCAGTAGTATGACAGTGGCTTGTCTTATCAAAATCAAGGCCCAGGTCCCTTGCAGCCATGTCGCTTTAACAATAGACTGAAGCTAGCTACGTCCCCAGCGAGACTTGTACCAGCAAGTAATTACACCTGGGCCTCGATGCTGCTAAAGACAAACAACTGATATACCACTGACACTCTAAAAATGCCATTTAATTGTAGACTTCATTGTTATCAGTTTAAAGTCTAAAGTCAAATGATATTTTGTAGAGCGAATGAAAATGTTAAATGAATTCTTTTCGTTTGATTTTAGACTTTAACTGTATAATGGTAAAGTCCACAATTAAATAGCATTTTTAGAGTGTCAGTGGTATTACAGTGGTTTGCCTTTAGCAGAATCGAGGCCCAGGGCGTTATCCAGCTGAACTCAGCTTAATAAAGTTGAACTTATACCCGTAAGTCATTGTACCAGGGAGCTATACAGCTGAACTCAGTTTAATAAAGGTGAACGACCTTGTCGTGAACTGAACCCGGCTGTAGTTTAAAGATAAATAAACTGTACAGCATTTCAACACCTGAATCAAGCGCTTTGAAGAGATGAGCAACGATTAAGTGAAGTATATTTCACACGTGAATACGAATTTGATAGAATCCTTCTTCGATTTATTTTAGTAAAAGTTCAATAAGATACAATGGCCGTTAATATAAATAATCCTATCAGGAATTTTCTATTTATTATTTGGAACTAACTTCCGAATACAATAATAGCTAATTCATTATTTAATATCAACATACGTATAATATATCAAAAATTATTCGGAGCTAATGCGAATTGCGCGGAGTGTGGTTACAGAGTTAGAAATACATTCCATTCCTCATATCTTTCGAATGGCTAAACCGATTTTCATAAAACTTGTGTATATGTATAAGTTATGACCTTTCATTTGATACTCAACACGGGTATATTTGAACACATTCAATTTTTCATCACCACTTTCACCCCTCATATCTTTGAAATGGCTTAATCGATTTTTATAAAACATAGAGCTAAGATGCCACAGACAGAGTTACAAATACACACACACACACACACACACACACACACACACACACACACACACACACACACACACACACACCCACCCACACACACCCACCCACACACACACACACACACACACACACACCCACACGTCAAACTTTGCGTCTAGATAACGCTGTTTAGAATGTCGTAGAGTATTCAATATAAACACGATTAATTCCTTTTAAATTGTATTAGCAAATTTCACTTAATAAACTTCATTGAGTAGAATGAAAACTCAGTTTAATTAAACGGTTTTTCCACAAAAATCGTGTTCAATTTATTTTTCTTTCATCAAGCTTGTAATATTGCTATTTACATGAAAATATAAACGTACGCTGTGTGTTCATTAAAGATTGTATACATTACGTGTGCCCTTAAATTTATTTTATACAGGTTCAAAGGTAAAACCGGAGCGGCCAATAATTGAACTCATTGATTATTTATTTTGTACAAAAACATATTTGCAAACATGTGTAATGAATAATTGATTAGTTTGTATAACCTCTCATGATATATTTGTTTTATACCACTTAGATGGCAGACAAGCGCCCACCTTTTTTTATACCACCTAGGTGGCACAAGCACGCGGCCCACCTGATGGGAAGCGGTCACCATGGCCTATGGACGTGTGCAACACTAAGGGTGACACACTCGCTGCCGACCCTGAAGGTAAAGGGCGGGAGTAGTAAAAGGTGGGGTAGAAGGGTACAATGAGCTCTGGCTACCCAACTTACCGGCGGGCACAACACGATGGTTATTATGGCCGCGGTCTTCTGTAGGGCGGAGGAACTACCCCAGTCGGATTGCTCATTTTAAACGGGAGATACCCTTTTAGAAGAATCCCATATTACAGACTCTAGGGAAAGTTCATCCTTTCATCTAATCTCTACATTAAGTAGCAGTTTTTTTGCTTTTATTGCTCTTTCATTTTAGGCATCCATGGCAGTGAGATCACTAAAACGCATGTCATTTTTCTACTTCACATCACAATACCTAGATAGAAACTCATAGAATAGATTTCACTAATAATTTAATAATAGCCCTAACATTAGATACATTAAAAATCTTGCTTTAACAAATCAGTATACATCTGCACTTTCCTCGCGATACTCATATCAATACGCTGATCTTCGATACCGATTATCAAACCACCAACAATAGACTTATCTACTTTCTCAGTCAACCGGATTTTCTTGCCTCCTTTTACAAATTTTCCTAACGCCGCCATCAGTTCATCGCGGGCCTGTTTCTCAAGTGGTTCAGCAGTAATCACTTCACACAGAGCCTCTTTTCTATGCGCTACCATTACAGCTAAAAACATAGGTATCATTCTTTTTAACATTCTCAACCGTCCATTCTCAGCTACTATTCCGAGAAAATTCGCGGCAGTTTTTGGCATTTGCGCTGCTGTCGCTGCATCTTGCAGTAGCTTTGCTTTATTGTTTCTGGATAGCATACTGGTATCTATAAAATCTACTATTTTAGGTTTACTGAGTTCTTTTTGAAAGCTTGCTAGACTTGCTTCCACTTTATCCAACTCGTTACTTTGGGACGCTGCCCTGTATAGTGCTGCGACGTACCGCCCTTCGATACCGAATACTGGTATTGGTACCTTGATCTTTCCTTGGTGTAATACAGGTCCAAGTGAAAAATTTCTGGTGAATATTCGAAACATCTTTAGAATAATTTCTTGAATTTTAACAAACGGTTTCAATTACAAAAACGTCAAATTTCTGTTTGACAGTTTGAGAAGTATTATGTCAAAATTTTCCATAAATTTTATGTCATTATCTAGGAGTTTTTGGCGCCAACGCTGAAAAAGACACATCGAGGTATTGTATCATTTTCTAAAATTAGTGTAAAATGTAGTAATTATGTGTAAAAACAGTGGATTTTTAAACATAACATCTTCGGCAACGTGCACGAGTTTGGGAAAGTGATAAATTATCGTGAATTGTGCTTTTCAACGTTGATTCCAAAACTCCATAGAAGCCTCTAGTAAAGTCTCCACTATTTTACTGGGGCAAGACTATGAAGGAAGACTGACTTGACAATTGACTTAGAGACCGTGACTTGACCTTGACTGTGACTAAATAACGAAAACACTGCATAATACATTTATATGCAAATTATAATACTTGTTTGTGGCAAATTGCAAAGCAAAGAAGCCATTAAAAAAATGTCATTATCTATTGGTATAGTTAAAAACTTTTTCTTGAAGATAATCTCTACCATAGAGTTTTTCAAAATGCACAATCCTTTATTATAATTATGAAAGCATGTTAAAAATATGCTTGTTTTTTTTTCCTTTTAATCCAGTATGAAAGCGTATACAGTTAATTATAAATCACAATAACTTAATTAACACCATTGGACGTCCGTATTCCAATCACTGCATTTACTCTATTCATTTCAAAATGGCGTACGAGTAATTTATATCTGAAAGGCTCCAATAGGAGTAAATTTTCCATTCGCATATTTGACGTGATATTATAATATTGCAATCAATATTTTCTTAGCAACCCAAATTACCAGGATTCTCCTTAAACCCTCCGGCAAATTTCTTGTGTTTGGGGTGGGTTCCGTGTGGTCAGTGTTTTGAACCTCTGGATCGTACGACCGAATTTTTAACCACTAAGCTACCGACACTTTTATTCGCTATTATATCACTATATTTTAGTGCACAGGGTACTAACAGTGAGCTCTGGCTACCCTACTTACCGGCGGCAACACAACACGATGGTTATTATGTCCGCAGTTTTCTGTAGGGCGGAGGTACTACCCCAGTCGGACAGCTCATTTCGGACGGGAGATACCGTCGTGTCCTACCTCCTTCAAAAGGATTATAATAAATTTTTTAGATAGACCAATTCCTGGATTGACACAGTTGCCTATGGAAAATGGGAATGGGAAACTACACCATGTGAATCCCTAGGGTTCAATAAAAAAAAGAAATTTGGAATAAATGGAAATTTTACATCAAAGGTTTTATTATACTCATGGCTCTTAATCCCTAAGGGGATAAGCAGAGCACATACCTTCACTAACTTCAAAT
This sequence comes from Lithosia quadra, assembly GCA_963576445.1. Classification (NCBI taxonomy): domain Eukaryota; kingdom Metazoa; phylum Arthropoda; class Insecta; order Lepidoptera; family Erebidae; genus Lithosia; species Lithosia quadra. The sequence goes on along the minus strand of OY754884.1, from coordinate 15,715,506 downwards.
TTCCATATAGATGAGGAAGCCGTGACGTGGCACAGACCGCGCGGATGAAGCGATTAATACAACTCAGCAAAATTGCTGGCAGCTATAATGGGGTTTGTCATTCTTATTTTATTCGCCCGACTGGGTGAGTAATGCCATAAGAAAATTATAGATAAACAATATCACATGGATTATTTTTATTATTTTTGTTTCTTTTTTTTTTAAGAACAGGTCAAAAGCACTCGGAACGGCGGGCTTGCATGAAAGTAGAGGAAGCGCGGGCAGTATGTAAGGACAGAAGCACATAGCGGGCTGTTGTGTCTCTGCCTACCTCGGAGAGAAAAAGGCGTGAGCATATGCATGTACATGGGTTATTTTGTGTTCCTAAAGGGTAGCTTTTTATCCTGTCCGGTTCCTGTGAACCTGTTCCCACCAAAAAACTCGATGTCTTTGGTTGTTTAAGCGGAGCCCGAAAAACATCAAACAGGCCATCAAATTGAAGGCCGTCGATTATAATCAGATCAAAGACTTCAGCTTACCATTAGGTGAGGTATTTTATATTGATATGACAGTTATAAAAAAAAATAAGTTTGTGTTAAAAATTCATATAGTACCATTCAGATATTTTTGTGGGTAAGACGTTTGACGGCCTCAGGGGACTTTTAAGTCAGAGATTCGCGGGTTTAATGCCCGCTCAGTCGTGGTAGTTGTTCCTACATATACACAAAAAAGAGTAAATTGTTTATCCGCATTCTAGAACCAATAACACAAGTTATGCAATGCTTATTTTGGGTCTAGTAGCGCTGTAGAATGTCGTAGAATATTTTCTGATAGCCTCTAATATTTAACCGCAGACCGAAGACCACGGTAGCCTAGTGGTCTGGGTAATGGACTGCTGAGACGAGGTCTCGGGTTCGATCCCAGGTTCACCATGGCACACACCAATGACTTTTCGATGCTTTTCGAAGTTATGTGTGTATTTATCGCAGGTTTATAAGTGCCCGGTTAATGGCAATAGGCTCGCCACCTATTACATTGGGACCTAAACATAAACTGGTGAAATGTGGGTGCTAGCACCTCTGCCTACCCCTTCGGGGATATAGGCGTGAGTTTATATTTATATGCTCTAACATTTAAATAATAACAGGACTGATAATAATTAAGAATATTAGTTCGTAATAACAAGAAGTTGGTCAGTCCCTTGTTATATAATAAACTTTGGTAACAATAGTTTGACCAAGCTGTGGTGTAACATGGCCCATCTGTCTCCGAACCCTTCAGGGTGCCAGTCGGTATTTTAGAGTCGGTTGTTGCTGAAAGGGAAACTTACTTGCTAACTGAGTTATATTTAGTTTCACGAAATTCAACGTTAAATTTATGGTTAGCATTGCGACGGAGCATTCCGACTGATATTATAAATGTGGAAGTTTGTGATGATGGATGGGTGTTTGTTGTTCTTTTATACAAAAATAGCTGAACGGATTTGGATAAATATCTTGAATATTTACCTTGGTACTATAAAATACTCTAGCGTTCTAATGGACTTAAATCTAGGTTTTGATTTTGACGCGGAACTAACCTAACCTAACCTAATCTAGCATTCCTCACATAAAAAAAACCACTGGCAAAACAATGCAGTTGCATTTTCCGACGCGATCCGTCCGTTGACTTTATACGTTTAATGATTAAAAAGATAGGTACATATAAAACTAATACACGTAGTATGAAAGTATTTCATTCTTTCATTCATTCAAAATTCATTCACCGTTCATTATCGCCTAAAAAAATAGAAGATCGTTAGCCGTTCATCAAGAATGAAATGATTAAGCTGAATTGAGTGAACTGGATGGAACTGGGTCGTGTGACGTCACTCAAAATCTTGCTTGCATTGCAAAAACTGGAGCGTAGGTAATGCGAACTAGATGGTGTTATGACTCGTTCACGGTAGGCCAACTTTGTGGCGTAGCGTTTGCGGCTGAATATCTGCTATTGGAATAATTACATATTTTTTGTTTACAGTTTTATAATGTCATTGTCATTAGTTAGTGCAGGTCGCATCCGAGGTTTTTAATTGGAGTCCGGGGTCCGTTTTCCGACTTTTACTTCTCCACTTCACACGGTATAGGGCATTCATGGCAGTGAGACTATTGGCACGCAAGTTTTAGAGGCTATACCTATGGGTGTTACGTGGGAGTATCTCAATAAAAGATAGCGTACACTTTGAACGTTTATTTGTAATTACCATATGTCTCACTGTATGTACGACTTATATTAGAATTACTATAACACTTGATATTAACTTAGAACATCTATAAGTGAAGCGAGTTATATGCGGCTGACTATGGCAAGCCTGCAGTATGAACTAGTGTTCCGGGCGCGGACGCCCCGTCGCTCTACAGTGGGGACTTTTGCTGACATCGCGTATGCGACGCGGTGCCGGCACAGTATTCCCCCCTTATTTTTAAAAATTTTTATATAAAAATTTTAGAGAAAAAATCACATCTATAACTAAAGAAAAGTTTCATCAAAAACAGTACATCATTACATTGTTCTTAAACTATGCATCGCTTATGGTCTCCGTGCGATTCTTGCTGACTTGCACACTCGGGCGCTGCTACTGTGTTTACGTAACACATCCGGTGTCGCAACACTGTGCCCTGTTGTAAAGATTATTACATATAAAGTATTGTGCATGCCCATGTGGTCAGCAGAGACCTTCTATACTACTTATTCTATACACATTCATGCCTATTTAATGGTAGCTGCCGTGATGACCCGCTCTGCTATATTTAATTACATCCCTTGGGATCCTCAGCGTCCATCACGACAGCGCCTGCAACTTCTTCCATTCATCACTACTCATCATACCTCCCGCTGGCATTCCTGTGGTTTTTACTTACATAGTATGTTCTAGGTGACAACTACTTTGGAGAGTGGAATTGTTCTGGGCCCTTCGGGGTTTCGACCGGAATTAACCGCTGCTGCTGTCATCTGTTTACTTATCCAATTTTTTGTTCTTTTGTTACATTTCTTGAAAGCCAAATAAGCTATTAATACACTTATTATTGTTAGCATTGCGAACAGTATTATATTGAACTTTGATATCTGGTACTGTATGTCTGAATTATTTGGTCCTTCTTGGGCAATGATTACTTGTTCGCTACCTTGATTATTACCCATTATTATAAAGTTCTATCTTTTAACAGTGACAAACTGTGAATGAGTGCCTTTTGAACAAAGGTATCAGTATATTGTGCAATTCCACTATCCAATTACAACTTATTATTTCGTAATAGCTGTGTTGAGTTACATTTGCGCACATGTTATATGTTAAACCTTACTGGCCGCCTGATGGTACGACCGCTGCGCGAGGTACGAGTGTTAGCGTTTTCATAAGCGGATTCTTTGACTAAGATACCTTTCTGTGTGGTTTCTCTCTCCGATTCTGACTCTGATTGTGTATTAGGACTGTTTGGTAGGGGGCTGATGGCTTTGCTGTTTTCCTGACTATCCGTATTTAATAAGAATGCTGGTTTGACTCTGTCAATGGATACGTTACTAATTCTATCTGGCAACTGAATTGTGAGGGTTTTGTCTGTACGGGTAATTACTCTGTATGGACCTTCATACGGGGGTTGCAGTGCCTGTTTTTTTATTTCTTTTCTAATAAACACATGAGTACATTTTTTTAGTTCTGGATGGACAAAAATAGGTCTGGATGATCTATGAGACGCCGGTTTTGGTTTTAATTTACTAATTACTTCTTTTAGATGTTGTACGTACTCTTGTGAGTCGTAAAACTTTCTGTCTGTGCTGTCATAGAATTCCCCGGGTAGTCTAATGGTGCAGCCGTACACTAGCTGCGCTGCGCTTACGTTAGTGTCGCACCTCGGTGCTGCTCGCAATCCCAATAATACCGTCGGTAATTCCCCTAACCAATTTTCGTTGTCTAATTTAGCTTTTAGTGCGGCCTTTAACGATCTATGCATTCTTTCGCACGCGCCGTTTGCTTGTGGGTGGTAGGCGGTAGTGCGAATCTTTTCTATGCCTAAAAATTTCATAAGGTGCCTAAATATTTCGCTTTCAAACTGCCTCCCTTGGTCACTCGTTAACCTTAAGGGACAACCGAAACGTGTGATCCAGTGTTCGAAAACTGCCCGGGCTACTGATTTAGCTGAAATGTCTGTGAGTGGAATGCATTCAGGCCAGGCGGTGGCCCTGTCTATCATAGTTAATAAGAATCTGTGACCTTCCCTTGAGCTGGGGAGCGGTCCAACAAGATCGATGTTGATTTGCTCGAAGCGATCGCACTCGGGAAATTCTCCCAGAGCCGATGTCGTGTGGCGGTGGACTTTGGCCTTTTGGCACCTAACACATGACCGTGCCCACTTACCGATATCCTTGTTCATGCCTGGCCAGAAAAATCTATCGGTAACCATACGCCTAGACGTTCTAATACCAGGGTGGCTAAGGTTATGTATTGATTCGTATGCTGCCTTGCGAAATTCTACAGGTAGGTACGGGCGTGCCTTATCGGTTGAGGTCTCACAGAGGATGTTGTTCTGTGGCCCGGTACCGCTTAGTTGTACCTTTTTGAAACGCAAGCTGCTATTGTTATGGTTAACTAAAAATTCTGAGAGTTCCTTATCTGTTTCCTGTGCCTGGGCGAGTTCTGTGAAATTGATGCCTGTTGGGCATGTTATTGTTTCGATACGCGATAGCGTATCCGCTACGACATTTTCTTTGCCTTGAACGTGTACTATTTTGTTCGTGAATTCACTAATGAACATAATTTGTCTTGTTCTCCTAGGAGTTTCTTTTTCACTGCCTACTTTGCTAAATAAGTACTCTAATGGTTTATGGTCGGTATAGACCACAAACTCTCGTCCCTCGACGAGTTTCCTAAAGTGAATAATTGCTAGATAAATGCCTAATAATTCCCTGTCATAGGTACTATACTTCCTTTGTGCTTCAGTCAGACGTTTGGAGAAAAAACCTAAGGGTTGCCATCTGTTACTTACCCGTTGTTGCAGAACCGCTCCCACGCTGCTGTCTGATGCGTCAGTCATCAAGGCTAACGGGGAGTCTGGTAATGGGTGTGCCAGTAACGTCGCGTTCTGTAGACTTACCTTGCTTTCTTCGAATTCATGTGTCGCTGCTTCTGTCCATTGTATGACCGTCTTGTCCTTACGCTTTGAGTTGTGGAGGTATTTGTTCATTTCAGCCTGCCCTTGCGCTGCTTTTGGGATGTGTGCCCTATAGAAGTTTAGCATGCCTAAATACCTACGCAGGTCCTCTACTGTTTTAGGCCTTGGGTAGTTTTTTATAGCCTCAACCTTATCATGCAGAGGTTTTATGCCTTCTGCTGATACTTCGTAGCCTAGGAATTTAAGTCTTTGTCGGCCCAGACAACACTTTGATATGTTGATGGTGATGCCGAATTCGTTAAAACGCTTAAAGACTTCCTCTAGGTGATGTTTGTGGGACTCTTCGTCGGCACTGGCTACAATTATGTCGTCGGCGAAGCAAAACAAAAAATCCAGCCCTTGCAAGACGCTGTGATCCATGAATCTCTGGAACGTTTGGCTGGCCCCCTTTAACCCGTACGGCATTGCTGGGAATTCGTACAAACCCATTGGGGTGATTACCGCGGTTTTCTCGATGTCATCCTCGTGCACCGGTATGCAGTTGTAAGCCCTGTTGATGTCCAAGCTCGAAAAAATTTTTTTATCTGCTAATAAGTAAGTGAAGTCTTGTAGTCGCGGTACCGGGTACCTGTCTGGTTTTGTTATCGAATTTAACTTCCTATAATCCCCGCAGGGTCTAATATTACCATCTTTTTTGGGCACTACATGTAATGGACTGGCCCACGCACTTTTACTGGGTCTACATATACCTAGGTCCATCATAAGTTGAAATTCAGCTTTAACCTTTTTGTACCTGTCTGGAGGCAGCGGGCGTGCACGAGCATGCACCGGTGCCCCAGTAGTTTCTATGTGGTGGCGCACACTATGTTTAGGGATGCCTTTGAAAGAGAAGGGTTTTGTTATGTCTGGATACTTTGATAAAATGTTTATGAAGGGATGATCATCGGGTGTGGTTTTAATTGTGGATTGGTCAGAATCGGAGAATGAACCAATCGCCATTATGCTTGTTTCTGTATCTATTAATTTTCGGCCACTAAGGTCTATTAACAGTTTGTGCTTAGCTAAAAAATCTGCGCCTATTATTGGTTGCTTAACATCGGCTATGACAAATATCCACCTATAATTTCGTCTTAACTTAAAGTCTAATTCTTTTGTTATTAGTCCATAGCTCTTAATTTTAGTGCCGTTTGCCGCGAACAAGTTGTAATTACTATTTTCACTATGCTTTGATATGTGTTTATCACTCACAAGATTACGCGGATAGACCGATATATTTGCGCCACTGTCTATAAGATAAGAGGTACCTGTGTACTGGTCCATGATGCTGAGGCGATGATTCACTTGCGGCCTGCACGACTCGCCCATTTCGTGCACCGCTGTTAGTTTTCCGGCTTACTCTTGTTCCAGTTGCATGGTTCCACGCACTTGTTCGCCCGATGCCGGAACCGGAAGTGATATTCGCATAGCCAGTCACGGTCTGCTGGTGTTCGCCTGCGAGATGGGCTGCGATTCGTTGCTCTAGATCCAAAGCGTCCGGACATGCCTCTACCTCTGCCGGTGAACCTGGGTCTGGGCTGCCTGCTTTCAAGTCCTCTTATCCTCTCTGTCAGGTTCTTGATTTCTGCTATCAAATTCGCCGATTCGCCTCCTGTAGCTGCATCTACTTTGCTGACTGTCTCTCTATGTGATACGGATTCTATGACCTTGTCCGCTATGTTTCCTAAGGTACTAAGGTCCTTCGTCTCCGTAGCTGCCAAAATCCCTCTCACTGTGTTTGGTAGCTGGTTGAGCCACAGTATGAGGAGGGTTTCGTCTTCTATCTTGCCACGTGCAATGTCACGCATTTTTCTCAATAATTGCGACGGCCTTTGGTCTCCTAATTCCATTTCGTTCATGAGTCTGTGTACCTGTTGCTCCTTGGTCCTCGCATAGATTTCGCACAATCGCTTTTTTAGCGTAGAGTACTTGTCTGTTTGCGGGGGGTCTCTGAGAATGTCCGTGACCTGCGTCAGAACATCTTTGCCTAATTTCGATACAATTATTTGGTACCTTGATTCGTCCGACGCCTTTTGCGGGTTTAATACTGCTTCAGCCTGGATAAACCACAGCTCGGGCTCGTCGCACCAGAAGTCTGGAATACGCGTCGTAACCGCGATGCTTGTGATCACCTGCTCTTCTGATTTTACACTAGCCGCACTTCCGTCGTTTGTCATTGTTACGCTAATGTTCACAAAGTTCGATAATTTTCACAAAAGTTCACACACGAGGTTATAGGTTATATAACCTATAAACCTATACGACTCCCACGTTCACGTTCGGGGTCACCACTTTAGAGGCTATACCTATGGGTGTTACGTGGGAGTATCTCAATAAAAGATAGCGTACACTTTGAACGTTTATTTGTAATTACCATATGTCTCACTGTATGTACGACTTATATTAGAATTACTATAACACTTGATATTAACTTAGAACATCTATAAGTGAAGCGAGTTATATGCGGCTGACTATGGCAAGCCTGCAGTATGAACTAGTGTTCCGGGCGCGGACGCCCCGTCGCTCTACAGTGGGGACTTTTGCTGACATCGCGTATGCGACGCGGTGCCGGCACACAAGTCATCTTCTAGGACGTCAAGTCAACACTAAATGGTTTTTTTTTAATAATTTTACTAATTAGTACGATGAAGCGATGGTACTAGATAAGGACGCGGCCTGTACTCAGAGGTATCGAGTTCGAATCCGGCCGGACAATACCAATATGAATTTCACTTTGTGGAATTTAGATGTGTTAATCACATTACCATCTGCTGACGGTGAAGGAAAAACATCGTGAGGAAACCTACATGTCTTAGAAGAAATTGTAAGGATATGTCCGATCCACCAACCCGCAATAGGCCAGTGTGTGTGGATTAAGGTCTAAACCCTCTCAGCTCTCTCGTTAGAGGAGAGGAGACCCGCGCCCAGCAGTGGGATGTAAATGACTATTATCTAATAGTACCTACGTGAAATACTGATCTTATCCACAGGAATAGGATCAGTATTATATCCTCGGGAACCTATTCACGAGATAAAAGCTATCTATCTACCTGCTATCAAAAACTTACTCCTCCATCTAAGTGCCAATCTCATTTGCAACCAAAACTTGTAGTTTGGAGCCCCGCTCTACTACAACCTGACTTATTTATATTTGGATTTACCGGAGTGACTGTCAACCCTGTCAAACTCTCAAGAGGGACACCTCTACCAGATTCAATTTCGCGAATAAACAAGTATACCGATTTGGGCATGACTATCAATCTTGACATCTAATTTGCAGCTGTAGTTTATTTTGCCAAATCTCAACTGAGCCTTAGACATTTCAACAATATATATTCAGTCTGAATAATGCAATATTGTGGAACCGTTAAACTGAACGAATGATTCTCAAGGGCCTCAGTCGCTTGCGTAGGCAGTGATGAAGTCCTTTCAATTCTTTATGAGATCTTAGGTGCAAGTGACTTTGAAGGTCATGTGACTCAAAGGTCGCTTGAACTTGAAATAGGAGGTAAATGAATTGAAGATAGACTGGAATTGAGAAAAACAGTAACTAAAAACACAACTAAAACTAAAAACACAACTAAAAAAACTAGTTTTAAATATTTATAATTTTGACGTTTTGTAAGTGCCGCTTAAAATGGTCTATACAGAATAAATGATTTTTGACTTTGACTTTGACTTTGACTTTGAAATAACAGTTTGGTAACTAGGGTCCTTTTATACCACTAGGGTGGTAGACAAGCACACTGATGGGGAGTGGTTACCGCGGTCTATGAACGTGTGTGGCAGGGCACATGGTAAGCACTACCGTTAAAATCAAAACAAGTCATATGGACTAAGAGCCCATGAACGCCAGACCTTCGTTATTTTATAAAAGCTAAAAGTTTGTCAGCGCATGCTCCCAATACAGGTAAGAACGATGGCCCATTATGAAGTTCGGGTCATAGTGGCTTTGGCAGATAAACGGTACTAAAGTGTAGCAAGCGCAAGGCAGTGGGTGCGAGTGAGACGGCAAGTCAGGTCTATTACGACCCCTGTGCATATTATGGAATTATAAAATTGGAATTCTAATTCCAATTTTAGGTTTATTACGATCCCTCACTGCGCATGTATTGGCATTATATAAATGGAATTATAATTCCAATTGTGTAATTCCAATACATGGGCTGTGAAGGATCCATGTCACTCACACCCACTGCCCTGCGCTCGCTTCTACAGCTACCCTTTAATACCGTGTATCTGCCAAAGCCACCATGACCCGAACTTCATAATGGGCCATCATTCTTATCTGTATTGTATTGCTGACAAACTTTCAGCTTTTATAAAATAACGAAGGTCTGGCGTTCATGGGCTCTTGCTCTAATATATCTGCAAGAGAAAACATAAGACAGCGGAACTTGGAATTTTAAAAGCAAAATATTTTTATCAAATACTAAGTAAAAAATTCAGACTAAAAGATAGTCTGAGATAAAAAATCGTTCATTTTGAATCAAAACGGAACTATAAAATTTCAAAAATAATAAATTAGACTAATATAATTATCTGGCTCCTTCTTCAGAAGACTGCTAAGACATTTTACTGGCTTTTTTCAGTCTATTTTCAAACTTTTTGCTTATAATATTATACCTTATTATATTACATACCTTTCCAAGCTTATTTACCATCTAAATATATTTTTTCCTTTCTTCCTTTCAACCGGTTAACCGCTGGGGTAATAATGGAAAAGTCTTTTCACAATACAACAATAGAACATTCGATAATGTCCTTGAAGTATAATCGGAGTTAGCATAATATTTTTGTGGCAACCCCATCAACAGCGTAAAGCCGCTTGAAACGCAATAACAAGGATATAAATCATTGTTCGCAAGCGATGTAATAGCTGCTTTGGTAATCTAATCTCGGACGATCATCGATCAAACAATGAGGGATTATCGAAACTTCATTCGGGTTTGGTGCAAGAGAGAAGCGACAGCACAACTTAGGTGGCAGACAAGCACACGGCCCACCTGATGGAAAGCGGTTACCGCGGCCTATAGACGTGTGCAACACCAAGGGCGTCACACTCGCACTGTCAATCCTGTAAAAATCTTCTAATTTCTTGAAGAACCCCATTATTGTAGTCGCTAGAGAAAAACACAGCAGGTAGATCATTCCACAGCCTAAGCGTTTGATACTATGACTTCACCTCGCCTGATGGTAAGTTAAAAGTCTCAAGATTGAGGATCAATATTACAGACAAGAAGAGCATTAGAAGGTGTCGTGATTGTGATGCACACGTCAGGTGGGCCGTGTGCTTGTCTGCCACTTAAGTGGTTTAAAAAAACACGTAAATTGAACTTAAACTTAAATTGAAATTATCTGACGTTTAATGATACCTTTGGTGCTCAAACCCAAAATAAGTTTTTTTTTCACGCGGAAATCCGATGGCCATTGGTTATGTTCCAAACACGATGAACGCTAAAAATACTTCATTATTCCTGTAATAGTCAGGTCAGGTAACATGAGTTCCTACTCTAAAGACAACACGCTGGTACCTATCACATGGGACCAAAACTATACCCAGTAAAATAGAGAACCATGGCTGAACAATCAAATATTCAGTTCCGTACCAGCTGGTCTACCGTATAAACAAAACTCTTTGTACTCCCATTATAACAAAATTTTCATCAAAGTTCAATTACAAAACCGCTTCATAACGTGCCCGTATGCGATGCACCTAAATTTAAACTCTTTGAAGTAGTGCCGCAAGAATTTTCAACTGTGCGAACTATGGTGCGAACTATGGGCTTTTGCCTTCTAGTTATTTATTTGTTCGTAGCTAATTTGTTTGTGAAACTATTTAACGGTTCATGTTTAGGAAGAACATAGTTTCTGCTATACGTTTATAAAATTGTATAGTAGCTGTGTATTGGAGATATTATCGGTTAAAAAAATTTTTTTTGGTCAAGAATTTCAAAAAAATATCTTTTTTGAAATTCTTGTCTATTTAGTTCGCGATAGATGCAAAAATTACAGAACGGATTTAGAATTGTGGTCTTTTTGTTTGAAAGTTTAATCTTAATTCTTTAAATTGTACATACAGTAAATAATTATCATACATTACAATATAGCTCTATTCTCTTAATTTCACTAGGTGGTACTAACAATTTGATGGCACAAATTTGCCTCAAATTGGGCCGGGTAGGTACCACCGTCCAAATTTTCGAAATCCCACCAAAGTAATCCAACCCTGGTTGGATTGCGTTCAGGGTTCAGCAGGTGCACAGCCGGGGCTTGAGGTGATGTTTATCGCAGGACTTGTAGGATCAGTGGGTATTGGCGTAGTCTAAACCAATACTGACTGCGCTTTGTCACGCAGTGCTGCGACGACAATCACCTCTTCTTTCATGAGGCCGTTAAGTTGAGGGCCACAATTATGTCACTGTCGGTGTATGTAATGGGGACCCCCTTCCTGAGACTTTACTTTTAGCTCACCATCAGGCGAGGTGCAGTCATTTTGACGTCTTAATTTATCATCTTTTTTTTATTTATTTATTTATTTATCAACTTCACACTAACCATCATTACAGGATAAGACCCAATTCGATAGTTGTACATTAAAAAGAAAAAAAAAACATATAATATACCTACTTAAATTCTATAACAGATAATAAATAATGCTGTCCTTGTGAATCTTAATCTTAATCTTAATCTTAAGCTCTTGGTCAGCTAAGTACAAGGAAATTTCTAATGTTCTTGGTCAGACTTAAAATCTGACACATTCATGTTTGATCTTAATCGGTTGAGTAAAACCAGAGATATAACTAGAGAGATAAACTGACGTCACACGGGTGGAGACGCGAGCATAGGCTAGTATCTTATAAATAACTTACATTAATACTTCCTTACAAGTTAAATACCATATAATATATGTATGTAGCTTCGAAGTGATGTGAAGTTTGTAACACGTACTGTTAAGTACTTATTCATGAGAATAAAGTTCTGCTATTCCCTTGACAATCATTAATGAATATCTTGCAAGTTCTGAACCGGATACTAATGCATAACATAACATAAACTCACGCCTATATCCCCGAAGGGGTAGGCAAAGGTAGCACCCACATTTCGCCAGTTTATTTTTAGGTCCCAATGTAATAGGTGGCGAGCCTTAATTAGCCGGGCACTTATAAACCTGCGATAAATACACACATAACTTCGAAAAGCATCGAAAAGTCATTGGTGTGTGCCATGGTGAACCTGGGATCGAACCCGAGACCTCGTCTCAGCAGTCCATTACCCAGACCACTAGGCTATCGCGGTCCGTAAAATAATGCGTCCAAATTAAAGTGGATTTGTGGTATATATATCATCATGGGATACAGGGCTTAAAACCTGCTCCATGCTCCACCATGAACGAAGCAAGCAGCAATGCCAGAAGCGTTCTATGGTGGACATTCCGCTAAACGAATCGCTTCAGCAATACGTTCATTATGCGTACAGCTAAGGAGTGGAATGCCCTGCCTGAGTCTGTGTACATATTCTAATCAGATCCAGGACGTTTTGGAGAAAAGTCCCTCCTATAGTCCCGGGGCCTTTAAGCGGGGCGTGAAAAAGCATTTGATGAGGCCGTCAAGCTGAGGGCCTCATCAAATATAATATATAGTATGTGGTGGTGACCCCAGTCCTGAGACTTTGCCTTTCGCTTACCATCAGGCGAGGTGGAGTCATTTTGACGTGTCTTATATATAAAAAAAAAAGGTCAGGTCAAGAGTACCCGCAACCGGCGTGCGTACCTATATGAAAACAATTGGGAAAGTTGAAGAAGCGAAAGGAGTATGCCAAGATCGTAGCAAGTGGTAAGATGTTGTCTCTGCCTACCCCAATGGGAAAAAGGCGTGATTTGTATGTATGTATGTAAATAAATATACTTTATGTAACCATTGCCATCGTTTGCATAACACACCATCAGATTTTAAAACCTGAGGTATTATTGAACAAGCGTAGGCATGCAATCAGTTATTATACTTTTTATCACTTAAGCGGTAAATTCACATATTTTATGTCTTATTTACGAGCCTAATAGCTAGTGAACGATATTTGTCTGTTTACTATCGAACGTTATGGTAAGCGGTTACCATATCAATATTTCACACAAGTAATTTTAAATCTACAATAATAGTTTCAAATGTTGCTGTACTATTTTATATAATAGCGAGATAGCAAACAACACGCAGCCGATCTAATAATAATATTATACCATATTATACCTATGAATACCATATTATCTATGAATCTTTGCAATAGATTGCAGAAAAGAAGTGACAAAAGAGATACAGGCAAGAGAAAGAAAATGGAATTAAAGACGAAAATAAAAAGGAAAAGGAGTTGTCACGTCAAAAGTACATGTATTTCCATATTTATTTTAGAAAAAAAGCTTAGACTTTAAGCAGTATTAGTAAGAATCTGACGACCATGGAAACTATCCTAATACTACAAGTGAGAATTGAAATCGTTCTTTCACGCAACAACAGTGGGATGGATTTGACTGAAATGTTGAATAAGGAAGTACGACTGGGCATTATGTGCTAGGCTCGGCTGGACATAGGATATAGGTTCTTGTAAGTCATGGGAACTCCATCAGTATTCCACGTGGACAGAGTCGCCGGCAGTAGTTTGATTCTTTCTAGAAAACGTGAACATCCCGAACTGCCCGAGTCTGTGTTTCCGGAAAGCTATAACCTGAGAGTATTCAAGTCACGAGTGAATAGGATCCTTCTAGGCAAGCGTGATTCATCGTAGACCACATCGTCACTTACCATCAGGTGAGATAGTGGTCAAACGTAAGCCTATCCTGCAAAAAATAAAAAAAAATGTTTTTTTAATCTAGTCAAACAGTTTAGAAAACTAATTGGCTTGTGAAGTAAACAACTTTTAAAACAATATTTCGTAAAACAACAAAATACCTGCAAGCGTATTTTTCTAAGATTCTCTCCAAACAAAAACTTTTCATGAATTTTAATTTAATTTTGAAATTGAATATTATTTTCTAACTAAATAATTAAAGACTAAGCAGTTGTTCAAACAAGTTCAAGTTTATTATTGTTTATGTTCATCATAATTGTATTTTCATTTGTTTTAATCAAAAACTGTAATTACATTTTGTGATAATATACTTCTATACTTAAGTATAATATCACAAAATTTATTGATGAACATGATAGTGATAAACATACTAGTGAAACCCTTATGCAGTCTTATAAGAAGTTATTTTGGTTGTCACAGACAGTGCTGCTAATTCTGTTGTTACATCTCTAAACTGAAAATTTTCTATCTGCATCTGTTTCTTTCATTATCAGATAGAAAAGGACAGATGATTTATGTTAGTGAACACCTGCCAAATTAAGTCGGCGCCTTGTTGATGCGTAGTAAGTTAAGTCGCATGTTCGTAGATGTCGACTAAAATTGAAGTGTACCGTCAAGGCGCCGACTTAATTTGACAGGTGTTCACTAACATAAATCATCCGTCCTTTTCTATCTGATAATGAAAGAAACAGATGCAGATAGAAAATTTTAGAGAATTTTAAATTTAGAGATGTAACAACAGAATTAGCAGCAGTAGGTACTAATATTACGAGTATTTGATAATGATAACCATACTAGTGAAACCCTTATGCAGTCTTATAAGAAGTTATTTTGGTTGTCACAGACAATAGGTCTGTGACAACCAAATCAGACAGTAGGTCTGATATTACGAGTATTTTCCTTTCAATGTTCCAATTCAAGTTAACCTAAAAATAGAAAAATACGTAAAAAATAACATTACTACTCGTACTTTTCTCATTATTATTACTTTGGTGTAATTTTGAGTATCAAAAATGTCTTCAGAATTGTGTTAACGTACCTTTTGTATAATTTTACAGTTAAAAGAGTCTATTTATGAGAGTTTAACGCTCAATATATAATAATAACTACCCTATTTGCCCCTTTCTTTCATGTTATAATCACTAATCACTATCGTTATATGATCCTTCTAAAAGTAGGTTACAAGGTTACACATCACAAAGCCAAGACCCATTATTAAGGAGTTGTTCTCACTTGTTACAAAACAGAACTATTTGCGTCCCAAAACTTCCATCATGACTAAAGGGGTTTCCGTTCATCAAACGAATTTCTGAAGCCTTACGATAACCCACATGTTTTGGGTAAACGGCGAAATTCTGTACCTTTATTACTTTTATTCAAGAAACGTGAAATTTTGCTAATGTTATTTCATTGAAGAAATATTTTCTATTACGAAAAATTGAACGTAAATGAAATGCTTTCCCTCTACGTAATTAACTTAGTATACTTATTTATTATGAATCAATGACGATATTAAATAATGAAATGAAATTTTAAAGGAATTAAGTAGTAGGTATGCAAAATTTTCCTATAAATTAAGATCGGAAAATGTTATTTTTTTTATGTCGGTCACGTCAATATGACTTCACCTAGCCTGATGGTAAGCTAAAGGTCTTATAATATCCAGTATAAATATCCAGAACGGGACTTGATACATCCATACATCCTTTCGGCCAGTACTCATTCGTTTTCGTTCCGAAAGCGATATCAAAACAAAAAATTAGTACAACAAAATAAAAGGGTTTCAGAGAAAACCCCATATTTATTTTAACTAGCAACCCCATTAAGGCCTTCAGAAGCAAAAAAATATAAATGTTATTCCGTTTCGCCATATAATTATGATTGTTTTACCTACTTAGGGGATACTGACCTTTTCAATCCATTAAAATATGTTTACTCCATTTGAAAAAACATTGAGAACCCTTTCAGCCTTTTCGCAAACACATCCCAGACTCAATTACCATACCTTTAATATTATAATAGCTGAAAATTCCTCAATAAAATACCCCAAATAATGTCAAGTCGTTGAAATTCAAATGACTCTGTTTTATTGGCTTCAAAAATGAGGATTTTCGCGATTCGTCGAGGATTTTTTTCCGTTAATTCTTTACCTAGGGCACGATTAAGTGCAGGCCTGGGGGTGAGTGCCCTCCTTTGTTCCAGGAGCATGACGGGGACACCGTAGTTCCCAAAACCGGGGGAGCCATCTCGAACCCGGAGATGGGCCAAGCCAGGGTGCGAGTGAAATGCCCTCTGGGCCACCTTACACCCCGGCGCAAGCGTCCTAAACGTACAGTTTTAGTCGGTACGAGTCCGACCATAACCTTCCCCGCTAGTCGCGGGAGTGGTATATCCATGGATTTCCGCACGAAAAAAAGGGCACGATTCAGTAATATACTAGCTATTTATTTAAAATCGGATGATTGGATAGGTAGGTATATATTTTCCTGTATGAAGTTGAAACTAGTCTGCTGTTACGAACTGCCCAGCCCAATCTCCATTTAGTCGCAGAAAGTTTTGCGCATGGGGTGGATTTTGCGAAAGGTATGCATTATGCGACTGAACCAAATAAAACAAGGTCAATTTTTGAAGAAAATATTGAGTTTTGTGGTATATTATAGTTTTGATTTAAATGCTTTTGATATTTTGAAACTCGGACGTTTTAAGACTTGGACATTTTGATACTCAGACATTTTGCGACATAGACATTTTGCGACTTGGACATTTTGCTACCACTTGACATTTTGCAAATTGGACCTTCTGCGACTAAACCTTAAAAACTGAACACAAAATCAAAGGACTTCACGCGCCTGGCATCTAAGTCTGTTCAAGGTCAAATAAATCTAAGTTTTTTCAAGGTCAAATATATAGGTACTTAAATGTATTGTTAAAAATATTTGAAGAGTTTATAAGTTGAGCGAAGTTGTAACTTTATATACCTACCTTTTATTTGAAACGAACAAACCACAGAAGTATTATATATTCACTCAAGTCAAAAAACTATAGCATGATTATTATGATATTAGAAAAGGACAGATGATTTATGTTAGTGAACACCTGTCAAATTAAGTCGGCGCCTTGTTGGTACCCTTCAATTTTAGTCGACATCTTACGAACATGCGACTAAACTTACTACGTAACCAACCACCGGCACCAACAAGGCGCCGACTTAATTTGACAGGTGTTCACTAACATAAATCATCTGTCCTTTTCTATCTGATAATGAAAGAAACAGATGCAGTTAGAAAATTTTAGAGAATTTTAAGTTTAGAGATGTAACAACAGAATTAGCAGCAATCAATGAGTTTTCACGAATATTAAATCACTAGCTGTTGCACGCAGCTTCGCCTGTGTGGAGTTCTGCACCGATTCTCGTTACCCATAAGAAGCTATTCCCGATATAAAAGTATCATACCAACAGGAAAACAATTCCGCGTTGTCCGATCAGTCAGATCAACAGGCAAGAAAATTCCGCGTCGTCCGATCGGTTGTACCAACTGGAAAAAACATCCAGTGCGTCCGATCAGTTGGACAATGCGGTTGGACTATGCGGCCACCTCCGTTATGCCAGACTATAATCTATCCCTGTACCAAATTTCAACCTAATCCGTTCAGACATAGAGCGTGATTGCGTAACAAATAAAGAAAAATATTCATAAAATTTCATATTTATAATATTAGTTGTATAGTGGGATAGTGGGACAGTAGGATAATAGGATAGTGGGATAGTGGGATAGTAGGAAGCAGGATACTAGTAAGTAGGATGACGTTACATTTCAAAGACAAAATACCTAATTTCTGAAATATTGAACATCCCTGTGATAGTACAATATCAACAAAATTGTTACCCATTTCGGACTTAAACAATTATCTCAAAAGAAAAATTTTAAGAAAATTGTTATTGAATAAAGAAATAAGATTTATTTCTCGTTAAAATACGATTAACTAAGATGGGATTAAAAATTCCTCTCAGATTTTTTGGTAAGTATAGCCCGTATAGCCACAACAATTTAGAATGCCATTTAGAATATTATTTATCAGTAGTGTTGAAAATAAATAAAATACGTCTAAAAATCTTTTTTTTTTCACGGCAACGAAATACCTATGAGCGTTAATACTTTTTTATCTAAACCTATGGGGATATACACGTGTAAATATAATATTATGAAAGATGATTTTAAATAAAAATAAATAAGTAGGTATTCATAATACCTACTCGTATAATATTGTCACATTATTGTGACATTTATAATATGTCTATTAAAATGTCGACCGTATATTTTTTTTTAACATTTAGTTAAAAAAATATATACGTTGACATTTTGACAACATTATATCCAGAACGCTAGCAGAAACAAGTGATCATGTTTTTCTAGTATTGAAGTTTATTTTTGGTTGAATTATTCAATCAGAGTTGTCAACATGCTAGTATCTTTAATTTGTTTAAGAAGTTTATCGTGAAGTCTGGAACAGACGCTAAAGGCCACAGATTTAGAGTAGACTACACTCGAGAGCAATGAATCCGGGTCACTTAAACGAAGAAACTGGTTCTAACCTACGCAGACCAGGAACGGGCAGAACCAGGTGTACCACAGCACGAGAAGACCGATACTTGGTGAACACCATGCTTCGAAATCGCTTTCTCATAGGAACTGAACTCACCAATCAGTTTCGACGCCTCGGAGGAAGTAACCCAAGTGCATGGACAGTAAGACGTCGGCTTGCTGAATCTAACTTAAAACCCCTTAGACCTGCAAACGGCCCTAAACTGGAGCGTGGGCATCGTATTTCGAGACTAAGATATGCCCTGTTTCCTATTTTTGTTTTAAGGCTCTCCTTAAAACAAAAGCAGTTTTTTTCTTTATGTAATTTTGTGTTAATAAAATGTATGGTGACTCATATTTTTTTTACTTTCATTTAAGGAGTATTACATTGTCTATTAAATACAATTTATTGCATTAACCTATCATTTTTAGTTTCCGAGATTTTTAACATTCTTTAAGTGACCCGGATTCATTGCTCTCGAGTGTAGATACCGCAAGTGGTGTGTTACCAAACTCCTCCTACAGACTGAAGGAGATGTTTCACAAATGTATGGACCTTGGGCCCGATAATTGTACACTACTTAGAAAAATAGCTAGGCAATGTAGTTTTCATTTTTCACTATTCAATTCTTGTAATATTGCCTCATATTATGGGCGGCATCTAACTAAATAAACACTTTTTTGCAACACAACAAACATGGCGGACTAAAACTATAAAAATGCACTCCTATTTTATCAATTTATGCCCTTGAATTTCGGAGGCTAATAAATATAATTATATTTTTGCCAATAACCGATAGTATTTATCTTTTTTTCTGTATTGTGTACAATTAGGGGGCCCAAAATGAAACATCTCTTTTTATGCAATGAACTTTTCGAGTCTTTCCGTAGTCCTGCTTTAGTCAACGTTCAATTTTGCAAGACCCAGTAGTTTCGGACTCGTATACTCAGAGTGCAAATAAAGATATAAAGGCAAAAAATCCACCTAAGTGGTATAAAAAAACTTTAACTATCTTCAACGTTTAGCGATAAGCGATCAATAAACAAATAGACTTTCAATTTTGTTGTCTTTAACAGATGGCTGACCGTTCCTGACCTCAACCCAACTCAACGTTTCGGGATCTAAACCTGGACTAGAAATATTGGGATTAAACTAATTTATATCCCGAAATGTTGCTGAAATATTATAAGGACAGAAAATTGACATTATACTATTATTTATGCCTGTATAAATGAACTTTGTCTGTACATTGATGATATTAAAAACATACTTGGGTTATTTTTATAATTTTTTTATACTACGTAAGTGGCAGACAAGCACACGGCCCACCTAATGGGAAGCGATTACCGTGGCAGGTAAATACAACCGGCGGGAATACAACACGATTGTTATTATGGCCGCAGATGGTAAATAATACATTATTAATTACACAAAAACTAAGCACTAAGTCAAGAACAGATGCGAAACAAGCTACCACAAAATATGGTCATTAGCGTGTTGTTGGTGTGTGTAAACATAAACTTGTAAAACATATGGACGAAACGCGTTGAATAGCAGGCTGTGACACAAAAATGGCGGTGGCTTTGGATTGCAACGTGTGTTACCTATTATTATTATTTCCAATAGGGACGCCGCACGCTGGCGACCGGGCGGGTAATCAACCTTAATTGAGTGGGCCATTTTCACCCATTTCCCCTGCAACATGTTACTCAAATTTGATTGTAATATAATTCTTGAATGTTTTTTCTTGCTTTCATGTATTTCATGTATTTTTATTTTATTCGACCAACGTTTGCCGCGTAGTGGCTAACTATCGTGTGAGTGTGTGCGTGCTAACTTATACGTATAAGCAATTAGGCCGACTTTAGTGTCATTTAAAATATTCTTAATTTTGACGTTTTGTAAGTGCCGTTTAATGGTCTATACAAAATAAATGAAAATAAATGACTTGCCTTGACTTGACTTGACTTGTACTCAAATTGTATTCTTTAACGTTTTCCGTCCATAAGTTTCATCGGTTCACGATGGTTAATAATTTAATCATAAAGGTGATTAACCTTTGTCAACAATTTACCCCTTTTTTGCGATCGTACCCATCGCTGTACGTGTTGAAATTTAATTAATCAAATAACACGAATGAATATTAATCTTACTCACAATTCTGTTGCAAATACGATATCATTATTTTGACATACCATACCTAATTAATCATTCTTAAGAGATGTTTTTCAGTTGATAAAAATACTTTTAATAAAGTATAAAAGATATTTCGTTGAAATAGGAATCCCGTGGGAGTAGGTATAATATCTTATCAAACCATATTCTGCTATTGTAAGCTGAGTTACGTAAGAAACCTATTGTGGTTTTGAATTTATATAATTTCTAACTGAATGTATTATGATTCTTTCATATATATTGTTATTCTAATAAATAATTTAATTGTCTGCCACTCAGTGGTATTCAATTGTTGTAAATAGACCAAAAAAAAAACAGCCCGCTGAGTTTCTTGCCGGAGTCTTCTCAGGTCTGGGCCGCGTTTCGAACCGGTGGTCCATTTGCTTCTAGTTTTAAATATTTATAATTTTGACGTTTTGTAAGTGCCGCTTAAAATGGTCTATACACAATAAATGATTTTTGACTTTGACTTTGACAATAAAATTATATTCTTACTGGCAACCCGATTCAGTTTTGTACTGGCAGTACTGGTTCCCAAACCCGAGGAGGCCATCTCGAATCCAGAGATGACCCGGGTCAAGCCGGGGTGCAAGAGAAATGCTCTTTGGGCCACCTTACACCCTGGCGTCAGAAGGCCCTAGACGGCGTGAGGTTTTAGTCGGTAAGAGTCCGACAAAAAAAAGGCAGTACTAATTTCCACAGTCAAATGAGGAAAAAAAAAAGAAAAACCAGTACACCTTTGCAATGATAGCTGAAACGATGAATAATGATATGATTTTTTTAAAATATTAATTAAGCTAATATTATAATGACGTCACCTCGAATGGCAAATGGCAAAGTCTCAGGAATAGGGATCACTATTACATACACCGATATTGCTACAGTGGTGGCCCTCAGCTTGACGGCCTCATCAAATGCTTTTTCACGCCCTGCTTAAAGGATCCGGGACTATAGAAGGAAGGAAACACATGTGCTGGTAAAGAATTCCAAGTCTTTATGGTGAGGCAAATAAAAGAGGCACCGAACCGCTTGGTTCCTAATGGATGGTTGATGAAAAATTTACACAAAATTAATAAAGAAGTTGAAAATAAATTCGATCTGCAATATGTTTCAAGTACTTTCCAAGCAAACACGCTCTTCATAATAGAATCAAATATTCAGTCATAGCTTTTGTTTTAAGTAACAGGTGGCCATACACTTAGGACCTAAGTAATGTAAATGTACTAAGTTATAACAAAGAAAATTAAGTTATATGCTACTTTCTCTTCAAAGATATGTACCTACCATATGGGATGGGCAATAATCGTTCATTATAAACGTAGTGTCTGAGTAAAAAAGGTTAGAAGTTATTATTATAGTAGGTAAATAATACGTGGAAAATTCTTAAGGCTTTTAGTAAATTATTTGGTGCCAGTAGGGACACTAAAGTCTCCTGCGTTATCAGCACTGAAACTCTCCTAACCCCCCCCCTTTCCTCCCCCCCCCCCTCATCATCATTCTCTGAACCTTTTTCCCAACTCAGTTGGGGTCGGCTTTCCAGTCTAACTGTGATGCGGCTGAACTTCGATATTTTCTGTGGAGCGACTGCCATCTGACCTCCACAACCAATGGTCATTATGACCAATGGCGATATCGAAGTTCCAAGTTAGACTGGTTGGACTTTGGAGGGCTCCAACTACCTGTAACGACTGCCATAGATGTTTGTATGGCAACCGGAACCGACGGCTTAACGTGCTCTCCGAGGCACTAATAAACCTGCGATAAATACACACATAACTTCGAAAAGCATCGAAAAGTCATTGGTGTGTGCTATGGTGAATCTGGGATCGAACACGAGACCTCGTCTCAGCAGTCCATTACCCAAACCACTAGGCTGCCGCGGTTGATCCTCCCCCCCCCCCCTAGTAATTGAAAATTGACTCCCTTCCTGTGGATTATGCTGATATTTGGCACATATCTTTAGTTCTGGTGACAATACAAGTTAATCTATTCTGTATCATTATAAATCCAAGATGGCCGTCGCTACAAAATGGCGGCTTACGTATTTTTTCACAACTACCGAAATATGGATATAAAATAAAAGGGCTTGACTAGTTTATTATAATAACACTGTGAAAAAAAAAAATCCAATATGGCCGCTTTTAGTGCATAAAAGCGTATAACTTAAAACATTTTTAACTTAATTTATTACGAGTAAGTTACGATAGCTATGGATAAGATGGAAAGTATGAAGAAAAAAAATCAAATCAAAGAAGTACCAACAACATCATCAAAAACACACAGTTTCGGGAACGTCATTACTAGCACAAAGCATAAAGGTCATTACCATTAAATTTTATTGCTGAACCGTACTCTATTAAAAGTCCATGTACACACTGAAACTCCCATCTATTTCGGCAAAATAACAAACATTCGATTTCTCCCTGAAACTATTCGTTTCGTCAACACTATTTCAGTTGATGTTGAGTAATCCATAAATCTTCTACGCTAATACAAACACATTTTTTCTAAATACATTTTAAGAAGTATTTAGACTTCGTTCTTTCCTGTGGCTTTACTTGCAGAGAATTCTTTTCGTGGCAAATTACTTTTTTTTATTTTTTTTTATTGGTAATAGGCACGCGTTTGACCACGATCTCACCTGTTGGTAAATGATGATGTGGTCGACGGTGGAGCACGCTTGCCTAGAAGACTTTCCTTTCAACGTCAAACTTAGGACCCGAATCAGTGAGATTATTATTTTACGTATTAGGTACATGCTATTTTAGTGTTTATGAAATCTTACAGATATTAATTTTTCAAAACCCAATTGAAAATTAATTCATTTAAAAGATTTGTTAACATTGCGAAAGCATAGAGACAGACATACTTAGTTAATTTCGCGCTTATGTTATTAGAATCGACTAGTTGCTACCAGTTCGATCCAGTTTCTCACTGGATTAAAAAATTGCACCGGCTTACCTCCTTTTTTAAGACCGTTTTCTGAAAATTGCATTAAAATTGGTTCAATCAAACGCTAGATAATTGCGGACAAACGTATATATAAAAACATATTGGTCAAACAGTGAACTTCCTTTTGAAGTCTATTTAAAATCGACTATACGTAGAATACCACACACACTAAATTTTACAATAAATTGCCTGAATCGGTCCTTGGTATGCCTGACAATAAATTTAAAACATTTGTTAAGGCCACCTTATGCAAAAAAGCATACTATAGGACTGCTGATTACCTTGAAGACAAAAATGTCTGGCTTGAGCATGGTGCAGGCCCCTCCTAGAATGCTAAAGTGCTATAACTACATAATGCTGTAGTTGTGGCATTTGCCTAATACAATATATTGATATTGTGGTAGGCACGCGACCTTTTTTGCTATTTTTTTTTTTTTGACATTAGTATATTTTTGACATTTTCAATTATTTTATTGTTTAACTTCGGTTAAAATTTATTATATTTTTTTTTATATACCTTTATTTATTATATTGACACGAGACAAAATGTACATTCGTCCATATTTAGTCTTAAGATATCTATGTATAACCTGACGTCTTAAAATGCAGCAGTGGAGTTTGTTGCGCCGTTTCTTCTCCACTAGCGCCTAGGAAGCGGTGGTAAACTTAGTATTAAGTAGTTTTTGACGTCAAAAAGATGTAATTACGTTACACTATTTTGAAAAATAAAGAAATTGAAATTGAAAATTGACACACACACACACACACACACACACACACACACCTATAAAAATTTCAAGTTAACTTTCCAATTTTCCCAACCACACAAACATACCGACAGATTTTATTTTTTATATATAGAATAGACGTGCGTTGTAGGATGTTTCTAACAATTTTGTCTACTCTCCGACTTTGTTTTTGATATCCAATTGATGTACCTCCGACTTTGATGACTGCGATTAAATGGTAGTTGGATGTGTTTCATGTCACGGCATAGTACGTAGATCTTTTCACTTTTGTATGTGAGAAGGACAAAAAACAACTAAAGTTATACACATACCTACACACATAAGTAAGCGAGACAAGGCCATTCACTTTATTTTATTTGTAACTAGCTTCCGCTCGCGTCTTCGCCCGCGTGGAGGTCGGTATCGCCACCAAGTTTACTTATAGTGTGAAGCTAGCTTACAGCATGGTTTTAACATAATACCTAACAACATACAAATATGAGTCGTTAGATTACACGTTGTTACAGAATGCGTTGAAGAAATAAAGGATCACTGCTCGTTCCCGGTAGGTGATAGCGTGATAATATGCAGCCTATGTGTTGACCCGACTTCTTCGTAATATTCGTGCCAAATTTGATGTAAATCCATGTGTACTTTTTGAGTTTATCCCGGACATACAGACAAACGGACAAAAATTCTAAAAACTATATTTTTGGATTCGGTGTCGATTGTAGATCACACCCCAAGTATTCTTTAAAAAAATATTCAATGTACAGTTTTGACTTTGCTACCATTTTATTATATGTATAGATTATTTTATTATTCGTTAAATCGCTTATACTCTATCTTGAAACATAATTACAAAACAAGCTCTTTATTTTTGGTTCTAACACTCATAAGTGTGGGTGTTGGTATAATACTCGTACCTATATATTATTATTTGTAGAAACTGAATTTAATATAACGTAGGTTGTATAGGCTGTTAGAGGGTGGAGGTGGAGGGTGACTAGCAGATGGCACAGTGGGGAGCGAGCGGGGGGCGAGCTGATTGTCTGCGCGCCGACGGTTGGGTGACAGGACGGTCTCCTGTCACCCTACACCCCACCGTCAGCGAAGTGGCGCGATGCTCGCCCCACCCCCCCTTTCGGGGGGTCGAGGGGGCCATCTTAAAACCGTAGATGGCCCGGGGTCAGCTGGGGTGCGAGGGATATGCCCATTGGGTAACCTTACACCCCGGTTACTAAGGCCCGAGACGGCGTGCGGTTTTAGTCGGTTCGATCCCGACATAACCACCCCCGATGGCCGACGGGGGTGGTATCCATGGGGATTTCCGCACGATAAAAAAAAAAAAAGGTAGTATATAATATTGTAGGTAAACGTAAACGTATGGGATTTAATTTAATATCTATTTAAATATTTATATTATGTGTAATTTTTGTAGCATATTATTATAGTATTGTTAAATATTTACATTTCTATCGCAATTGTATACTGTAATATACATACATAGGTAATATACGTACATAATTATACACACATAGGTACGATTCACGCTTTTTTCCAATGGGAGTAGACAGAGACAATAATAACTAAAATTTCATCAAAAAGTAATTAACTGATTCAAGTTTGAGTGTAATTTGGTAATATGTCAAAAATATGTTAATAAGTTGGTATTATGTACCTACATACTCTTAATGGAAATAAAGTAATCGGTGATAAAGCACTTATAATAGCATAATATCATTGCAACTTCGATATTATATCAAAATTCAAATATCTATACAGTTCGCTATAAACTAAAGCGCTTTTCACGAACCATATTTCTCGTTTAGTGTCAACTAAAGCTGGGTGCGGGCCGGAACCTCCACGTGGTGCACCTGGGCAACGGAGGCGAGCAGCGCCTCCCACTCGCCACGGGAGACGCTGCTGCCTGCAGCCAATCCGGCCGGGGTGGGAGTGGCCCTCTAGAGGGCTGCTCCGAGGCTCTCCACGTGTCCCTCTGACTAGCAGATGGCACAGTGGGGAGCGAGCGGGGGGCGAGTTGATTGTCTGCGCGCCGACGGTTGGGTGACAGGAGGCCGTCCACCCCACCGTCGGCGAAGTGGCGCGATGCTCGCCCCACCCCCCTTTTCGGGGGGTCGAGGGGGCCATCTTAAAACCGTAGATGGCCGGGGGTCAGCTGGGATGCGAGGGATATGCCCATTGGGTAACCTTACACCCCGGTTGCTAAGGCCCGAGACGGCGTGCGGTTTTAGTCGGTTCGATCCCGACATAACCACCCCCGATGGCCGACGGGGGTGGTATCCATGGGGATTTCCGCACGATTAAAAAAAAAAAAAGTGTCAACTAAAGCTCAGCAAATCGCAGCAACAGTAATGGAATCGGGACGGTTTTTATCGACTGCTCGTTCTGATTATGCATCACAAAAGACGGTCATATTGAACGTGGTTTCAAGCGGTGTCAGCCATTTTATGTGAACAATGCAATTTCGGAAAATGCGATTCGTTTGGACACGCCAGTGCTTTGCAATTTGAAAAGACTACCTACACCCTGCTGAATAACTTTACAGGTGGTATAGTTTAAAGATCAAACTGTTAAACGGATTTTTTATACTACTTAGGTGGCAGACAAGCTAACGGCGCACCTGATGGGAAGCGGTCACCGTGGCCTATTGACGTGTGCAACATCAGAGATGTCACACTCGCGCTGCCGACCTTCGAGGGGGAGAGGGGTTTGAGGAGTTTGGGCGGATTTGGGGGTAGGATTGGGGAGATGGGAGGGGAGGGTTGTGAGCTCTGGCTACCTTACATACCGGCGGCGCGGCGGGAACACAATACGATGATTATTATGGCCGCGGTCGTCTGTAGGGCGTAGGTACTACCCCAGTCGGTCTGCTCAGTTCGGACGGGAGATACCGTCGTCGTGTCCTACCTCCTACTAACATTCTATTTAGGTTCATTTGATATTATATTGTTATTAACACTGAATCCGACGTTTTGGTTGCTTTTCAGGAGCCATGTCTCTTTTATAACACTTAGGTGGCAGACGAACACACGGCCCAGCTGATGGGAAGCGGTCACCGTGGCCAATGGACGTGTGCAACACCAGTTGTGTCACACTTGCGCTGAAAACCCTGTAAAAACCTTCTAATCCCCTTCTTGAAGAACCCCATATTGTAGATGCTAGGGAAAACCACAGCAGGGAGATAATTCCACAGTCTAAGCGCGCGCTCATAAAAGCCGGCAAAATTTGGTACCAGGACAGAATGTAATCCCTGGAACTAGGTATATCACTAAAATAGGTTCCCATGAGTAGCAGGAACGGAATCAGAACTTTACGCCAACGAAGCCGCGGACTTTTTTGGCAGACAAGCACACGGCCTGCCTGATGGGAAGCGGTCACCGTGGCCTACGGACGCGTGCAACAGCAAGGGCATCACACTCGTTTGGGGTTGACGGGTGGAGCCGTCTGTTACCCTAGCAGAAGTAGGCCGAGGCGGCGGCGGCATGCACATGGCGCCCTTTGCCAAGATTGCCGGGAGAATGACTGAAACACCGTGGTTCCTAAACCCGAGGGAGCTATCTCGAATCTGGAGATGGCACGGGTCAAGCCGGGGCGCGAAGGAAATGCTCTATGGGCCACCTTACACCCTGGCGTCAGAAGACCCTAGACGGCGTGCGGTTTTAGTCGGTAAGAGTCCGACATAACCTGCCCCGCTGGTCGCGGGTTGGGTTAGTTGGGTATCCATGCGGAAAAAAAGAGGTATGACACTCGCGCTGCCGACGCTATGGACTATGACTAGTATATTCATAAATAGGAAACGCTAATGGTATATTATACTGATTTATAGCACATCTTTCGAGAAAATTTCATAAAATTCAGCGTGTTTTATTAGAAAAAAGATTAAGTAATAAATTCACTCGATTTGTATTAAACGCTCTGAACAACGATAAACATAATTTATGATCGTATTTTATCGCGATATAATAATAACTGTGAATCCCAAATTAATGTAGAAAAAGATTGGTAAAAAGATCTTTGTTTATGTTTGTTCGTTTAAGTGAAGATCAATGAAAAATTGTAGTTCGTTTTCATGTTCACCTATACCTACTTCTCCGAGTCTTTTCTCAACTCAGTTGGCGTATGCTTTTCAATCTACCTCACTACCCTACATCCCTCTTCCCCCCCTCCCCCCGCCCCAGGGTCGGCGGTCGGCGAGTGTGAGAACCCTGATGGTGTACTTCTAATTTTTCTGTGAAATGACTGTCAACTGACCTCTACAACCCATTGGCGATATCGAATCTCTGTAGTAAGACCGTTTGTCGAAATTTTTAGAGCTCCAACTACCCGTAAAGACTGCCATATTCGTATGGCAACCGGGATCGATGGCTTGACGTGCTATAGGTCGAAAAATAAACAATCAAATTAAGTCAAAATATACATATTATGTACAGTACTGAGCTGTACACATGAAAACGAAACGTAGACTGAAATAAATTTAATGTGATAATTCTTTTGCACTTCATACATTTGCACTACGCGCTACCTAGCTGTGACGTCACTACTCACTACCTACGATTTTGTACGAAGCGTTTTTGAGTGGCTCGAGAAATTGAATGTTCAGTATTTTTGAAACTATTTTTCATAACAAAACTAGCTGTTGCCCGCGGCTCCGCCCGCGTGGATGTCGAAATCCGTTTCAAAAACTATCCTATCTCTCAAGTTGGATCGAACTGCACAATTGGTGTGCGAATTTTATTATAATCGGTTAAGTGGTATAAGAGTCCATTGAGGACAAGCATTGTGACACGAGATTTATATATATATTAAGATATCACTTTAACAGTGCATAATATTATAAAATGTTCATTTCTCAACGATAAGACAATTTAGTCTTTATACCTTATAACAGAAGTAATACCACTGTATTTGAAATACCGTTGCGTCTTAAAAACAGGATAAGACATAGAAATAAACATCTAGAGTTGATTGAATGGCGCTATAGTCATGAGCGATATCCAATCCAGCTTTGTTTATTGAGCTAGTGGCTATTTGAAGCTCGCAGCAATGGATCGCGGGCGATTTATGTTATAAAATTAACTAGTTTCCATTGTGCTTTTGATCGTATAGTACGAATGATGTGTGCTATAAAGTAAGAAAAGAACAAAATATCTGTATTATGATACTAGCTGCCCCCCGCGGCTTCGCCCGTGACACTAATTTCGTCCTCGTGCCCATACATACTCGTAATTTCTTAGTTTTGCAACAATATAATTATGGAAATTTGCCTGATTCGTTGACATTTATATGGTTACTACTCTACTCCCCTGGGCAGTAGCGTGATGATATAGACTATAGCCTTCCTCGATAAATGTTCGTCGATGGCATATCATGTTTGCCCAGTGTGCCGCTAGGACTGTTGTGTTGATAGAAAGAAAGAAACAAAGAAAGAAAAATATTTTTTTTAGAACATTAACATTACAAACGGACACTTCAATTTCATTTATTTGTGTAAATGTTAGCATACTAATTATTACATCATACATTTTATTTTTACTGCCTAGCGGACTAGGATCGCAGAATTACGAGCGCTTTAGATGTCTCACATAAAAAAAGCTACTAAGAGCGTTTGTCCACTGCCGCCGTCAACGGGACGTCACCGACAATGAGATGACGGCGCCGATTAAGGCCGCCGGGCCTTAATTGGCGCCGTCATCGGTTTTCGGCAAGGAAAGGGATCTTCGGCATGCAAGCGCACACTGTCGGAAACTATGCTTTGGCATGCTGCAACGTTCTCAAGGATGACGGAGGTGCCGGTGACGCGGCGGGCGGAAGCGTACCAAAGCATGCCAAAGTATCCCATATCATTCTCAAGGCTGCCGATGCAGCCGCCTCAAGCATACCGAAGCGGTATTTTGTTACTACGACCATATATCATGGAAATTTCTACTTTATTGTCATGATGTTAATGTATATTGCTATTTGCCACCTAAAATCCTCAGCTGTGCCGATACCGATAATGGCCACCGGGCCTTAGCGATACATACATTTACTATGGCCATAAATGTCCACCGCACGCCCGTCACCGATGACGTGCCGATGTGAAATCGTTCTCGGTGCCGTCGGCAGTGGACAAACGCTCTTAATCTACATAGTATTAAATATACAAATATTCTCCACAGACATTATGAACAAAATTAGATTTCAGAATTTGAAAAATGCTTTAGAAACTCCAAACGTTCACATTATTATGCCTGGGGCTAGGTGGAGGCGTTTAATGAAACAACTCTGATTCAAATTACACGCTTCGCTGTCGGTTTAGCGTAGATTTCTTTTTTAGCGAACATACGATCTCATAAAGCAAATAGACTACCAAATTAACTAAATTGTTTGTAGTTTAGAGCGTTATAGTACTTTTATAAGGCCCTTTTTATTACGTAACTAGATCTGTGTGTCTCGAAAATTTTTCGCTGAGCCAGTGATGGTTCTATCAGACTAAACTTGAAATGACTAATAAATCACATACCATTCTGGATTTTCAAGCTTCAGGGTATAAGGTGTTTCCCTCGCACCCTGATTGACCCGGGATATCGCCAGCTTCAAGATGGCCTGCGAGTTTGGAACCACGGTGTACCAGTCTTGCTCCAGAAAAGAGGGTTAGGCGTATTTACGCGCGACACTGCCTCGGGCTGCTTTTGCAAGGGTGATTAGGTGGCCCCAAAAAAACTTTTAGGTATTTATCCGTCAGTATAGTGCACGGTATCTAACTTGGCAAGATTTTGGAGTAGTGTGGGTCCAAACTACTCCAAAATCTTGCAAAGTTAGATGCCGTGCACTATAAGCAGGCGTACCGGCTTGCAGGTGAAGGTAGCTTAGACCTCAGAGATTTTAATGGAGTTTCAAAAACACCCTATCTTTCAAATAAAAAAAAACTGAGCACCTGTTTTGTGGTGATATGGATGGTATACTACTGCCTTCCACTTTGACGATACATAGGCGTGCTTAATAAAAAAAAAATTGAGAAAAAACATTACCCTCCTTTCTTCGGCAGTCGGGTAAAAACATCGACTTCAAAGGACCAAATTGAAATGGCACCGCATGGGAAGCACCAGCTATCAAATTAAAAAAAGAATCATCAAAATCGGTTCACCCAGTCGAACATTACCAAACAAAAACAGTCATATTAATAACCTCCTCCTTTTTGAAGTCGGTTATAAAGAAGAAAATTCTTGTTAATATTGACTGTGAAAGTACTCGAAACGTCGACAAATAAGACTTGGGCAAGACTTCAAATGATCCGTGAAAATGTTTTCAATTCGAGAGACACTTAATTAGGTATTTGATCAAAAAAATACAGGGACAGATGGCAAAAATGATAGCAGTCAAGCTGATTATTTATAATACCGTTAGATGGTAAAATAAATTTGACATGGCTGGTAAAATATTTTTTTATACCACTTAGATGGCAGACAAGCGGTCACCGTGGCCTATAGACGTGTGCAACTGCAACACCAGGGGTGCCACACTCACGCTGCCGACCCTGCAAAAACATTTTTTTTTCTGAAAAAATTTTTTTTTTAATTCTTACCTTTTGTCGGTTTGTCTGTATGTTCGCGATCAACGCAGAAACTACTAAACGTATTTAGATAGCCAGAGCTCACAATCCCCCCTCCTCATCGCAAATCCCCTTTTTCAACCCCTTCCCACCCCCGTAGCGCGAGTGTGACTCCCCTTATGTTGCATACGTCCATAGATCACGGTGAGCACTTCCCATCAGGTGGGCCGTGTGCTTGTCTGCCACCTAAGTAATATAAACAGGTGCATAGCCGGGTTTTGAGGTTATGTTTGTCGCAGTACTTGTGGGACCAGTGGTCTAAACCTCTATATTATTATCTGCGCTTTATCACGCAGTGCTGCGACGACAATCACCCCTTTTTCATGAGCTGTCAAGTTGAGGGCCACCATTATGTCACTGTCAGTATATGTAATGGGGACTCCCTTCCTGATACTTTACCTTTAGCTTACCATCAAGTGAGGTGAAGTCATATTGACGCGATCGATAGCTATTTAAAAAAAGGTAAGTACGACTAAGATGAACAAAATACAATTTGGAAAACCATTCTAGAAAGTCTAACTACTGTAAAGGCACTTGAGCTGGTGCCAAAAGTTGCCTCAAACTACTCTAGCATCTGCGCTAAGGCTTCATTAAATTAAAAAAAAATATACTTCAAAGTGCTAGAACTTTGGAAGCATACTTAATGTCTGTTAGTTTGTGATATTGTGAAGTTTGGGCTTTAAGCAGACTCTTTTATAAGCACAAAAACTCCTTAATTTTTATTTGATATCAGATTGAAAATAACACACGAGTAGGTGTGAATCCGCTTTTTAAATTAAAAAAATAACAAGCTGCTGTTTAAAAAAACCTTTCTAGAAACAAGCTTTTATTATTTATAATATTGCATTGTCATGGGACTTACAAAGTATGACAAATTTCAGCTTAATTGGATAACCAGAAGTGGTCGAAAAATGGCTTGCAAGATTTGATTACAGACAACGGGACAGGTGAAACTAAATAGAAGCTTGTAAAAAAAGTCTAAAACCGACTTCAAAAACCAAAAAAGCCAGTAAAACAGGCACTGAAAAAAGAAAAATAACTGAATTACAGATTCAATGCCAATACAAAAAATAACAAAATACAAAAACAAATAATAATAATTATTATTATTTATTTTATTTTTTTAAATATGCGTCAGACTTTTCTGTAAGTCTGACGCATATCTCAAATCGAATGATATTGAATTTTTATAATTATGCCTTTGAACCGACTTCAACAGAAAACATGTATTTTGTATTTTGAATGAAACTCGTAATACACCTACTAATAGTATCAAGGTGAGGTACCTTCATACCATTAGTAGGTGTATTTTCGAATTCTAGAACTTATAGGTATCAAAATTTCGCTTAACTTCTGGATAACGCTAAAAAGATTGTGGAGTATTTATTTATTTATTTATTCAAAACATTACTTTTATCTCTCCTAAATATTGATGCTATAGCAACCGCTCGCTTCTCAACTTTATATGAACATAATTACATTTAAAGTTTAATCACATTATTCAGAATTATCATATACCTAAGTGTAATTTATCCACTCGGCAGTTTCACAGAAATTCCACGATTGCCGACAACTTCTAATTCCCCCGTACATAGACTAATGATAAGTATACACAAACTCGGCTAAAATGACGTAAACATATACCGAAATTCGGCTTTCGGCTAAATAAACATTACTTTCACGCGTCGACGTAGCCAGCAGGAATTATATCGCGAGATAGAAAACAGTATTTATATTCAGATTAGTACAACGTAATTGATGAACACATTTTAGTTTTTTTTATATATCGGTGACGTCAAATATGACTTCACCTTCATGGTAAGCTAAAGGTAAAGTCTCAGGAAGGGGGTCCACATTACATACACCGACAGTGTTAAGGCTGTAGGAGGAAATTATTTTCCAAATAATAATAGGTATATCTAGCTACTAAGTCCCCTATATAATAGTAGTCAATAAGACGATATTGACACGAGACAAAAATGTACATTCGTCCATATTTAGTCTTAAGATATCTATGTATAACCTGACGTCTGAAAATGCAGCAGTGGAGTTTGTTGCGCCGTTTCTTCTCCACTAGCGCCTAGGAAGCGGTGGTAAACTTAGTATTAAGTAGTTTTTGACGTCAAAAAGATGTAATTACGTTGCACTATTTTGAGAAATAAAGAAATTGAAATTGAAATTAAGGAACATACATTCACAACACACAATCTTCCATTGTGGCTCAGCCACTTTTAGATAAAAAAGCACATGGTTTGAATAAATTCCATTCCATTAATAAAATAAATTAGACCAGCCACCGAAATACAGGAAATGTATTCTTGTTTTGACAGGCGCACGTCGTGGGTAACCTGTGAAACCTCACATTACTTTACCACCAGTAAACATTTCCACGGCCATCTTTATCTCTAATGATATGCAATTTTATTATAATCAGATATTTTACAAGTGGGCGATTGAGATTCGACTATAACATTTCGTTTTTCAATTGTTTGTTACTCAATCACGCTTTAACGGCTGGGTGGAATTGGCTGGAATGTGGTACAGTGATAGATTATAGTCTGGAATAACATAATATACTTTATATCCCTGAATAGGATCTCATTGGTTGCGGAAACTACATTAAAAGAATCAATACTCGGAATAGAACATGTTCAAAATTTAGTTCCAATCTAATCTCGATCTCGTAAATGACAAAAAGGATTTTTTTTTTTACATACATACATACATATCACACCTTTATCCCATTGGGGTAGGCAGAGACAACATTCTTGGCATACGTCTTTCACTTCTTCAACTTTCATAATTATTTTCATACACGCACGCCAGTTGCGGGTACTCTTGACCGCCTTTCTCCAATACGTCCTGGACTTGATTCAAAGATCTTTACCGGGTATTCTTTTTTTTAACATCCAATATTATTACCATATATATACCAATATACAGGGTTATTTGTAATTAACTGGCATCCTCCCAGGGGTAGGTAGCAGACATTATAAGTAGCAACGTTTGTTCTACGACTTTCAATAAAACTGAACACATTACTTAATAATGAGTTTTCAAGTTTATTATTGTAAGAACGCAACACTATTAAGCCTATGTTTTATTTATAAAACAAACATCGGTAGGTAGGTAGATATGATTCAATTTAGATTTTTTAATGCGGGGTATTTGAAAAGTTGAATCAGCGTATTTACAACAATTGAACTAATAGTAGATTTTTTTACAATATTACAAAGTATTTACAATTAGTTATTACCTCTGAGGTTCAAGTCCTGCGCATGCCGTCGAGTATCGCTCACAAAACCACCTTCAACATTAACACAAAGACCACACCTAAAATAAAAATTAACTTTTCAGTTCATTAACTCTGGCTAACACTGCCTGATTAGTTTTAATTTGCCTATGTGTATTCCACATTGGAATACTGATAAGGTATGGTGATAGTCAGATCGACGCAATACGGTAACGCGAAAAATCGTGGTACACAAAGACAAGTGATGCACACCTGTAACGACTGTGACGCGCGCGCATCTAGCGACCGACTGGCGGCTTGCAAAAAGAAATGGGTCAAGGTCAAAGGCGCTAGCGCCGCGCCCCGCCTCCTAATTGATGAGACGAGTTTGTTTACCTAATTTTTACGATGCGCGTAAACTGTGGCGGCGGCGCACATAGAGTTAATAACTTTTAGACGCAAAACTAAACTAATATTTATATTTGTATGAAAGTAAAATTTAACGAATTATAAAAAGTCGTAGAACAAAAATAGTCAGTTATGACGTCAGCTTTCTACCCCTGCGAGGATGCTAGTTAATTACAAGTAACCCTGTATATCAGAATATAAACCATAACGTTACCCAACAATATCCTGTTTTGGCAATTAAACGAAATGTGGTTTCTATTAATGTTTCACAATACAGGAATAATGAGGAAACAGTCCTATTAGTACGCGTTCTGCGTAATTCATGTGCGGTTTGTCAACATTTCGAACGTTTACCAGCGCTGAGGTTGCTACGAGATTTTTGGGATTAGGCTCATTTGAGGGCAAAATGCTACTCAAATATGATTGAAATGTGATTCCTGGATATGTTTTGTTGCTGTCACCTCTACTCCCTTTCCTAGCCCCCTCCACCTTCTCTTCAGATTAGGCAGCGCGTGTGTGAGCCCTTGGTGTTGCACAGGTTCATAGGCCACGGTGACCGCTTCCCATCAGGTGGGCCTGTCACTTACGTAGTATAAAAAAACAGAAGTCAAAAGTCATTTTGACGTGTCCTATATTAAAAAAAGGGGGCTGACTATATATAGTGTGAGTTTGTGCGTGCCGACTTGTTCAAATGATACCTTACACTTATAAATCTCTTGCAACCAAAAATTACGGTGGAACAAATCTTGCAAGATAGCAACCCATTTATGTCCCACTGCTGGGCACGAGTCTCCTCTCCTCTAACGAGAGAGCTGAGAGGGTTCAGACTTTAATCCACACATGCTGCCCATGCTGGCCTAATGCGGATTGGTGGATCGTAAATGTCCTTAGAATTTCTTTTGAAACATGGGGGTTTCCTCACGATGTTTTTCCTTGACCGTCCGCAGATGGTAAATTATATAATTAGCACATAATATATTATAAATTCCACATAGTGAAATTCACATTGGTAACTGTCCGGCCGGATTCGAACTTGATACGACTGAGAAGAGGCCACGTCCTTATCCATTCAGCTACCATCGCCTTACATACGTACTGTCATTATCAAAAGTAGATGTTGCCGACTATACCACTCCTTTTTAGAACAATCGTTGTCGTTTCAATCTCAAGGTTGAGATTCGAATCATATTAATGGCGTGGACTGCTCAATGAGCTTTGAAGAGCTTACTCACCGCAAAGGTTTCACAAGAATGGTAGATCCTTTGTATTCTGCCTGTCTCAATTTGTTCAAAGGAATACCTACAAATATATTTCGCTTCAAAATACTCTAATTACTTTACAAATAACTACGGAAGCTTATTTAAATGGAGAAGATCAAACAAGTTGATCAACGAAGGCGGAAATAAAATTTCCTTTTCACTAAAATGTATTAATAGATAGGTACTTATGTACTGGTACCAAAATTAGTTAAATTAGTAATGAAGGTATAAATATGTATAAAAGACTTGAAATTTATTAGGTTTGGGGTAATTTCTTAGAACTTTTTAATGGAAATATTTATAATTAAAATGAGTTTGATGGATTGCATAATGTTACCAAGTCATTGCTAGTGTTGTGATCTAGATTTGATATCTAGGTATTATACTTTCCTATTAAAGACTACTGGCTATTGCCCCCAATTAGAGTAGCTTGGAGTTCTGATCCCGTAACCGCAACCTAAAAGAAGCTATAGCCCCCAAGGAACCCATAGGAATATGAAGACGAAAATGTTCGACGACAGTGAAATGCCTAATTATTTACCTAACTTCTCGATAAATTCAAGGGTGGGATTCATTGAAATAGCTTATCAAAACAATTACATACCATGGCAAAGGCCACTTGGACTATCTCAGTCAAGGTTCTTTTAAGGTTCTAGTAACCTCAGGACTCTTAATGATTCAGAATGCTTGCTACCACTGCTCTCGAGACAGTTAAATAAGTAGGTACTGGAATTCTTTACCAGCTCACGTGTTTTATTCCTCCTACAGTCCCGGGTCCTTTAAGCGGGACGTGAAAAAGCATTTGATGAGGCCGTCAAGTTGAGGGCCACTATTATGGCACTGTCGGTGTATGTAATGGGGACTCCCTTCCTGAGACTTTAGCTTACCATCAGGCGAGGTGAAGTCAAATTGACGTGACCGATATATAAAAAAACTGTGTAACGCCACTCTAGAAATTATAATAGTATTCTAGACAGGCAAAAATCTGTTTCATGTTTAAAATTCTTGTCTAATATTGCTTACATCTCGTCTTCAAGGATATTAAAATATTTTAAGTTATACGAAGAAATAAGACATAAACTTCACCAAACTAGACCTTATTTAGATACCGAAACTTTTAATCCAATTATATAAAATGGGACATTCTGATGGATTAAACCTGTTGAAACAGTTCTCTGTGAGTTGTACCAGAAGTATTTATTAACTTACTTAGGTATTTCAAAACGAAATTTTCTTTGTTTCAGATAAATTTCAAGACTTGAAGAATTAAACAACGAAGTACCAAAATGGCGTCGACAGAAGAGGAGTTTATAAATATATGCCTGAATCTCACTTCTGAGGAAGCTCTGATCGGTGGCTGCGCCGATCCTGGAGATTTTGAAAATGGAGAATTACTCGAAAACATCGTCTCAAGGGTTGTGCCCATCTTCTTTGGTTTCATTGGAATTGTTGGATTGGTTGGCAACGCATTGGTTGTGCTTGTCGTCGCTGCCAACCCTGGCATGAGATCCACAACCAACCTTCTTATCATCAACTTGGCTGTCGCCGATTTACTCTTCGTCATATTCTGCGTTCCTTTCACTGCTACTGATTACGTCATGCCCCGATGGCCCTTCGGAGATTTATGGTGCAAAGTTGTCCAGTACTTCATAGTAGTTACAGCCCATGCTTCAGTTTATACTCTCGTTCTTATGTCTTTGGACAGGTTTATGGCTGTCGTGCATCCTATAACATCCATGTCAATCCGAACAGAAAAAAATGCCCTTTTAGCCATAGCTTGTATATGGGTGATTATTTTAACTACAGCTATTCCTGTTGGAATATGCCATGGGGAAAGAGAATACTCATACTTCCAAAGAAATCACTCCTCTTGTGTATTCTTGGAGGAACAAGGATACAGCAAGCTAGCTTTCCAAATGTCTTTCTTTTTGTCATCTTATGTCATTCCTTTAGCTTTGATTAGTGTGTTATATATGTGTATGTTGACGAGATTATGGAGGAGTGCTCCTGGGGGAAGGGTTTCTGCGGAGAGTCGGAGAGGGAGGAAGAAGGTGACAAGAATGGTTGTGGTGGTTGTAGTCGTGTTTGCTGTTTGCTGGTGTCCCATACAGGTGAGTTGTATAAAAATTAAGTTTTAGTTTCTATAGAAAATTACAAAATAAGTAAATTACTATATTGGTGTTATATCATTAGTAGGTACTCTTCAACCCAAAAATATATCTAGTCTAGACTAAGCTCTGGCTTGAGTATGTGAACCTACATTAAGTTTACAAAGGGAGTGTAACGAGACTTATCAAATATGTTGAAGATAAGTGCTTAAACACAGATCCCTTTCAACATTCTCCAAAAGCTTTTTAATTTTAAATTATTAATACTGTGGTACAGCTAAATATTATGTTTGTTTCTCTACACATCTTAATATGTTTATATAAAATTTTGTTGGAAATAAATCTACAAAACGTATTATAGTATTAATTCGATGAAATATCATTATCGAAAACAGAGTCATGGTTGAACATGAGTTTGCATGTTTCCGTAGTTCTTGATGAGTCCCATATACCCCTAGTAAGTTCTATAATACCATACCAGACAGATCAAAGTTACGTAGTTTTATACCAAAATCTCATTATTCCCTTCAAACATAATCGTATAGTAGAATAGAAATATTTATAATGAATTATTAATAATATTGGTACCTATGATGATGTGTCTAATTTTTTTTTTTTTTGTATATCTAAATTCTAGTGTATCTAATTTTAGTATGTAAATCATGGAAAATTGCAGTTTATAAATGGGAGCTTCATCTGCCAACAAACTGTTGTGCAGTTTGGCAGTAGAAAAAAATTGTAACTATGCTTGTTTCGTGAATAAATTTTATTTCATTTCAAAAAATAAAAAAAAGTAGACGAAGTATTGTAACAACAACAACCTCAAAATATGATTACTTGTAATTTCACCTTAAATACTCGAGCCGCAGATCGTTCAATGTTTCCAATTTTATACACGAACCAATAAACACGGTATAGGGTTCGAGCCGATTAAACGAACTCACTCCAAATTTCCATTTAAGATATTTCAAAGGCGATTTCAGATTCAATCGCCTTTTGTGGTACAATTTTACTGAGCTGTTTTAATTGCCAATTAGGATAAATTACAATAAGAAATACAAATTGATGATTTGTGCTATATGGCCGAGGTCTATTGTGAAGCAAAAATTGAGGCGGGGATCCTACCACGCACTCACCTTGTCTGGACATTTACATAATATTATGGCCACCTCTTATGCTACTGATAGTAACCCATTTATGTCCCACTGCTGCGCACGGGTCCCCTCTCCTCTAACGAGAGAGCTGAGAGGGTTTAGACCTTAATCCACACATGCTGGCCTAATGCGGGTTGGTGGATCGGACATGTCCTTAGAAATTTTTCTATAACATCTAGGTTTCCTCTAGATTCTTTTCCTTCACCGTCAGCAGATGGTAAATCATGTGAAATTTATATTGGTATTGTCTGGCCGGATTCGAACTCGACACCTCTAAGTAGAGGCCGCGTGTTTATCCATTCAGCTATAGTCGAAAGACTTGGCGTTTAATCACTATCTCATCTATCAGCAAGTGATGATGTGGTCGACGATGGAGTACGCTTGCCTTAAAGCAACCTATTATTCACTCTAAACTTGAGGACTCTTAGGCTATAGCTTCCTAGAAATACAGACTCAAGCAGAGCATTCCACCTTATAGCAGTACGCGTAGTTTAATTTTTTAGTACTTTTTAGCTTTAAAAGCCTGTTCTAATATCTCTTTATTTATTAGAACTTCGAGTAATATATTAGCCCTGTCCAAGCCAGGAATGAAAAATAGGCAGAAACTACCCCAGACAACTTTCTAGACCAGTATTTAGGGGTGAGTGATAAGTGTGATGACTTTAGTTGAGTTATTTATTTTGTCCGTGGACCTAATTTATTTAAGAAGCTTTTCTTTTATAACTGTAATCTCATCTATGTATACTAAATAAGTTGTGGCCTGTGTATTCACTGCTTCTATATCGGTAATAACTAATTTGATAGATTGGGCAGAGTGGTTGTGAGTTATTGGTTCTTTTCTCTCAGACCTTAGATACATAAAAACTTATAAATCTGGCTGTAATTATAAAGGCAATTTCTTTGTAGTCAGAATAACGTAATGTTTCAATACCTACCAATTTGAATAAGGTTTTTTTTAATTAATAAGGGCTTAAGTTTAACTGTTAATTATCTTTTCTTTTTGTTTATGACTGATAGAATTCTGAAAACACTTTATACCTACTGGATGTGTTCATAAGAAAATCACATTTATAATATAAAATTAAGCTTATAAAATAATATTGGAGGAGGAGGAAACCTATCGATCGAACTTCATAAAAATAAGTTTATTAGTTTTAACTTCAAAGCGTGTGTATCAATTCACTGCTTTAAATATTGAATTTGTTTAGGAATTTAAAAGTCAATCGTTTAAAACAAAATTAATTCCTTTATCCTCCGGTACTCTGATTGATTATTGAAATTGAAACCGATAGTTTTATTGATATTGACTGAAAGACTTAGATTGAAATTGATAGTCGAACTACTGCAAGCTAAATTTCGGCTACGCACTGTAATTGTCTGTAATCTAAGTGGATTTGTGGAAGTTCTATGCTTGGATCTGTTGTCGGACTTTTTGTAGCTCCAACTACCCATAACGACTCCCATAAATGTGAGTATGACGACCAAGAACAACGGCTTAACATGCTCTCTAAGGCAACGATAGGTCCAGATCAATACAAATAGACATAGGTATTCATGCATACAAAAAAATATTTGCACCGAGCGAGAACCCGCGCTTCAACATAGCATTCGAACGCTCTACAGCCACACCACCGACATCGTAGATTGTAGATATTAGGTATTTATTATACGCTCTTTGATGTGCTAAGAACTGAGAGACCTCTCCGGTGAGCTTTCATTCACTTAAGTAATTACTTGTCTTGTTCTTTCAATAGGTACTTAACATGATGCTTCCTTTGTAGATCAGGTTATTTTCCCGTTGACCTTATTTTTTGACGTGACAACGTCTTATAAATTGGTTTGCCGGGTGACACTTCAAGAAACTGCGTTACGCTCCGCTCACGTTATGCGCTCACAATGAGAGCGAGTGAGAGGCACGCGTCCCTTCCACTCGGGCATGGTTAGCCCGCCTAAGAGCGAGAGAGACAGACATAAAAAGAGAAAGGCACGCGTCCCTTCCACTCGAGCAATATTCACATTAAAATTATTTTACCACTCAAAGTCGTTGTCACGTAAAACTTTCGCCCGTATACCGACTTTACAGGCAACCAATTTTTTCTACCAGTAGAGGCATATTATTTCTTTTAGATATGATTAAAATACACAATTTGATTTATTTACCTAAGAATTCATTAATTTTACAATCATTTCATCTTAGTCTTCAATCAATCTCAGTTCGATTCAGTCGTTAGCTTAATGGGTTTAACGGTGAAATTGTGGTCATTTCGCTAATGTCGAGTAAAATAAAAGTGTCTATAAATTTGGTAATGGCTAAACGCCAATATTAAGTTTTTATGTTTGAGTTCAATTTCTGCTATCAACCATAGTAATAAACATAATTGAATTGAAGTGAAATCTATACTAATATTATAAAGAAGTAAAGTTTGTGTGTTTGTATATTTGTTAAATGGTAAGGGGTAATCTCGGGATCTACTGAATCGATTTTAAAAATTCTTTCACCAATAGAAAGCCTCATTATTCGTGAAAGTCATAGGCTGAATATCATCACGCTACTGCGCAAGGGAGCGGAGCAATAATCATAAATGTGAACAATTCCGGTAGATTCCCATACATTTTAGGAAAACTGATAAATTATGAGCATATTATGTGAAGTAAAAAGGGTGCATCGGGGTTCGAAATACGCCACGGGCGAGGCCGGGGTGGGTCAACTAGTTTCAAATAAATCTAACTTGTCAGTCCCTATTTTTTTACTTAGTTGCAGAATAAATAAATCTGTATATGAGTAAGTTAACATTTTTTTTTAATATAAGACACGTCAAAATGACTTCACCTCGCCTGATGGTAAGCTAAAGGTTAAGTCTCAGGACTGGGGTGTTTGCAGGTAAATAACTTTTCTTTATTCACAGAATTCCCATTTGTCAGTGGATTTATTATATTTATGACACCTTCAATTTATTTCTGATTAATTTCGATGCGAGCTCCAAAACAGTTGAACGCTCCCGGGGACTTCCCGAATATCATTACTCGATGTGTTCGTGTGTCGCTACTGTTAAACCTGGTGTTCAGAAGTTACAGTCGCCCTCAGATATAATTGTAGCAGACAAGGTGACCAAATACTTCTGAACAACTTAAAATGTCAATAACTTCCATTCACTACAAGTTACCATTAATATCTGAACATTCATTACCTCGTTAATATCTGAGCTTATGCTTGATAATAATTTCTATACAAACTACTAACCAAAAATATCTGAACACTTAGGAATATGAACGAATCAGTTAAGCGCAGCGTTTGCTGCGTAGATGCACTTGACCTAAGTGTTTAGATATTTTTGGTCAGTTGTTTGTATAGAAATTAATGACAAGCATCTGTTCAGATATTAATGGTAACTTGTAGTGAATGGAAGTTATTGACATTTTAAATTGTTCAGAAGTATTTGGTCACCTTGTCTGTAACAATATATCTGATGGCGACTGTACAGCAGTGGGAATGAGG
The DNA here is from genome assembly GCA_963576445.1 of Lithosia quadra. Classification (NCBI taxonomy): domain Eukaryota; kingdom Metazoa; phylum Arthropoda; class Insecta; order Lepidoptera; family Erebidae; genus Lithosia; species Lithosia quadra. The sequence goes on along the minus strand of OY754884.1, from coordinate 15,671,792 downwards.
ATGGAATTAGTACATAGAACAGAAGTTCTAGAAGGGTGCCTCTTGGTTTAATTCTATTCTTCTCTTATATATCCATCTCTTTCTCACCTTTAGTGTCAGAAGCGTTCACGTGCTACGTTATTAGTATAAAAAAAACTAATTCATTAACTCCATTCAAAGCAATATCAATATTTGTTAGCACTTTCGACGAGATATCTAAGTTATAATCTATAAAGCATAAATATAATAATCTAAGTGAATTCAATGAAGTCATTATCCACTACATTACTTTAATTCGATGGTCTCATCACTATCTCAATAATATCTGAAACGACATTAATATAAAAATATTTTGTGCCTACAATACGATATATTATGGACTAAGAGTCCGTGAACGCCAGACCTTCGTTATTTTATAAAAGCTGAAAGTTTGTCAGCGCATGCTCCCAATACAAGTAAGAACGTTGGCCCATTATGTAGTTCGGGTCATCGTGGCTTTTGAAGATAAATCGTGCAGTGGGTGTGAATATTTTAGAATTATAAAATTGGAATTCTAATTCCAATTTTACGTCTATTGCGATCCCTCACTGCGCATGTATTGGCATTATATAATTTGCAATTATAATTTCAATAAATGGGCAGTGAAGGATCGCAATAGACCTGACTCGCCGTCTTACTCGCACCCACTGCCTTGCGCTCGCTCCTACAGCTACCCTTTTAGTACCGTGTATCTGCCAAAGCCGGTGACCCAAACTTCATAATGTTCCATCATTCTTACCTGTGTTGGGAGCAAGTGCTGACAAACTTTCAGCTTTTATAAAATAACGAAGGTCTGGGGTCCACAGGCTCTTGGTCTATTAAAGGTAATAAAGATTATTTGATCACGACGTATGCGATGTTATTGATCCTACTTAGAAAAGCTTGAGTGACATGTAAAGCTTATGTTACGTGAGCTTTTTATAGCATGTAATTTATATTAAATTACGCTTTGTTATTTTGAAACATATTGCTCATGTTTTATTGATATTCTTTGATGGTGGAACCACAATTCGCTTTTCGCTATTCGCCTTTATACATGTGTATAAATCGAAGTGGGGAAGGCTTATTCGTGTATATTTGTATGTTTATTCGCACGAATATTCGCCTTAGTCACTCTTCTATGAGGAGTCGGTGGTGTCAAGGGTCCAAAAGGGAATTGATGAGGGTTTAGAATCTTAAATAAATATTGCGCTTTAACTAACAAAATAAGGGATGGAAAATTTTATCGTCGTACACGCTCAGTAATATTACTACTAAGCAGCTGTAATATAATATTCTTTTCTTATCTTGAATATAATATTTTTAGTACCTCATTATTCAGTATTTATATAATATTCAGGCTTCCTAGTCTTAAGTTCCAGCAAACTCACTGTGAACTTGATACTGTAGCAGTAAATTAATGATCCTGTATAAAAATGCCGCATAATTTTGCAGCCAAGATCCTCTAAGTCTATTGTATTCATTTTATCAAAAAGGTTTTTGTTAAGAACATTATTTTATTATCTACATTCTTAGGAAATAACACGATACGCTAGTCTAGACTACGAATTAGTTTAGTTATCATTTTGCAATACCAAAATTCGTAACAGGTCTTGAAAAAAAAAAACTTTATAACCCACAATCTTCTTTGCATTTTAGCAGCCGGAATAAACTGAACGATAATTTCACTAACTCATACTTGAACACAATATTATTTTACGTTGACACATATTTCACTCCTATATTCGCAGGACAATTTGACCTTAAAGACTAGCTAGATTAGTTTGATAATTTGTTACCAAAAAGTCTTTATAGTTTCCTGAGGACAGGTCAATTTGACTTCACCTCGCCTGATGGTGAGCTGAAGGTAAAGTCTCAGGGAAGAAGGTCACCATTACATACACGTACCATGTTAACAATGGTGGCACTCAGCTTGACGGCCTCATCAAAAGAGGATTGTCGTCGCAGCATCGTGTGACACTCACCAGTCCCACTAGTGCTGCGACCACAATCCCCCCTGCACTTGCTGACCCCTGAAAGTAATCCAACCGAGATTAGATTGGTGTTTTACATTGTATCACGCATTGTGCAAGTAACTCCAATCTAAGCTAAATAGTCTAACAATTTCTTTATGTTTTGTTACAGATAATCTTGCTGGTAAAAGCTTTGGACGCCTACAGCATCAACTATTTCACAGTGACAGCTCAGATCGTCTCTCACGTCCTCGCGTATATGAACAGCTGTGTCAACCCTGTGCTCTACGCCTTCCTGTCAGAAAACTTCAGGGTCGCATTCAGGAAGGTAAGCTCCTAAAATTCGACCAATTTTTAAGGAGGTAGGACACGACGGTATCTCCCGTCCGAAATGAGCTGTCCGACTGGGGAAGTACCTCCGCCCTACAGAAGACCGCGGCCATAATAACCATCGTGTTGTGTTCCCGCCGGTTAGTAGTCCCCTCCTCCCCCTACCCTTCCTAGCCTCCCTACCCCTTCCCAGCTCTCCCCCTTTCCCTTCAGGGTAAGCAGCGCGTGTGTGACACCCTTAGTGTTGCACACGTTCATAGGCCACGGTGACCGCTTCCCATCAGGTGGGCCGTGTGCTTGTCTGCCACCTAGGTACGTAGTATATAAAAAAAAGACCACCCAACAAACTTCTTTATTTTATCAGTTCATCATCTACCTGCCCTTGTCCCAATTGTTTTTCCTTCTTCCCACAATCCCGGGTTCTTTAAGCGGGCGTGAAAAGGCATCTGTCTAGGCCGTCAAGGTAGCGACCGCCGTTTTGGGACGAATGGTGTCTAAAATGGCGGCCATACATACCCATATCATACCCTCTGGATTTTGCCCTAGATTCTTACCATCCAGCGGGGTAAAGTCAATTGACGGACTAAATATTAAAAAATATATATTTGGGGTAGGCGCAATAATGTCATTCTCCTCCATACATTCCTGTCAGATGCCATCTCTTCAGTTACTCTCTTCCTTGCCATACAATCTTTAACGCATTCCATCCATTTTTAATAGCCTCTGCGTTTTAAGCCCATTATACTTTGAACCTTTTTAATTTTATCTGTTATTAACTTCATAATCGTGACCTAAGCTTGTTAGGGAAATAAGATAAATGACTACAGCAACACTTTCTAAAAATCTTTTGTCATTAATCTTGTTAGTCGCCCTTGCTACCAAAGCTGATCAAATAATTGTTAAGAATTACATTTTGAAAGATGAGATTTTATATTTTACAAATGTTTTATGTATTTCTTCTAAAGCGTTTAGTTATATAAGCTACACGATACCTGAAACTGTATTCTTGTTTACTTGTTAAATTTCATAACATTTTCTACGTACTATTAAATTTTCTTATTCTTTTCTATCTTATTTGGCGTTTAATATCATAACTGTGTTTGAAGTTCAATGTGAATTTAAATTCCTCACACAAACTAAGATAGCAAACTATTGACATCATATCACAACCTTGTTAGCATAAGGGTCCGTTCACACAGACCGGCTCGGAGAGGAGAGCAGATTCTTATCACGTTGAAAACAGAGTTTTTAGTATTTGTAGTAAGGTTTATTTTTGCATCTGCACTGCTTTTGTCATTATGAAAATAATTTGTCAGTGTGAAAAGAAAAATGCGCGCCGATGCTCTCCGAGCCGGTCTGTGTGAACGGACCCTAAGGGTGACTGCTTACCATGACGTCTAGCTCTATTATTTGATTCCCAGAATCGAACTAGAACTGTTACTAAATCCTGAACCGCATGTTTAAAAAAGTAATCAGTTGATGGCATTAGATTTGCTTTCTATTAAGTATGGCCAAAACTAGTCGACAAAACTATTGGTCAACTATTTTTAGTCCACTAACATTAATAGTACATGGATTTACTTTTAACTTAAAAGCTTTTCTTACAACATTTTTACTTCCATCTAAGCATTTATCTTCTAAACAGATGTACTCAACAATAAAACTCAGTCTATCGATTTTGGCTTGAAGTCAGTCTTTGTAAAGGTCTAAATCCATGCTGTTGTCAAATAATACAATGAAAACTCACAACTAAAAGCCTGTCAGAACAGATCTGATATCAAGATAAAGATATTTAAATTGGATTATTATTATTTATGTTTAGAGAGAAATATCTCTGTTCTTTCACTTCATAACTTATCTTCTCTCTAATTTTCCATGAAACAAATAACAAACCAAATACTTTCAGACAAAATGTCGCTAATAATAATGCAAACACTGTATATGGCCTACCACAGAACAAAAAAAACTTCTACAAGTAGAGTAGCAAGGGGGCGGGGCTGCGTCGCCCAAAAGTTAAGATACACTTAACTAAAGGACTCACGCATTTGAAAGGATTAATTATTATATACATAGATTAATACTGATAAAAAGTTAAGTTCATTTCAGTAAAATTAGGTGTGCAATTATACTTTTCCCTATTTTAAGGAAAAATATATGCATCCAATGAGCGGTACTAGAAGTCTGTGTGAGACTATTTTTTGGCGACGACGTTTTCGTTGTATTTTAATCAGATACTACTTCTACTGTATTTTAATGTTCTGTTGTGGCCTACTGACGTAAATAACAATAAATCACGTTTTTCATTATAAGGCGTATAACATAAAAAAGAGTTAGAAATTGCTAAAGCAAAAGAAACGAGCCATAATGATCCTCAATTAAGATAATTTCAGATATAAATATAGATACAGTATGTTCAGATCAGATTCTGAAATGTGTGTACAAGAAATTAGAGATAATATGCCCACTATTATTATCGTCTATCAAGCTTTCTTCCCACATTCGTAATAAATCTAGATCTTTCTCTATTCAACTCTATCTTATTTAATAAGTAATAGGGTTAATATTTACTTCGCATAACGTAACCTCAAACATTATATTTCTACCTATCAGTGTCAACATAATGTCATCTAGCTACAAATATAGTCTAATCTATCTAGACCTTGTAACTTTATTTTACCAGATTTTATGATTCTCTTATTAATCTGAATGACAATAATTATCTTTTTTTCAGTATCTCATTTAGAATCATTAAACTGTAACCAAAGTCCCAAAAGCTGTATCCATAGGTATATTAATTATTTTGCCGTCTACATCTGTCAGTGGACATACAGCATGCTAATATAAACCTCGGTCATGCACAGCAATAAAATCGCTAATAGAAGCATTCGACTATCTTCGGTTACAAAGGGTACCTCTTGGATTTTGCCTTTAACTTGTCCATCTTCTTCTTCTTCTTCTCGTTTCGATGTTACCATCGTGGTCTAGTAATTGGTTTCACTGCATTACCGCTAGGTACCTATTTTCTTGTCCTTGTCTATGATCGTCAGACTCTCGATGTTATTGCTTTCGATCCTCGGGCTCTAAAGTACAAAATTTCGACGAAAGTGAGAAATTGTTATGAGGCTGCTGAATATAGTAGACGACCTTCGGGTCTGAAGGAGCACATAAAAATGAACAGGACTATAATAATATAAAAGATAGACACAATAAAGAATATAGTAGGTATTTATATGTAGAGTATACTACAAATATTTCTTGGAAACACTCACGAGTAATATAGAAAAAGACTTTGTTTATAAGATGTCATAATGTTCAAAGTACCATGTATTTCAACGGTGTTGATAAATGTGCCCATGTCTGAGGATTATATGAATGATTTGACTTTGATATATATTTCTTTTGACATCAAGATGGCGTGCAAATTTCTCGATTGTTATTTGTCTGGTACTGACGTTATTATTTGAGGTAATAAATTTCTTCAGTTCTTTGTTATTTATTAAAAATGAATAAGGTAATCAAGATCCTGTTTCTTTAAAATTATACATACATACATACATATAAATCATGCCTTTTTCCCATTGGGGTAGGCAGAGACAACATCTTTCCACTTGCTATGATCTTGGCATACTCCTTTCGCTTCTTCAACTTTCATATTTGTTTTCATACATGCACGCCGGTTCCGGGTACTCTTGACCTGGCCTTTCTCCAAAACGTCCTGGATCTGATTAGCATATGTACGCCTAGGTCGGCCTTTACCGGGTTGCCCATTAAAATTATATAACACATAATTTACAACTCGCTAAAGCGTTTAGCATTAACTTTTAATTCATTATTATTTATGTCATGATTGCTTTTAACAATAAGCACCAGTATTTTTAGTTATAGGCTACTTAATACGTTTAAAATCTGTAGATGCTTTTATTAGCACTGAGCTAGCTAAAAACACGATTAAAACAGCCGTGTAAGTAACCATCAGATCTACTTCATCTTTGTATTCTCGATACATACAATACCTATCTGTCTATCTGCAATGAAATTGGTTTTCTTTCTTAAATTCACGCAATATTAGGTAAAGTTGAATGCGGTTCAAGTGCTCTTTTATTTAATGCTATATCCAAGTTCACTTTAATCATTTGTGAATTGGTCGCGTAAACTTGATTAAAAAGACCAATAAGATTCTTTATCCCAATGATAATGATTTTGGTCACATTATTATTTTATGAGTTTCATTGAAGCCCTAACTTGGCCATTTGTATAGCAGACATATTTAGCCTTCGATTAACGATATTTTCGAGAAGAATCTAAAAGAAAAAAAGTTATCCGAACATTTATCTCCAAAAGACATTATTTATAAACATGCCATTTCCTCTCCACAAAGGTTTACAATAACAGGAATCCCTCCAACCTCGTTCAAATAAAATTGATTTAATAGGTCGTTAGCCATAACACCTTTGAGTTTACAATCTTCCCACGTAGTTCTTTACACCTCCATTCAACTGAGAAAACTCCATTAGGTACCTACTATCGTTATTTTATCTTTACACTGTATGAGGAAAATATTCAACTGTTATTGTGACAGTATATTATGGGGTTTTATATAAATATAACCAATTTATTCTACATAAAGGAAGAATAGAATCCATATGATTTTTGATCGGAAAAATTCTTTGGAAATTCGGAATTCGTAAAAAAATGGAATCAGAATTTTACGTGGGTGGCGCTGCGGGTAACTAGTATTTGTTAAAAACCTTTAAAGTAATGGATCTGGCACCACTAATAGTACTTAAATCTATCTGCCAATAATACTAAAATTAAAGACATACCTAAAGCAAAATAAATAGAAAAGTTTTCTTCTGAGTGTTTTACACACAGAACAAAGAAAAATCTGGTTTTACACGAATACTTTTCAATACAGTTCAAATATAAATACTTGATACCATTTGAACATAAGGATGATTTATTATTCAGAGATTATTCAATGAAATCCTCAATAATACGCCGTCGTTATTGACAGATCCATAAAAAGGGTTCAGAAGACTGGAGCGAGTGGATATAATATATATTGGGTTATTTTTGCCCTATTTTAAGCTAGTTGGGACGTTTTCATATTGGGGTTGATTTTGAAATTTGGCGTGTGCAGTTGATTCCAATTTGCTTTTTTTTTATGTTGGTCACGTCAATATAACTTCACCTCGCCTGATGGTAAGCTAAAGGTAAAGTCTCTGGATTAGGAGTCACCATTACAAACACCTGGACCTGAAGACCTGGAGATATGACTAAAAATATAAACCGACTTCCGCGCGCTAGTCCGTTCGCTAAGCGGTTCTGAATTATTTTCTTCTTTTTTTTTGTCTGTAGTATAAAAAAGAAAATGAAATGATAAAGTTTAATATAAACCGCGATATAATTAGATAAAGTAGGTTAATTTGTAAAGCACTCAAACTATTTAAAAATACTTATACGTTCAACAATTACCAGTAATAAGCTCTTGGTTGTTGAAAGCTTTATTTGAATAATAAATAGCGTTTTAAAAGCACTTATTCAAATAACTTAAGTACAGGTTGTTGGCTTATCTGGTCGTTTGCCAATAGGCGGTTGTGAGCTATTTTATTCATCACTAGCTGAATGCTAGATAGATGATAGTCTACTAACAGGATTTAGGATTTTGGATTTAGGAGAGATGAAGTCATATTGACGTGCCTAACATAAAAAAAAAACAAATCAAATCATCATTTGTTTGCAAATACAGGTGCAATCAGGTTTTACATAGCTTTAAAAGTTTGAACATTCTGTATTCCACCCGTAGGGCATGCAAATCTTTAATACATCACCACAACCAATATATCAACATCGATTAAAACAATGTCAAAATAGCATGCATGTCGGAGGCATAAAATTAAACAATGCAAAATGGAGTCAAAAAGTGAATAAGATGAGTATTACGAGTAGATTTACGAGAGAGAATTTAAATAACAAATTGTTTCCAATTTGTTGTTTTTTTTTTACGCCAAATTTCAAAATCAACCCTAGTATCCAAATGTCCCCACTAGCTCAAAATAGGGCAGAATTAATACTATCAGGCAGGGTGCAGTCAATCCGTACCAAATATCAAAAATAAGATAGATGAACTACACAAAAAAAAATATTTTTTTCAATTTATGAAGTTCATTTTCGTTTTACCCCATCACAAGCTGTTTATTTAGTTAACATTACTGACTGCTTACAGAATCTTAAAGATTAAAGAAGCCAGATTTTAATTTGGTCAGCGGGCTTGGCGACTTGCCAACTGCCAAGCACTCCTTGAGTTTTTACCGTTAGTAGATTGCCATCGTTTATATTGAAAGGCAATTGTGGATAAGTTCAGTGACGTTCGGAAATTAAGTGGCTACTTAATCAAAGACGATCTTGCTAAAGAATTTACTTGGAGAGAAGGTTTATTAATAGGCTTTTTATCGACTTCAAAAAAGGTGGAGGTTCTCAATTCATACGCTATTTTTTTTGTATGTATGTTACGCGATTGCAGCGCCAATTATGGATGGATTTTGAAATTTTTTTTTTGTTTGAAAAAGGCTAGGTACTTCTGAGGTGGTCCAGGGTATCAGGATCTGATGCTGGGATCTTGTGCAAATCGACGGGATCTGCCAGTGAGTCCGTCTGTTTGTTCCGGCCGCTAATCTCTGGAATGACTATACCTATTTTGACAGGAATTTTACTGGCAGATAATCATGACAAGAAGTAACCTATATACCTACCTAATGTTGGTTAACCATAGCAAGTAATTATTTTTTTCACAAGAACTTCCAATTTATTAAAAACCTTTCTGTAGTTTAATTGCTATCAGTAAAAGATCACAAATATAAGCTGACTTTTATCCTTTTTGTAATAAAATATTTTTGAACGCAAATTACAACCTTCAATCCAGTGTCGTCTAACTGCGATAACCTCTACATAACCCCTTTGATTGAATGCTTCTAAACCGCGAGTAACAACCTTTTGTTTATTCCACTCAAACACAAAGCTATCAAAAAATTACGACTTATTTCTGTTAGAGGGTAAAATGCTAATGGCATACCTAAATGTATAAAACTTATGGATGGTACGCGTTGAAGGATGCAACTGACTCACTTGTTTATACGTACAAATTGGCACGTACATACTCACAATAGTTAGCCACTTCGCAGTAAAACTCACTCGATTCAATAGTTTAAGTTTCAAGTTTAAGAATCGAAACAAAAATACAGCACCTAAATGGTGTAAAAACCATAGTGACTGCGAGAAATAATGTCTTTTTAATCGGAAAAAGTGAAAATCCAGGACGGGCCTTGAACCCGTGACCAGTCCCTTACAGGGGGAATGCTCTGACCAACTGAGCTACCTGGACCCGTTCTAGGTTTTTGAATTTCTCCGATATATTCAACTGCTTAGGATATTCACTCCTCAAAAATCCTAATTGCTTTCAAATTACATTGAAATTTCATGATGTTTATGATACAAAGAAATGTAATGATAGAAGATAATGTAATGTATCGCCATACTATTATATATTCTGTAGTATCGCTTAAAATTAACGGACAAAATTGCAGTGGTTTTTGAAGAACCCCATATTGTAGCCGCGGTAAGAATGTTTTTGCAGGGTCGGCAGCACGAGTGTGACGCCTCTGGTGTTGCGCACGTCCATAGGTCACGGTGACCGCTCCCCATCGTGTGCTTGTCTGCCACCTAAGTGGTATAAAAAAAACACGCCAGCTAAAAGAATTAATCATCAAAATCAATTCACCCATCGAAAGTTTTGAGGTAACAAACACATAAAAATACTGTCAAATTGAGAACCTCCTTCTTTTTTTAAATCGGTCAAAAAGGTCCCAGTCGTTCCTATCAATTGATAATAGTAACTACGCTACTGATTCATATAACTGCTTTTACTCCTGAGTTCGCCTTTTCAACTCAAGTACAGCCTGGTCTTTCAAATCACTACGTTAATGGATGTCATTTGAGATCTCGATGTCTAAAATCCTAATGCTTTTTGCTTTTCATTCTCAAATTGTAGAGAGTGAATGGAATTGTCAAAGTGGTGAACACACACACTTGTATCTTAGTGGGGTTGAAGTGTTATTGTCGTTCGCACTACAACTGATACTCAATAGATAGCATATAATAGATGTTTATTTTTGGTCCTTTTTTATATTGGATACGTCAACATGACTTCATCTCGCCTGATGGAAAGCTATAGACAAAGTCTCAGGATCGGGGCTCACCACTACATACACCGATAGTGCTATAGTGGTGGTCCTCAGCTTTACGGCCTCATCAAATGCTTTTTCACGCCGTGCTAAAAGGATCCGGGTCTATAGGAGGAAGGAAACATGCGCTGGTAAAGAATTCCAAGTCTTTATGGTGCGATGTTAAAGTTCCTTTTTTCTTGCTCAATATGGTACGTAATCACAACTGCCGAAGGACTGATGGCCGGTGGAGCAAACGAGTCCTAGAGACCGCGAATTGACAAACGGAAAGTAGGACGCCCCTAGCACGATGGACGGACGACCTGAAAATGGTGGCTGGGATAGACGGAATGCGCAAGGCGGAGGATCGGGTGCTATGGCGTACATTGGGAGAGGTCTCCAGCAGTGGACTGCAATAGGCTAATTGATTGATTGATTGTACCTAGTCTCTTGACATGTGACATTGTTGGTTTTTTATTCTTATTGAAGCGATACTTTGCATCCACAAAACGTTCAGTCCAGCTACGCTCTATTTCGGCGGAGTTTATTGCACTTGGGAGATGAATCGTAGGTATAGGTAGGTGATTTGCAGGTGAAATGAGGACGTTACTAAAACTACTTTGTTCACCCGGGCGATATTCACCTAGGTGAACAAAGTGGAATATACCGCCTAAACTAATCCAAGAACTACAATGTCGTTGTATTATAAACAGAAATTATGTTGGAACCAGTATGATGCCTTGCGGCATGCCGGTGTTTATGTTCATTAAATCGCAGTAGCTGCTGCCGTTTACTGCAGCTTCAATGCTTTTGTTTCACAAAAGCTAACAACCCACTTGCACCATACATTAATAGTCAGTAAAGTAGTAGGTAATGTAAATGTAATGCTAGACCCAATCGAAGGGCTTGTTGATATCCTAACCTTTTTAAACTTTTAAATATACATTTTGAATGTTGGTAAAAATATAATAACTAATTGATAGCAACCCATTTATGTCCCACTACTGGACACGGGTCTCTTCTCCTCTAATGAGAAAGCTGAGAGGGTTTAGAGGACCTTAATCCACACACACTGGTCTAATGCTGGTTGGTGGATCGGACATGTCCTTAGAATTTCTTCTAGGACATGTGGGTTTCCTCACGATGTTTTTCCTTCACCGCTAGACCACCGGTAGTTCTAGAAAGAAAGAAAGAAAGAAACCATTTATTTTAGTACAACACAAAGACATTTCACAAAAATAATTGTGTACTAGCACACGCAAACAAGTAAATCATGCGCATTGTTCATTGCGTTGCACCTTAAAAGAGCCAGTTCCATAAATGGAGATCTCTTTCCATAGATTAAACCACCTAAACAACTTTTTATAATGTGAAAATATCTATATACATCTTGTCAAAGTAAAACAAGCATCATATCGATCGAACGCAAAACAAAAAATTCAAGAAAGATAAAACAATATGTTAAAAAGCTTTCTATTGTATATGCTATCCCTTAAAGTGAGCACTTAACCAAATTGCTGTATCAAATACCACTGAAATATGGCTAATGTCTCCGCGGTCAACACCCTTTCGTTCTAGCACTTGCTTGGATTGGAATATGTGCATTGTGCAACAAAGTATCGCTAATCGATTTTGAGTTAGACTAAGGGTCCGTTCACACAGATTGGCTCGGAGAGGAGAGCAGATTCTTATCACGTTGAAAACAGAGTTTTTAATATTTGTAGTAAGGTTTATTTTTGCATCTGCACTGCTTATGTCATTATGAAAATCATTTGTCAGTGTGAAAAGAAAAATGCACACCGATGCTCTCCGAGCCGGTCTGTGTGAACGGACCCTAAACAAAACAATTCTCAGATTATTTTATTGTTTCCTTTGTTTAATAGTTTTTTTTTAAAGTTGTTATTTTTTATAAATTTTTTTAATAACGGTCAGGTCAATATGACTTCACCTCCCCTGATGGTAAGCTGAAGTTAGAGTCTCAGGAAGGGGGTTTACATTACATACACCGACAGTGCCATAATGGTGGCCCTCAACTTGACAGCCTCATCAAATGCTTTTTCACGCCCCGATTAAAGGACCCAGAACTGTAGGAGGAAAGGCGACTTTAGTATCCCTCCAGTGAGCTTTGGCTACCCTACTTACCGCCGAGAGCACAACACAATGGTTATTGTGGTCGTTTATATGGAACAGTAAATTGGTAATGAAATTTTAAAAATAGTACAATAGAACCTAATAAATAGTTAAAAAGAATTTTCACTAAGAAATAACAATTTCTTTGTAGTACTACGATAGTAGATTATTTAAATGAATGAAGATTATTACTACGTGGTAATAAGTTGAGTAATCAAATTTTGAAGTAGGTTTTCTCCAATTTGATTTCTAAATATGAAACACAATAAAATTCAACTAATTTCTTTATACCACTTAGGTGGTAGGCAAGCACATGACCCACCTGATGGTCGTTCGTTTCTAAAATAATTCAAAGGATATAGCAATGTTAAAGATGAAACATCAGATGTCTTAAATAACAATCTCTGGTATACAACCCACGCAACAGTTACTTTGTCAAGCTTAATTATATTTGTCTTATTTGAAGACGTGAACATAAAAGCGCTTTCTAAAGCAAAGGCAACGTTACGCAATGATAAGAAATAATTAATGTAAATCAAATTAACTGCTTCACCTCCAAAAGATAATAACATGTTTGTGTACTTACGTGGGCGTTTGTGTTCAAAGGCCTTTCCGTCTAATAACGTGAGGAGTAGCTAGAGGCGTACCCTGGCGTTAATATATTAGTAACTAGCTTCCGCCCGCGGCTTCGCCCGCGTCGAGGTCGCTATCGCCACCAAGTTTACTTATAGTATGAAGCTAGCTTATAGCATGGTTAACATAATAACAACATTCAAATATGTGTCGTTAGATTAAATGTTGTTACAGAATGCGTTGAAGAAATAAAGGTTCACTGCTCGCTCCCATATGTGTTGACCCGACTTCTTAGTAATATTCGTGCCAAATTTGAAGTAAATCAACCCTATGTGTACTTGAACATATTTTTTACAGACTAACCTTACCATTTCTTTTTATTATCATGCTTTTCATTTCGTATTTCGTATATCAATTCTATCGTTACTAACCAATCCAATTCCACATCTGAGAATTTTTAACTTTCGTTCTTCTATTCATTATTAACTATATACCCTTCTCCATTTGCATCATGCATTTAATCATCTTGCATTCTATTGAATCATTCGTCAACTGGCTCGATCGAGCGAGTTGGCACATACCAATTTAATATTTAATTTCCAAATCATGTAAATCTTCATTCATCTATAATAATCTTCTTCTCCTTTGTTCTTCACACAGTTCCAGTTTGGTTCATTCTTCCTTCTGCGTTCAAGTCATTCACCGCTGGAATGCGCTTCTGCTAGAAATAAGGATGTCCGATAGCCGGTGTACCTTCAAGGCTTAAGTACGACAGGTCTACAGTGAACTGCTTGCTGAATCATCTAAGTAGTATTTCATTATCATTTTTATTGTTTTTTTTTTATATACACTATAACATAATACACACTTTTTAGCATGATTGGGATGTACCACGCACTTATTTTGACTTTGATTGACGGGAGTACGAGATGTTTTACACTTTATTGTTTCCTAATAGGTACCCGCCTCCCATTTTATTGAAAAGACTGATAAAAGCATTCACATGTTGTGGTAAACACTTATATTGAATGGGTATGTGGGTATTTTTTTTTAATTTATTAAACAGAAAAATATACATAGGATTACAGTTCCTTGGTAGTGTATCATAAACCAGAAAGGTTTATCCGTACACTACGGTCACCGTCGAGTCGTTGTACTCGAACTGGATAACTTAATACTATACATTACAATATTAGATTTCAATTTGCAGAACAATAACAAGTTTCACACGCCGCCTTCACAAGTTGTTAAACGCTAATAAATTTTCAAAACTATATAATATTTACTTTGAATTGAAGTAAACCAAAAAAATTTTGTAATACTCAGAAGACAAGTTTCATGTCTTTTAGCTACTTCTGAAGACTAAAATACGTAGCTAAGATTTTTAATTTTTCATCCTCTATCTACCCACACCGTTTCTGTATCAACCCCTACACTTTCGATGTCACCTTGTATAAAAAACACCAAAATCCTACTCCATATTGTTTAAAAGCAAAACCAAATCCGCTACGGTGATTTATAAGGCGCTGAAAGTACCCCCAAAACGTCTGGTAAAATATTCATTTCCCGTGATTTATAAGATGCTTTGTGTTCCCAGGTGATGTATTGCCCCCCGCCGTATACTGATGGGATGTCCGGACGACCACAGCCGACAAAAACTACACGAACTGGCAATGGGAATTCTTGCCACGACATAGTCTGAGAATCGGTCCGCAATAGGACACGGTTCTGCTCTACCGATCAAATTACGGCAGTGTGAATGTGCCCTAATAAGATGGACTTAAAAAAAAATAGTTTAATGGTGATGTAAATATTTTTTAAATACATGTATCAACTCAATTGTTACGTAGAATAGGATATTGTATTTTAATATTTTTTTAGAAAATAAAATCAATTTCATTTATAAATTTCTTAAAATTGTAAGTAGTTAGAATTACTTTTCTCACACAGTTCTATATTTATGAGCCCAATATAGAATTACGTGATAAATTAATGTAAAATTAAGTGTAAATATAATATATAAAATAAAAATAGTGTTACACTATCGTGTTTAAAATATCATAGATATTCTTTTTATAAGATAAATAATAATATACGAATTAGATATAAAAAAAATAGTTAATACATCGAACTATACGATAGATTACAATAATATAATTAAAATACATGTAAATAAATGAATAATATTTTATATTTAAAAAATGTTAGGCATAAAAAAATTATATAAATTACATTATAAATGTATCACGAAATTGTATTTAATGTTAAGAAATGGTAGCTAGATTTAGATCAAATGAAAATTAGATACGAATGTTACAAAAATGTATATAGATATTTGGTTATGTTATTACAATTATATCACATTGTATTAATGTTAAGTGGTTTTATGTGAAATGCTTTAAACTAAATTAATATTCAATAAATGTTTCGATAAAATTTGACTTTTTTTTGTGCTCGTCAACCAGAAAATAGACTGAATGGCCCAATTCAATAAGATTACGTAATTTTTGCACACATGCAATTTCATAAAGGTTTGTTTCAAGAAAAGCTTTTTTACTGATCTTATTAAAGTCTTGCGTATTGGAAACGTGTCGTTACTGAATCAAGCCCCAGATTGTTAGAATCATTAATTAGTCCGTAAAGTCTATAAAAGGAATGATTGCTACTCTGTTGGTCTATGTTTGAGTTTTAGTAGCGATTATACTTAGTCTGTCTAAGATTCTCTAGATGTAATTAAAGTCGAACTACAGTTTCAAGTTGAATCTAATCAATTAATACGATTAGAGAAACATCTGACTAAACACTAAGTTTATCGTCGGTAAAGACGCGGGTAATAGGTAGACAGTTATTTAAAGCTTAGGCCATTATAATATTAATGTGAGCGCGAGTGGACGACAAATGAAAGGTAACAATTAGAATGTGCCAACTCGCTCGACCAAGCAAGTTTGACGTAAGCCAGTTGACGAATAATTCAACAGAACGGAATCGACTGCAGTTGCTGTGTCTACTGTTACCAAGAGGTAAGTATGCATACGAAATTGAAGATTTTATTATAAAGGACTCCTTGTGCCAAATAAATGAGCCAACTGGCCGAAATTAAAATTTTGATATCTAAAGAAACATACAAAAAAATGTTTTGTTATGAGTTCGTATTCTCTACGATAACATTGATTTTTAGTTGTCAGAAGAACATACTTAGGTCTTTGCCTCATAAGAATAGGGATAAATTTTAGTGGTTTGGCATCAATATTTTAATTTTAGCGAGTTGGTGGATGGCTTATTTCAGAATAACATAGACTGGAAGTAATTAACTATCTATCTACTAGTCAGGTATAATGCACAACCCTGTTAAAACAATTTCAAAGGATCTAAACTTAGTTCGATTTTCGTAACAGAGAGTGAAAGAATCCCAATCCAACAACTATTAAGGCATTTTATGAAAGTAGAAGAAACGAAACGTGTATGCGAGGGTCATATTAATGCGCGGTAGCCTAGTGGTCTGGGTAATGGACTGCTGAGACGAGGTCTCAGTTCGATCCCAGGTTCACCATGGCACACACCAATGACTTTTGGATGCTTTTCGAAGTTATGTGTGTATTTATCGCAGGTTTATAAGTGCCCGGTTAATGGCAATAGGCTCACCACCTATTACATTGGGACCTAAACATAAACTGGCGAAATGTGGGTGCTAGCACCTCTGCCTACCCCTTCGGGATATAGGCGTGAGTTTATGTTATGTTATGTTATATTAAGTGGAAATATGTAATTATATGGTAGGTACTTATCTACCCCAATGGGGCAAAGAGCAGTGTATGTATGTATGTTAGAACTTAATTGTGCAAATATTGATAAATGTAAGTGTTCAGTCGACATTTAAAAAACATTTACTTCTGAAACTGCCCATTTAAATAATTATGTTTACGAAGTGGAGCGCTCCCGCGATAGGCCAGCGGTAGGAGAGGTGTGGAGGCACATACGACATTTGAGAGGTCATTGTGAATCTACTGTAGCGACACCTAGTTTGAAATATTCACAAATAAAGTGACGGCCATAGAACCCGAAACTGTAGCTACTTAAAGATTAACATTTTTATGTTCATTTAAAAGTAAACTGTACTTTGACTAATTGAAAAGACGACATTTCGTCGACTTCATAGCAATGTTCATTCGTGAAAGATTTATCGTTGCAATAAATTAGTTAATGGCGACTACTAAACGGCGCCATTTTACGATTCGGTAATTTATGACTACTATATAACTAAATTCTGAGAGGTGTCTACTTCGCTTTTATTGACTCACCCCGAAATGGTTTTGATTTTAGTTTAGTAGGGTAATATTGTAATTGAATTTTTGAATAAGATTGAAAACTTGAACACGATAGATCTATCTATTCCATGGCCAACGAATACCTGCAATACGAGCTGTTCCCGCGACTAAAGAAATAAAAAGTTACCCATGTGTTATTTAATTGAGGTGTAAGGTGACTAAAAAACATTTCCCCAGCACTCTAGCCGATTTAGGGCCATCGGCGACTTCGAGATCGGCCGCCTCAGTTTTAGAAACCACGTTATTCCGTGTTGCCCCCCGAAAAAAAGCCGCCATTTTAGGGTGATAGGTGATCCACCCGTCACCCCTAAGCCTGCATTAACCGGCTTCCGACGACTTAGTCGCAACTGACTGTACCTAATATGAATTCTGTTATATATATAATATGCTTTGCTTGTACTTATTATAATAAATAAATATGTAAAGTATATTTCCCGACCGGCAACTCCAGATGCGGCATAAGAAATGCGTTCAACTTAAGCAGCAAACGTAACCGTAGTTAATTAAAAACACAAGCTCCAGTAGTAGTTTATATATTATTTACAGTTCTGTACGTTACAAATTCTTAATTACAGCACTTAGTTTTGTCTGCATTAATTTAAGTATTAATTTTGAAGCGAAATATGAAATGTGTTTGGTCGTAATATTATTTACTGAGATAAATATAATGGAATTTCCTATCGGCTAGAGTTAACATCCAGATGTGATTTGAATCGGTGACAAGTTCCAGAGGGAAAACTCTGACCAACTAGGCTACCCCGATACATCCAAGCTATGAGATATTCTCCAATACACTATGTTTTTTTTTCGGTAGATGGTTCCTTCATTTGATGGATCACCTTAAGACGTATTTTTGTCCGGAGAATTTCGGAAAGGATGTATCCATGTAACTCATTTGGTCAAAGTATTCCCCTGTAAGTAATTAGTCTTGGAATCGAGTTCCGTCCTGTTCCAATCCAAATAAACTTGCTTTTGTACCTACATTAAATTCATTTATGTAATGAGCAACATTTAGGATCTCAAGACCTACACGAATAACTACCTACCTAAATATGATTTGATCTATAATTCTAGAAAGTGCAACATCAAAATAGACATCAAACACATTACTACTGAACCATTGCAAACGAAATATTACCAGCAATACAATTTTAAATCATTAACTATAAAAATTGAGTATCGAATATTTCACATACGATTGTTGGAACATTGCCAAAAGCAAAAACGATAAAAAATAACGACTTACATCGTTAACTCGTTATTGAATGAATTCACTTTCATTAACAAGAGAATTTCAGGTACATGCCTGTTTAGGTATTATGTGCGCGCGAGTTGACGAAAAACAGTATTATAAAATTTGAAGGTGCCAAGTCGCTCGACAGAACGTGAGCCAGTTGACGAATATGTGATTTTGATCATTGAATTGATACCATTGTGTTTCCGAAAGCTAACCTAGGGGTCTTAGTCAAGAGTGAATAGGTTACTTCTAGGCAAGCATGCTTGATCATCGACTAAGTACGTTAGTTATATACGAGTTTGTTGGTAAACACGGGCCTCAATAAAGTAAAACAAAATAGTAATTTGTTACGATAGAGCGATGGTTATTCGAGATAGTGTCAATATGACAATTTTTTAGTTCACACATTAACTGTCGCGTGACAAGATGGCTGATAATGTTGTTTTTAGAAAGGTCTTGGTCCGTCTTGGTCAGACTTAAAATATCTTACTCATAAATGGAGTACCATCGATAGCACTCTAAGGTTTAATCGATACAACTCGATAATTAATCGATTCCTTTTATACTTTCTTCGCATCGATTTGAAACGAGCCCGTATTGAAAAGTAAAATTATTTTTTGGGGAAACGATTTGACAATGGCACGAACGTTTTCATATCGGGATTTTTAGATTAAAATGTGTCCTTGTCGGGTTAGATTTATTTTTAATGTTTTGAAAGATGATTATGATAAATTTGCTTCATTTATTTTTTTCAATATAATCATTTTTTATTTATAACTTAGGTGGCAGACAAGCACACGGCCCATTTAATGGGAAGAAGTCACCGTGGCCTATGGACGAATGCAACACCAGGGGCGTCACACTCGCGCTGCTGACTCTGGAGATGAGGTTGGAGGGGGAGGGGGAATGGGAGGGTTTTTTGTGCTGACAGCACAGAATCCCTCTCGTCAGCTCTGGCTACCCTACTTACCGCCAGGAACACAACACGATGCTTATTATGGCCGCGGTCTCCTGTAGGGCAGACGTACTACCCCAGTCGGACTGCTCATTTCGGATGGGAGATACTGTCGTGTCCTACCTCCTTCACAAGAACAGACCCCCTAGCAAAAATAGACGACGATCGCAGTGCGCAATACCCGGCCCCTTTTTACAGAGGTAGACCATAGTTCTCAAACCTGAGGTGGCCATCTCGAAACCAGAGATTGCCCTGGATCAGCCAGGGTGCGAGGAAAATGGGTCCCTTAATACCTGGGCATCTGAAGGCCTGAGACGGCTATTCAATAGTTTTGTTCACAAAGCGTAAAATTCCCTATCCTTTTACACTGACTGACGGACAGCATTTGGCTTATGAAATCACGTTGAATAAGAAAGAAAGAAAACTAACTTTATTCATGAACACAAAACGTACACAGGTTATAAGCAAATTACAAAAGATTTTTTTTTTTTACCACCAACAGTCGCAAAAGCCCACGATCCACGACCCACCAACCAATAGACTAATCCGTCTATGACCAGTTTGTCTATGGACGCCGCGCCTGAGTTGGTGGGACGCGAACTGAACATAGTGAACACTCAGACTAGAAGAATAACCAAAAATAACCAAAATATTATTGATCGTTTGCCAGAAGGTGCAAATCTATATCAATTCTTAGCACTATGTTTATTGATTTTGGCTATTGATTTGATTCATAACTATTCCTGTTACAATGTTTGTGAGAAATTTACATGTGATTTAGTATATCTCTGAATCATGTATATTTTTTGAACAACTAGCGGCCGACCCCGGCTTTGCCCGCGTGAAATTCTGATCACGAACGCATGACTCTATTTTATGGGAGACCATAATTTGCGGAAAATTTAATCTGTTCTTGCATGAAAGAGTAAAACATCTATAAGTACGTAAATTCATCCATACATCCATCCATATTTAAACACTTTCAGGTTTATAATCTTTTATAAAAGAAAGTCGTGCTAGTTACACAATTTATAACTCAAGAACGGCTGAACCGATCTGGTTGAAAATTGGTCGGGAGGTAGCTTAGAACCAGGAAATGGACATAGGGTACGTTTTATCCTTTTTTAAGTGGAGAGTGGAATGAAGTGGAGTGGAGAGTGGAGCGGAGAGAGTTGAGTAGAGAGTCGTTTTATTGGTGGCGTGAAGCCGTGGGCGAAAGCTAGTATTAGTAAAATAACCTACTTTTTACAAGCTATAGATATAAATAAAAAGAGAGAGATAAATAAGAGCTATTAAGTATTTATGGTAAAGAGTGGAATGCTCTGCCTGAATCCAGAAAGGTACAACCTGGCAGTCTTCAAGTCTAGAGTGAACAGGTGAACAAGGGAACAGGCAAGCGTGCTCCACCGTCGACCACATCATCACTTACCAACAGCTGAGATTGTGGTCAAACACGAACCTATTACTATTAAAAAAGTCCATCTATTGACATTTTCGTGCAAACAATTCCATTAAGAGCTAAGCGGTTCGGTGCCTCTTTTTTTTGCCGCACCATAAAGACCTGGAATTCTTTACCAGCCCACGCGTTTTCTTCCTCCTACTAGCGGGTACGGGTCCTTTAAGCGGGGCGTGAAAAACCACTTGATGAGGCCGTCAAGTTGAGGACGGGAGAGAAGGAGGAGGAATGTAGTGGTGAGACTGACTTTGCCTTTAGCTTATCATCAGGCGAGGTGAAGTCATATTGACGTAACAGACATAAAAAAAAACTTTCCCAAAAATTTTACTTAGCGTGTGCGGTGACAACCTCTTTCTAATATGTACTTTTTCCCTACTAAAACTCAAACTAAAGAAATCTCCAATAAAAAACCTGGAACTATAAAACAGCCAGTAAGTGTCCACCGTCAGCGCTCATCTCTAAGTTTTTTAATAACAACGCCGGTAGTAAAGTTACTCAACCCGGCTATCAAACCTAAGAACTAGCAATAAAATAGTTTCTGCACAGCTTTAGTTTGCGAATATAACTTCGATTAACTTTAGAACTGGTATTTGCACTTAGAGACAGTTTTAAGATTTTTTTGGAGAGATATCTATACTAATACTAGCTGTTGCCCGCGGCTCCGCCCGCGTGGATGTCGAAATCCGTTTCAAAAACTATCCTATCTCTCAAGTTGGATCGAACTGCACATGGTGTGCGAATTTTATTATAATCGGTTAAGTGGTTTAGGAGTCCATTGAGGACAAACATTGTGACACGAGATTTATATATATTAAGATTATAAAGAGGAAAGGTTTGATTGTTTGTTTGTCTCGAATAGGCTCCGAAACTACTAGACCGATTTCAATATTTTTTTCACCTAATGAAAGCTACAATCACATTACTACAATACTACATTAATTTGTTTTCAAAAAATTAAGGAATTCGAAATCAACGCAGGCGGAGCCGCTGGCAACAGCTAGTAGAGAATAATTTATGATTAAGACTTAGAAAGGAATAAGAAGAAAATAAATTTAAGAATTCCAATTAATGTTGTAGTCGTCATATTAATAAAAAGCCAAAGTCAAAGTCAAAGTCAAAAATCATTTATTCTGTATAGACCATTTTAAGCGGCACTTACAAAACGTCAAATTATAAATATTTTAAACTAGAAGCAAATGGACCACCGGTTCGAAACGCGGCCCAGACCTGAGAAGACTCCGGCAAGAAACTCAGCGGGCTGTTTTTTTTTTTGGTCTATTTACAACAATTGCCTTAGTCTAGATACAATGTTATTTCGAGTAACATAGTTGAGTGAACAGTTCATTTCCAAGCTTCTTTATCATCTATATAATCTTGAATTTTATAATAAGCTTTTTGGGAGAGTTTTCTTTTAACAACGTTTTTAAATTTACTTACATGTAAATCTCTAATTTCGCTTGGGAGTTTGTTGAAAAAGCGTATACAGTTACCCCGAAAAGAATTACTGATTTTTTGGAGCCTACTATCACAGGCTACAAGATTGTTTTTGTGCCTGGTATTTATATTGTGCCTATCACAAAGTCTTGGAAATTGTGAAATATTTTTCCGCACATACATGAGATTTTCAAATACATATTGTGAGACTACAGTAAGAATGTCTATTTCCTTGAATTTTTCTCGGAGGGAGACTCTTGGGCCCAAGTTATAAATAGCACGCACAGCCCGCTTTTGTAAAACAAAGATCGTGTTTAAGTCTGCGGAATTACCCCAAAGGAGAATTCCGTAGCTCATGATGCTATGAAAATAGCTGAAATAGACAGTTCTTGCCGTGTCCACGTCTGTTAAAGTCCTAATTTTTTTTACGGCGAAGGAAGCCGAACTTAGCCTACTGGCTATTTTTTCTATGTGTGAACCCCACTGTAGCTTCCTATCAATGCTTAGACCTAAGAACACTGTCGATTCCACAAGGTTTAACACCTGTCCATTGAGTTGTACGTTGGTTTCCACCTGTGCAACATTAGGCAGAGTAAATTTTATGCATTTCGTTTTGTCTCCATTGAGACAAAGATTATTTATACTGAACCAATGAACCACCCTTGCGATTGCACCATTCACTTCGTCGTAATTATCTAATTGTCTTTTAATTTTAAATATTAACGAAGTATCGTCAGCAAACAAAACAATACTATTTTTATCTTTTATATAGTACGGCAGATCATTTATATAAATTAAAAATAAAAATGGTCCGAGTATCGAACCCTGTGGAACGCCCATTGAGACCACAGATCCTACTGATCGTGTACCATTAACATCGACCCTCTGAATTCTATTATTCAAATATGAAGTCAGAAGCTCGAGTGCCTTTTTCCTTATTCCGTAGTGTTCCAATTTCCTGACTAATGTGTCATGGTGAACGCAATCGAATGCCTTGGACAGATCGCAAAAGACACCTAATGCATCATGCTTATCTTCCCAGGCCTCGTAAATACAATTCAATAATTCAATACCAGCATCAGCAGTCGAACGTCCCTTGGTAAATCCGAACTGTTTATCATGAAATAATTTGTTTTTACTAAAATGGGTCAGTAGCTGCCCAAGGATCAGTTTCTCAAATACTTTGCTCAAGGTCGGCAACACAGAAATGGGCCGGAAATTAGAGGGATCCGTGGAGCAGCCGGCCTTGAACAAAGGTATGATTTTGCTATGTTTCATTAAATCAGGAAATACACCACTAATGACACAGTCATTAAACACAGCTGCCAAATGGGGAGCAATGACATCAATAATACTAGATACAGTTTTAACTGATAATCCCCATAGGTCCGTGGTCTTTTTAATATCAATAGATTTAAAGGCTTTTGTGATGTCAGTGCTATTAACAGCTGAGAATAAAAATGCGTCTTCACACTTCATTACTGATTCTATAAGCAATGACTCAGCGGAAGTGGAGGATGACTGGAGAGTCCTAGTTGTGACTACAGGTATAGTATATAGGTATATATAAGCGGGGTGTGAAAAGCATTTGATGAAGCCGTCAAGCTGAAGGCCATCACTGTAGCACTATCGTTATAAGTAGAGGTGACCCCCGATCTTGAGACTTTGCATTTAGCTTTCCATCAGGCGAGGTGAAGTCATGTTGGCCTGTCCAACATGAAAAAAGAAACTAAATTAGCTGTGTCAGTGGGTATAATAAAAAACTTAAATTATGTTAAATGAACGATTCTGAATACAAAAATATTCTCAACCAATGCAAATAGTAATCTATTCATGCATATTCATGCACACAAAAATTTGCCCTGAATGAGAATCGAACCCGCGTCTCCTACCATAGCAGTCGATTGGCGCTGGCTAGCCAGTTCCTTTGCTTGAACTTGGCTTGACACGCTGCCGTGTGTCTAGATGT
This sequence comes from Lithosia quadra, assembly GCA_963576445.1. Lineage (NCBI taxonomy): Eukaryota > Metazoa > Arthropoda > Insecta > Lepidoptera > Erebidae > Lithosia > Lithosia quadra. Next base: position 15,647,194 of record OY754884.1, on the reverse strand, counting down.
GGTGAACCACGGGTCATAACAAGTACCCGTAGACCAACCAGGTGAGCCACGGGTCAAAAAAAGTGTCCGTAGTCCACCCAAGTGAACCACGAGTCAGAACAAGTGCCTGTAGTCCACCAAGGTGAACTTGTTAGGCACGCACTTCCGTTACACCACAGAGGCCATCTAAGTATTCATAAAAATATTTCAAATTAAAAATAGCACCCTATTTTTTTTTTTTTTTTTAGTAGGTTATCTCTTTTCTGATGTGTGCTGATGTGAGGATTCAGAAGTACCCGAGCCAGCTTTATTCACGGCAGAATAATTTCACTCGAAACCAGTATAGTAACTTTTCTGAATAATTTTCTGATCGGAAAAAATGATCATCCAGGACGAGACTTGAACCCGTGACCAGTCCCTTACAGGGGGAATGCTCTGACCAACTGAGCTACCTGGACCCATTCTAGATGCTCGAAATTTTCCGATATATTCTACGGCTTAGGGCGCCGGTAGTTATTTAGTTATAGTTAGCATGCAATTGCTTAAAAATTTCATTCAACTTTTCTGAATGCCTGATAATAGTAATTTTGCTGAATATCTGATTGTGTTTGGTAATTTTTTTAGTTGACAGCGAAAAAATAAATTCAGGTCAGATGGGAGTCGCTTCACGGAAAATATCGAAGTCCAGCCGAATCCGCTGTTAAGACTGGTAAAGCGGACCCCAGATTCCGAGGTGAAAGCTTCGGATGCGACTTAGATTAACGCTAGGTTGAAGAAGGAGAAGGAGTGAATAAATAAATTAAATTGGAAGGTGTCAACTCGCTCGAGTGAGCGAGTTTGACATAAGCCAAAAAAGACATTACTGATACTAACGGAAAAAAATAACTTTGCATTATCGTTTACGGTATTATTCGTGTAAAAATTGTATTTCTAATTCAACTGAATAAAATTGTTATGTTCATTATGGACCTATGGGAAATATTGTATTTTCAAAAATATCCACTCAAAAATTACAAAAAAAAATTACAATGTGTATTCGATGTCCTAATAACCGAAAATGCAATAAAACCTAAACAGAACATTACCATACTATTCGCCGGGGAGGGCGATATTATTTCAAGTAATCTAAGTAAATAAATAGTAATCTAGATACTTTTTGGTCCTGACCGTTACCAAAAAGAGGAGACAGTACCTACTGCAAGACGTAAGATGGCGCATTTCTGGATTTAATTTTATTACTTTGTTTTATGTTCACAATTTAAGTAAAAAAAGGAAGCTTAAGTCATTTGGAAATAATAAAAAATAACTCGACACTTTATGTAAATAAAAACGTCAGTTATTTGGAATTTATATTATGGGACATCACATGAGTGGGTTGGTAGCCATTTTGACGAAAATGCCCTACTATGAAGTTGTTGACATTTACGAAGTTGACTACTTACGAAGAGTTTGGAAAGACAGCGGACAATGGAGAAGTTTGCAGCAAAGTTAATATTAATTATTACTTGAAAGTTCAGAGAAGGCATTTGACGAAGGTATCTAACAAATTAATTATGTCTATTTGTATAAAGGAAATTCATGTTAGTCAGAAATTCTTCAAGGTCAAGGGGGCCATCTTAAAACCGTAGATGGCCCGGGGTCAGCTGGGGTGCGAGGGATATGCCTATTGGGTAACCTTACACCCCGGTAATTAAGACCCGAAACGGCGTGCGGTTTTAGTCGGTTTGATCCCGACATTACCACCCCCGATGGCCGACGGGGTTGGTATCCATGGGGATTTCTGCACTATAAAAAAAAGGTATGCAACGCGAGTGTGACGCTTCTGGTATTGCACACGTCCATAGGCCACGGTGACAGCTTCCCATTAGGTGGACCGTGTGCAAGCACCATCAAACCGTTCCAGGAACCAGGTCAGGAAGATGTCCTGTATAAAAGTAAGAATAATATAAAATCTATCTGTACCAACTTTCATCCAAATTCGTTCAGCAGTTTCTGCATGAAATGGGACCACTTAGGTATGGTTGATCAACCGCCTAGTTGTTGACCGGGGAAGGTTGATCCCCATCGGGAACAACTCTGCGTGAAAGAGTCCATTTATTTTAATGACCACACACTCATTACACTGAGTACTCGATGTATCCATTATCTCTGAGTAAAACCCAAAAAGATTCAAAAAGCTGTATATTATTTAAAGGTGCTGATAGACTGGAGCATTCACTTGTAACGTAACATAATATTCGCCGTTTCTAAATTTGTCGAACGCAACAAAACAGAAGAACAATTTCATTGAAATAAAATTATTCTCGTGATTTTTTATTATCATTATTTCCTGCGGGGACACCGGCTGGTAGACAGACGATCCACCCGCGATGCTCGTGGGTCACTTCGCCCATTTCCCTAGTCTACGAGTATCACGATTAGTTAGTTTTATTTTATTATTTGCCTGCATTAATCCCGACGTTTCGGTTGCTTTTCAGCAGCCATGGCCACGTGGAGAATATGACGGTTTGTTTGCGTAGAGATAAACATCGCTACATGCATTTCCAGTTCTTTATAGCTAACGCGAACGCAAATCACAAAGATTTTTGATTGATGGTCGACTTCGCAAAAAGCTCGAAACAACTTTACAGTCCCTTCGCTAGAATGCTCGCCCGAATGCTAAATAGAGTGCTCGCCGTAATACTCTAATACGTAAGCCTATCATGAATAAAAAAAAACTCGATAGAATGCTCACCAGAACGTTTGAAATAATTCTCACTAAAACGCTCTTGTCTATTTTTCTGTAACGTAACATTCGTTTGAATGCTCATTACAAGTAAATGCTGCAGTTTACCAGCACCTTAAAGTAAAGGATCCCATATTGAAAGGTATACAACGTCTTTCAGAAGTATAAATACAGTAATCTCTTTGATTAATGTTCTTGAACATTTACATATTGCTCGGGTTTTCTTTCAAGTCTATCGAACTGTGTTTACAGCGCTTTTATACTGATATCAATACGATACGATTGGAGTACATTTACCTACTTTTTTGCTTACTCTGCATTATCTATTTTCTATATACATAAAAATGAATCCCTATTTCCCTTGGTCACGGCATCACGCATAAACTACTGGACCGATTTCGTTAATTCTTTTTTTGTTGTGTTTGTTATTGTCAGGAGAAGGTTCTTATGAAAGAAAAAATCAAGAAAGTTGCGCGAAACATTAGAAAATTTAAGAAAACGACCATATTAACTTTAACTTTTCTAGGAGACGAACATAGGATACTTCTTATCTTGCCACGGGGACTAATCATGCCACGGGCGAAGCCGCGGGGCACAGCTAGTACTATTATAAAATTGTAAATTAGCTGTGTCCATTGGAGATATTAAAAAAAAACTTGGGGTTATATCAACAATTTTATTCTGAACACAAAAATATTTTTTGTGGTATACTTGTCTGTTTGTCCATAATTACTGAACGGATTAAGATGCGGTTTTTTTTGTTTAAACAGGTTACTTATTTCTTTTTCAAACTAGGTACCCAGAAATAGGAGCCCCGCGGAGAGGGGGTTCCGTCGAATTGTCTTAGCGCAAATAAGTTTTATATCTTTTGAGTGTTTTATATTAAATAAACAATCTAATAAAAAATAATATTTGAATTATTATTCTATGATTCTATGACACAGAATATTAAAAAAGCGGATGTTTCTTTGTTCTGTGTTCTATGATTTGATTATTCTAAGATTAAATTTTATGTGAAACAAAAATCAATGATTTTAAAATCTTCAAAGTAAGCATTCTGTGTATTGAATATTCTATGAAACGAAAATATGGGAAAAAAATATGTGAAACGAAATTCTATAAAACAATTAGCTATAAAACACACTTGAGCTGCCGACCCTTGGTCAGACTTAAATTCTTACGCATGTTTATTCATAATCGGTTGAGTAGAGCTAAAGATATAGTCAAGAAACGCAAAATCGAAGTCCACGCGGGCGCAGCCGTGGCTATAGACATTCAAAAAATCTCCACTCCTACAGAAGAACGCGGCCATAATAACCATTGTGTTGTGTTCCCACCGGTAAATAGGGTAGCCAGAGCTCACTGTACCCCTCCTCCCCCCACCCCTTCCTAGACTCCCCACCCCTTCCAAGCCTATCCTCCTTCCCTTCAGGGTAGGCGGCGTGTGTGATACCCTTAGTGTTGCACACGTGACCGCTTCCCATCAGGTGGGCCGTGTGCTTGTCTGCCACCCACGTAGTATAAAAAAAAACTCAAGACAGTAAAAAAAAATCAATTTGGACTTAAAATTTGAAGTCGAGACTAACGGCTCTTAGCCTGTCACTCTCTTTACCGATTTAACAGATTAAAAGCCAGCTACTGTAAATATAAAAGGTCATTTATACGCGTGTAATGAAAAACATACCTTATAGCGAATGCATTAAGATCTATAAGCGTTTGCATTATGTTTCGGCGTTCAACAACACGATATTTCACAGAATTATCGGAAAACAACACTCTGACTCCTCTGGACATACTTCGGGCAGGGGTAGTCAACTTATGGTAGTACCATTTTACAAGCTTTATTTTTTGACCCAAGTATAGATACATTGTAGCTGATTCGATGGTGGCACCAAGAATAACAGGGTGTGTTGTGTAGAACTTCTCAGGGGTACTTAACTATATAAGGAACTAGCTGTTGCCCGCGACTCCGCCCGCGTGGATGTCGGTTATCGCGTGGATGTCGGTTATCGCGACCAAACTTATCCTATGTTTATTTTCAAGGTCTCATCTACTCCTATACCAAATTTCATAAAAATCGGTTCAGCGGTTCAGGCGTGAAAGCGTAACAGACAGACAGACAGACAGAGTTACTTTCGCATTTATAATATTAGTATGGATTGAAGATCATGTGCTGATGTTGGAGGTAATATTAATGGTCTAGTAGACAAACGCGCTACTTACAAAATTCTGCACTTAGTATATTCGTTTTTTAAACCATCGGTATAAGGTTCATATTTGCGTAGTATGTAGCGGTAGTGCATTCGACTGCTACGATTGGCTACGATATTGGGTGCGGTTTCGATTCCCGCTCAGTGCAAAAATTTGTATGCATGAATATTATGATTTTATGAAAAAACTTATATAAGTAAGTTAAACTATGCTTACTTTGGGTCTAGAGAGCGCTATTTTTTTTATACCGCTTAGGTGGCAGACAAGCACACAGCCCACCTGATGTGAAGCGGTCACCGTGGCCTAATGGACGTGCGCAACACCAGGGGCGTCACACTCGCGCTGCCGACCCTATGAAGAATTTCGTAGAATATTTTTTATTATTATTATTTACATAGAAGTAAATTTTTGAATATCAACAAAAGGTTTACAACCCATGCCATATAACAACCAAAGTTTGTAAACACACCACTCCAGTACAAGACTGCAGGTTCAAGAGATCTAACCAATTAAAGTTGGAAACTAATATTAGTTCGCACTGACTAGACTATTTCAACTAATCACTGTTAATGGTGAAGAAAAACAAATCGAATTCATTGGTCGTTGGATAGTTTTAAGTGCTGTAGCCATTTTAACTTTCGATTTGCAACTAATTAACTGCCACTGTCGATAGTAATTTGGAAAACTTGTATTTTTTATTTCTTTTAATAATGTTTATTTACACTAATCTTGTATATAAGTATCTAAATAAAAATTGTGGTATCTGTTATAATAACTTTTCGAAGAATGCATTTTGGGCACACGGTACCTACCTCACTTTTCTGTTCTGTGGTACCTACCTACTCACAACAAAACACCATTTATAATACTTTTATCTGTCTGTCTGTCTATTTGTCTGTCTGTATGTTTAAACAAGGTTTTCTCTGGAACAGCTGGACCGATTTTGTCGGGATTTTTTTATTAGGTAGTAAAATTTGATTCCTACACATAATGCCACTCAGCTTCCCTTAGGATGAAAATCTTGATAATGTGCTTTAGATGCGAGTACACAGGTCAGGACGGCTGTCCACGGTCACCTCAGCAATTTTATTGTTCTCACAGACTATGGCTATGAGAGCAATTTAACAGGCCTGGGAATATTCAAGTCACGAGTGAATAGGATCCTTCTAGGCAAGCGTGATTCATCGTAGACCACATCGTCACTTAACATCAGGTGAGATAGTGGTCAATCGTAAGCCTATCCTGAATACAAAAAAGGCTATGAATGAACATAAACAACATGAACAAAATTTAACAACAATGTTCAAAATGTCATTAAAGTCATGTCATGTCATTATTTAATGACATTTTTTTTACTCGTTAATATCCAATTCAATTTTATTATCCATAAATAAATAGAGAATACAATGAAAATTACAAATAATATAATTATACATTAAAATTAATAACTAACGTGACTTTAACGACATTTTAAACATTGTTGTTCTATGCTTTGCAAATCTGTCTGTAAGTATAAAAGCTATAAATCTAATTAATAAAAGTTACTTTGCTATCTAAACGAATAAAGCTAAATTTAAAATGAGAATATTTAGGTATTTGAACATCATAAAATAATAAAATAAACATTATAAAAGTCTCCTAAACTTATGCTGTCGATATTAGCGCTTGAATCCCGCCAGGTATTTTTATAATATATTGTACGAGTATATACATATTAGTCGTACCGTAGTCGTGCCGTCGACATTTTTAAATAAGGACTTTTATATTCACCGATATTTTATTAGCAATAAAATACTGTCATAAAATTCCCTTTTTTATGGTTAATTGACAAAGCATTTTCATTTCATCGTGTTACATAATTATGTTGAAGGTAGGTTGTACCTACCTATTTATTTTATACTAGCTCAGGCGGCGCGGCGGCGACTCCGCTCGCGTGGAGGTCGGTTTTCGCGTTTTTTTTTACTATATCTCCGGTTCTACTAAACCGATTGTGATCCGAAATACGTAAGATTTTAAGTCTGAGACCTTTCTAATAAAAAATCCCCTTATGATATTACAAGCAGACATTCCAATTTCATTTATAGATGTATAGATTTTGGTTTCGAAACTGCAACATTATCTTGATCTATTCAATGAAACTTTAAAGCAATTGTATGCCAAATAGTCGTAATGAGTTTTGATCGGAAAAATTGATCATCCAGAACGGGACTTGAACCCGTGACCAGTCCCTTAGTCAAGACCTATCCTATATGATATTTTTTTCGATCAAAAATCATTAGGAATACTTATCTTAATCTTTTTCGAATATCCGACTTGTTAAATAGTTAATACCTAAATTATTACCTACCTAAGGAAGATTGTTATTAGCAATATTGTTACATTTTATTGTTATCATTTCATTAGTTATTAGTCGGTAAGCCTTTTTCAAAAGTAAATAATAAAACTAGTTGTATATTTTTAAAATATATATTATGTAAATATAATAGTCGTCCCGTATCATCTAAAAGTCTCTAAGCTAAATACTTCGCTTGTTCACGAACAATGTTATCCTAATTTTTACAAAATTGTGAGCCATTTAATTGAATAAGAAACATTTTTCTTACCAAATTAATATTGTTTTCGTGTTACGCGTCTAATTTCGTTTATTCGCCAACATTTTTGAGTGACAAGGGAATTTCGTACGCAAATTTCTAATCTCGGCATGTTTTTTCAGGTAGGTATTTATGAATACCTACGCAAGGCATTTCCAGCCAAAATTAATATAATAAGTCAATGAAATTTGACGGACAAAAATCATTAGAAGTCAAAGTCAAAGTCAAAGTCAAAAATCATTTATTCTGTATAGACCATTTTAAGCGGAACTTACTAATTAAAACTAGAAGCAAATGGACCACCGGTTCGAAACGCGGCCCAGACCTGACAAGACTCCGGCAAGAAATTCAGCGGGCTGATTTTTTGGTCTATTTACAACAATTGCCTTAGTCTAGATACAGTGTTAGTTCGAGTAACATAGTTGAGTGAACAGTTCATTTACAAGCTTCTTTATCATCCAAATAATCTTGAATTTTATATTACCTACGCTTTTTGGGAGAGTTTTCTTTTAACAACGTTTTTAAATTTACTTACATGTAAATCTCTAATTTCGCTTGGCAGTTTGTTAAAGGAATATAATAAGTCCTACCAACTTGGGGTCCAAAAAAACCTTACCTCCTAGTTGATGCATCCGCTTAACAAAGTACGAAGTTCTCCGAGGCTTCTCAGTCGCAGGCCTGTGAGTAACCCTAACAGAAGCAGGCCATAGCGCCCCCCCCCCCCCCCCCCTCCGATACTGACGGGTTGGTGGACGGACACTGCAGGAATTTCCGCAGTGTCCGTTTGTCACCTTATACCGCAAATTTAGAGGACCTGTCTGGCTTAACTACACCTGCTGGCGATGGGGATGGCATTCATGGGGATTTTTACACCAAAAAAAGACGACGTAGGCGCCGTCTACTATAATATATACCGCCCGAAATAATATAGGTATTTTTTACCACGAGTTGAAATCTACCCTGTAGAAGTAAACAATAATAATAATAATAAAGCCCTTTATTCAGACCAACTTAGTATCTATTTACAAAGTGTAAGGAACCAAGTGTAAGGAACTAAAAACTTTGAGTGTAGGTATATTTTTTTTGTAGCTAAATTATTTATCCTAATCTATTCTATTCTAATACTTAGTTATAGTTATTATTTTTTCTGTCTTTTCGTTCTGCAAATTGAATTCTATTATTATTATACCTAGATTAAGTACCTACCTAATGTATAGTATTAAGTTATTAAGTGCGAGTACAACGACTCGACAGAGAAAATAGTGTACGGAAAAACCTTTCTGGTTTTTGATACACTACCAAGGAATTTTAAACCAATGTATAATTTTTCTGTTCAATAAATACATAAAAAAAAGTTAATTTTGTAGGTCTGTTTGTCAACCGACAAAGGCCTCCTCCAACCTTTTCCATTCTTGTCTATCTTGGGCCACCCTGTAGAAGTACAAGTACTTAAACTACCACATTAAATTCGCCTTTACCTCTTTGTAAACGAAATCTGCTTGTACAGAAACCCGTGGGAGGGTAAACACTTAGGTAATGTAGGTATTTATTTGCTGGACGTAAACAGCGTGGGTGAAAGTATTTTGCTCCGTTCTGTGGGTGAAAGGTAAACGATTGCAGACACCGCAGTATAACGTAGCAAATAACACAAATTAATTATAATGATTCTAGTGAATATTAACACTTAAAATAACCGCGGTAGCCTAGTGGTTTGGGTAATGGACTGCTGAGACGAGGTCTCGGGTTCGATCCCAGGTTACCAGGGCACACACCAATGACTTTTCGATGCTTTTCGAAGTTATATATGTGTATTTATCGCAGGCTTATTAGTGCCTCGGAGAACACGTTAAGCCGCCGGTCCCGGTTGCCATACAAACATCTATGGCAGTCGTTACGGGTAGTTAGAGCCCACAAGTCCAACCAGTCTAACTTGGAACTTCGATATCGCCATTGGTCATAATGACCAATTGGTTGTGGAGATCAGATGGCAGTCGCTCCACGGAAAATATCGAAGTTCAGCCGCATCACAGTTAGACTGGAAAGCCGACCCCAACTGAGTTGGGAAAAAGGTTCAGAGAATGATGATGTTGAATATTAAGACTTCTTTCACATAATTCACAGGCGATAATATTTAACTTCTATGGACTTAGGAACGGCAGAATACCTTAGTAACCATAGATAAGTACTGTACTAGTCAGTAAAGTCTACTGATATTGCAAAAGACTTGGAATTCTAAATAAATAAATAAATAAATTCTGTACCAACGCATGTGTTTCCTTCCTCCTATAGTCCCGGGGCCTTTAAGCGGGGCATGAAAAAGCATTTGATGAGGCCGTCAAGCTGAGGGCCGCCACTGTAGCACTACCGGTGTATGCAGTGGTGACCCCAGTCCTGAGACATTGCCTTAAGCTTACCATCAGGCGAGATAAAGTCATTTTGACTTGTCCTATATAAAAAAATATCGCCTGGAAGTTGTAATAATTAAAAAAAAACAGCTTATTAAATAAAATTAACACTTTTTTTTCATGAGACTTGAAGAGTATGAGCATCTCAAGCCCCCTCTTGAAGGATGATCAAATGCAGATCAACACTTAGTATATAGGTGCAAAAATAGAACCTTATCCCATTTGCTTCGGCTTGCAAAAATTGTCACTTGGCCCCGTTCGGACTCCTCGTAAAAGTTGAATCGTTATCGCAAACCGAATCACTGCCGTCAAGCTGAAAAGGTTGATTCGAAAAAATCGACAACTATCTCGATTGCCTAGTCGATTGTTGACAATATCGATATAGGAAAATTCGGCTTTTTCAATCTAGTATCCAGATATTGACTTCTGTTTTTAAAACAATTCTTTATTATGAGGATTGTCATGATAAATATAAATTACTAGCGGCCCGGGACCCGGCTTCGCCCTGGTGTAAATTCCAGTTTTCCAATAAAATATATAGCCTATGACACTCAGCAATAATGTGGCTTTCTATTGGTGAAAGAATTTTTAAAATCGGTTCAGTAGATCCCAAGATTACCCCTTACAATTTAACAAATATACAAACACACAAACTTTACCTCTTTATAATATTAGTATAGATAGAGATTATAGTTTAAAACTAACATAAACATTTAACATAACATGCGGAGTGGCGAAACGGGCATGCCGGGCATATAATTATTCGCGGGTAAATCTCATTATCTCGGCAGGTCAGGTACATTTAAGAGATTTTACAAGGAACGTCTACTACCCCTTCTCAAACCGCGACAGCGGAATTCTTGTTATGGACAGCGCGATATACTCTGTTGACATTCGTATTATTGCTATTTGATAAAAGTTAGAGCCAGAATTTCATGTTTGTAACTGTTTATTTATGAAGCGCTTTATTATACGCAAATACTTATCTATGCATACAATCATGCCTTCTCTATTTAGAACTAGCTTTTGGCCGCGGCTTCGCCCGCGTGGATGTCGGTTATCGCGACCAAACATAGCCTATGTTCTTTCTAGAGGTCTAATCTACTCCTATACCAAATTTCATCAAAATCGGTTCAGCGGTTCAGGCGTGAAAGCGTAACAGACAGACAGAGTTACTTTTGCATTTATAATATTAGTATGGAAAGGGGGAGAGAACTTAAATCTACCGTCTACTTTTGTCCTTTCCACACATTTCACGAGTTTCGCCATAATGGTGGCCCTCAACTTAACGGCCGCATCAAATGCTTTTTCACGCTCCCATTAAAGGAACTGGGGACTTTAGGAAAAAGGAAACAAGTAAAAAATTCCAGGTCTTTATGGAGCGGCAAAGAAAAGAGGAATAAGGAATACCAAACCGCTTAGTTCTTGATGGAATTGTTTGCACGGTATGATGGTGATATCTCAGGCACCAAATTCGCATTCTGCCCAAGTAAGATCAAATGTCCCTAATATACAGGGGCCAGTGATGGACCATGCTTTTCACCGTGCAAATATAAGCAACCATCACATAGGCATTCAGACAATAGTGTGTAGCAAATTACTACGCCACGGTTTCTTTGTACCCTAGAACTGACAATACTCGATCTCGCACCACGATGGCCAATCGCGCGCCACTGTACGCAATAGCAATGGCTTGCTGTGGTCCATCATGAGCCGATTTATACTGGACGCTTTCCTGTTTTTTTTATACTACGTAGGTGGCAGACAAGCACACGGCCCACCTGATGGGAAGCGGTCACCGTGGCCTATGAACGTGTGCAACACTAAGGGTGTCACACACGCGCTGCCTACCCTGAAGGGAAGGGGGGAGGCCTGGGAAGGGGTGGGGGGTGGAGGGGTACAGTGAGCTCTGGCTACCCTACTTACCGGCGGGAACACAACACGATGGTTATTATGGCCGCGGTGTTTTGTAGGGCAGAGGTACTACACCAGTCAGACAGCTCATTTCGGCCGGGAGATACCGTCGTGTCCTACCTCCTTGAAAATATTAATCTTATATAATATACTAGCGTACCCGCGCGCGGCTTCGCCCGCGTGAATGTTGACTATCGCCACCGAGTCTTTTTTAAGCTGAGGGACTACCCGTACTAACTTTCAATGTCTATTCCTTCGCAATCAGTGGTTGCAGCTAAACGTATTCATTTCATCTCAAGTTCCATCAAACCCTTCAAAGTACAGTGCCATCCATCGCGGCCAAAGCCCGTTTATTTACCATCATTATCCTTTTTCATTGTCTTCTAGATTTTATGGGGATTAGATAGCTGCTCTGGCCAAAGTATGTGTGACTCGGAAGAGGCCCTTTGAAAAACCCTTTCATCATAGTTGCATTGCACTTTCACATTCGATGCACTATTTCAAATTAGTGGACATTATTTATTTCCGAAAATCAGAATTTTTTATTATTTAAATCTTGCTACAGACATTGACATTTGACAACCTGATTTAACATTCAAGAAGTTCATGAAAGTAAAGAAAGAGGATATACTAATAAATACCGGTCAAGTGCAAATTGGGCTCGTGCACGCAGGGTTCCGTACAAAATTGGGTTAAGGGGGATTTCCGCATGACAAAAAAAAGGGGCGAACTTAACTTTGTCTTTTCCCTGTACTTATGCTATAAGATTTTACTTTCTGCAAAATATCGGGATTCTAGCCCAAAGGGAAATACCCCTTTTTTTCGTGCGCAAAAACCCCGTCGGGCTTCACCTCAACGGAGCCAACGGAGAGGTTGGTATGTCAGAGTCCTACCAATGCCTGTGTGATCGAGAAATCTAGTGTGTCCTAAAAAGGATATCCCAGAAACCCCAACCGGTTCCGGCCACCAACACTGGCGACCTCGACGTGTTATTAGGAATCTAAATCCGCATCTCTATAGAAAAAGCGCGCGTGGAAATATAACACCCTGCCACCCTGGGTCTGCTTCTGCTAGGGTGACGGTTAGCCTCGACCTTCGCCCTAGGCCCGTACTCATGGAGGAAGGTTCATGTTTCTGCGAACTACGCCACCCGGTGCGCCTTAATCGGCACGGGGGAGTGCTAGATCTCTCCCGTAGCTTTTCCACCACCACTTCTGCGCGCATTACTGCCTCGCAAAAAAAACGGTGGCGTTCCATATACTCTCTATGGTGATCATGGTCGGCACCAGGGACCTCACCATGAGGCTTACCCCACCGACGTCTGCTTCTAGGACATGGCGCCACTCTATCCACTCTGGAGACTCTACCAGTGTATGAAGAGGTGGTGTGCCCACGGATCAGCCCCGGCAATGGTGGCATTCAAACGTCAGCACCCTGCCTACGCAATGCAGGAACTCACCAAAACAGCTATGCCCATCAGTAAGCCTTGGATAGCTCAGGGTCAAGGGTAACCTTAAACTTCGGCGTCTGTAGACTCAAGATGGAGTTCGACTTTAGTCGGTCAAGTCCGATATTACGTCCCTACTGGCCACAGGAGGGGAGAGATTCGTGGGGATTTCCGCACGAAAAATAAGGTACGGCTTCCTAAAACTTTCCGATTGCGGTGCAGGTGACTCACTAACGTCGCCGAAGGTTACTTAACCACCTCCGTCCTCCATGAGTGCAGGCCAGGAGATGGTATGTCAAGCCACCTATTAGTCGATAGTGAGACCACAGTTTGGATATTATGCTTCGTGTAATGCCAAGCATTATCCACAACATTCCTTTTATCTAATTCAACTTGATGCCTCTACGTGTTCTTAAGAAAGAGGTCTTGACAGACAGACAGACGGATAATGAAGCGATAAGGGTTTTTTTCCTAATCAGGCACAGAACCCTAAAAATTAATACATTCTATTTACTATTGAGGAAAAAGAAGTAAAGGATATTACTCTATGAAAATTTAGACAAAGTCAATATTAGTTCCTGTTGCTATGACAACTATTATAGATGGCGATAAAAACGTTTGCAACATTTAATTTTATTTTTATTACTAAATTTCCTGAATGAATCATATATTTTTAATTATGTTATATGCTATTCGAGGCGGAGACAAATCCAAAAAATCATAGATCATGAAAATCTGTTCAGCCGTTCTTGAGTTCTGGCAAAAGCACGTTTTTAGCCCTTTTTAGGGCTTTAGGGTTCGAATTTTAAAAAATCCTTTCTTAGTACACCTCTACGCATTAAAACACACATATTCTGCAAATTTCAAGTCTCTACGACCAGCGGTTTGGGCTGTGCGTTGTCTCTATGTCAGTCAGTCAGGACTTTGAATTATATAGTATAAGACTAGATGAATCCTCCATACACTTACATTTTTTACTGCAGTATGTAGTTTCGAAGTTCAAAGACTGACTGCCTTAACGAGAGTATCGTGTACCCACTTTGAAGATTAGAGTTGAAACAATAAAGGTTTAGGGTGACGTCACTGAAGCACGTTTTCACGCTTTCCTCAACCTTGCAAAGCTTATGAGGGATGTCGACGTGACGACACAAGTTATTAAAAACCCCCCAAAGCCCGAGGGGATGGACAAACGGAATATTTTTCAAGAGGAAGCGATGGCAGTTGTTGCACACGGCTTTGCCCGTAATACTTACCACTCTCTACTACACTCCACTCTTCACTCCAAAAATAAAGGATAAAAAGTATCCTATGTCCGTCTCCTGGTTCTAAGCTACCTCCTTACCAAGTTTCAGCCAAATCGGTTCAGTCGTTTTTGAGTTATAAATAGTATAACTAACACGACTTTCTTCCATATAATATAGATTAACATAATCATCCCTCTTAACTATAAATTAAGAAGACTTCGTTAAGCTTACTTAATAACTAATTTTCTATACTCTTTGTAAACTATAAAGAAAAATTACTACATTTCAAGTTTCAAGATGAGATTTACATATATGCAAATTAGTTCAAACTTCATTTTGTTCATCTAGCGAAGCTCAAAGCCACGTTTCGCTACATATAAAGTAAACTTTATTGAATTACTGTAACTTTACATACATGATAACGGTTCTAACTTGCAAAATATATAAGTTTGTAACTCATTTGATAGTATAAGTATAAGTATAAGATAGTATAAGTATAAGACGACCTTAACAAGGCCACTGATAGCGCGGTTAAGATGGCTGAATTTTATGCCCGAATAATTTGAAGAGGTGAATCATTGACACGAAAGAAGAAGAAATATAAGTATAATCTTTATTTTCAAAATAGTGCAACATAATTACATCTTTTTGACGTCAAAACTACTTAATACTAAGTTTACCACCGCTTCCTAGGCGCTAGTGGAGAAGAAACGGCGCAACAAACTCCACTGCTGCATTTTCAGACGTCATACATAAATTAATATCATAAGACTAAATATGGACGAATGTACATTTTTGTCTCGTGTCAATATAAATAAACCTCCACGCGTCTCATCTGGGCAAAGAAGACAGCAGCGCCTCTCACTCGCATTGGAGCCACTGCTATCCACGGCTATTTACAGCCGAGACGGGATTGGCCCGTATGAGCGCGTCCCTCTGACTAGCAGAGGGCGCAGTGTAGAGCAAGTAATATACGGGCTGGTTCTCCGAATACGGTAGGGTGACAGGAGGTAGTCCTGTCACCCTACCGGCCAACCCAGCGGAGCGTCACTTTTTTCCGGAGATAAGACAGTGATATCGTGATTTCCAAACCCGAGGGATCCTTCTCGTAACGGGAGATTGCACTGAGTCAGCCAGAGTTCGAGGGAAATGCCTTATAGGCTACCTTACACCCAGGAGTCAGAAAACCCGAGATAGCGTACAGGTTTACAGATCCAAGTCCAAAATAACCACCCCCGATGGCCGGCGGGCGTTCCATAGGATTTCCGTACAGATTTCTTAAAATTTAGTATTCTGTATCATACTCCACATTACTCCATTCAACAATAACATTTTCACCAAAAGGCTTTGTTTCATAGCTGGCTCGACCTAGAATCACAGACTTGATAAGCAAATCGCTGTAATAAATTTTCAGTACCAACTTTGTTTATTAGATTTGTTTTAAGACTCAAACAAAGTCTATAAAATATCACGGTACTTCTTCACAAAGTTATGGTCCTGAAAATATTGTTCTCAGTTGAAATAGATAAAAATTAGCTTGTTTGTTAAAATAATGTAGCTTCTTCTATCTTGTTTATTCAGACTTAGGTCAGTTTCTTTCAAATGCCCGTTTGATAACAAAAAGATTTTATATTATATAAGTTTGAGGTTTATTATAATGGTTCCCTAACCATGGTTCACCTGGTCGAGTCGAAGACGTTTGGGACACAAATTCTACGGACACTGTGTCCCTAAGTGTACTTCCAAATTTATTTATTTTTTCGAAGACGTTACGGACACCAATATAAAACGATAGTTTTGTACAGTCGGATGGAAAACTTCTAGTTGTTTATAAATACATTTCGCTTCAATGAAATACCTACAGAGGTGCTGAGTCGCGTGCGCGTCGCGCGTCGCCGCGAGGATTTTTGGAAAGCACAACATGTTGTGAAAAGGAAAACGATGCAGTCGTTCATCTCTTTTGCTTGTATAGGTGTCTCGCTCGTATTGTTGTAAGTACATGATTGACATTCGTCCTAAGTCAAGGTCAGTGGAACTACGGCAGTAATTACGTATATTATTTAAAAAGTGAATAATGTGGCACTTATTGTTGTATTTTATGTACTGTGGAGGTAAGTCAAATAATTTTATATATTCTCTTGTTGTAAAGTTTGCTTCAAAAACTTAATTCAGAATACGATTTTAAGGTTAAACAAGTCAATCATAGTTTCATACAAACGCTCTTATACTTTGTCTGATGTAGGATGATAATAATGACAGGTCTAAATAGGGTAGCCCATATAGTATAATCGAATCATTTTCGATTTTCGATTATCGTTCCCGTAGAATATGGAATCGATAGTTAGAAAAACACAAAAACTTTTTATTTTTTATTATTTTAGGTAACTTACTTTGTAACCTTTTACCTTATGATAAACGGCTACTCACCGGCTTACCCAGCGGCAGGAACACGAGCTCAATCCCAGGGCGCCTTGTCTCAGAGGGGTTCGGGTATGGTACGGCTATGTGTGTGAGAGGTAAGGGGACACTTCAAAGAAACAACTCTTTTCTATTGCCTCCAAATTAGTTTTATATTAAAATATAATAAGTTCACAGAGAAAGTTGCTCAGGAATACAATAGTCTTCTTAAGATTAGAGCCGGAAGAGACTTCGCCCCAAGGTGGACAAAGCACTTCTTAAGTTATTAGTTGAACTTTAGGGTTCAACACAAAAAAATTAAATGAAGGTATGTGCGAAAAGTCAAAATTAGTAACTATACGTGACCTAGGTGTCCTGGATCGTGGATGGAAGGCTAAACAGTTGTCTGCCCACTCGGATGCCCTGCGAGATGACGGGAAAACACCCTTGCTGATACTTGGGCCGCCACCGCAGACCCGATGGTAAGTGGATTCTCTTCGACCGCCAGACACAGGCCGTGCAGTTCTTTCCCCGAACTATGAGCCCTTCAGACAAAATTATACGATGAGAATCATCTTAACTAAACTAAGCAGACTATATCGGCGCAGAAGAACATGAGCAAACTTACCAATAGTTGGGAAATGCACTGAATCTAACTTTAAATTATGACAGATACTTCTCGAACACAGAGAAAAAGTTTAGTAACTAAACAGTTTGCAGGAGTTACCACGAGAACTGAAGACTGAGGATATGACCTCCGGGAGCTGCGATCTCGACTTATATAGACCCAAACTGAGAAACGTCCAGAAGTAAACACAATTTAACATACATGGGTTATCATTCATACATCTCTCAGCTGGCCATATAGTACGTGGTTGACAGAATGTCAGAACTGTCATATTTGACGTTGAAATCGAAATTGTAATCACAAACCAATATATAATCTATGAAACAACATCGATTTATACTAGCGCCATCCTGCGGCAACCAACGCGAACCCACCACAGTCTCGCAAGCATCGCGGCAAGCGTCGCTGCTAAACAAAACAATAGATGGCGTCAGATGAATATTTAAGATCTTACACCACCCCTCCCCTTAGAGTATTCCCTGTATAGTAAATGCAGGGAATAAATCAAAGAAATAACAAAAAATTACGACCATCAGGTTGACAACCACAACTCACGAAGATCACCACGTAAAAGTGCCTCGTTAAGTCACAACGAATCAGTAACAAAGATTCTAAATAACATAAGCAACTAAATAAAGATAAAATTCTAAAACAACAGAAAGATGAGTTAACACCCAATTAACTGTCCGACTCACTGAGTGATTCTCACATGGGTGAGAGGCACCGAGTAAGTAGGTGTAGGGTGGAACTGAACCGCTCGACACAACATGAATGGAATTACAAACGGTTGAAAGACACAGAGTAGGCCCCTATGGTAGAGGGAGAAGGATCAGTATTAGGTTCCTCCTCACTATACTTTAAAATATCCTTAATGTGATACACGCCCAGATCTTTCCCGTCTACATCCGACAGTTCATAAACCAAAGGCGATCGCTTAGCGGTAACAATGCATTTCATAAATTTAGGTGCCAACTTAGCAGTGAAGTTCTTTGCCCTGTTGGATAAATAGAACGTTCATTTGTAAACGATCTGCCCAACCTTCAATTCCACCTGCCTTTTTCTGAGGTTGTAGTACTTCTCATTACGTCGGTGATAAACATCTAAGTGTTTTCTCACCTGACCGTAAACTCGATGAAGTTCCTTCAACTTCTCAGCAAAGGGCGCGGGATTGTCGATAGAGACAGAGTTAGGATGGCAAGGAATCTCTGCCTGTCTATACAGAGCACCATCTCCTATGAATTCCCTACCGTGGACAAGGAAATACGGACTGAAACGAGTAGCCTCACTTACAGCTGTGTTTAGTGCACACTGTAGTTCCACGAGATTCTCGTCCCATTTCTTGTGGTGTGTTTTCACATAACACGATATTCCTTGAACCACGTTACGAATTGCTCGTTCCGCTTGATTGGTTTGAGCGTGATACCTAGGATTATAATAGATATTAGGCACATTGTATTTAACTAGTAGATCTTTAAATGGTTTGCTCACAAATTGTGGGCCATTATCCATATAAATAGTTTTACATACCCCATGAACTAGGAAAACATTCTTTTCAATGAATCTCGCGACTGCAACGCCTGTAGCCACCCGTATAGGGTGCAACATGACATATATTTGCTAAAATAGTCCGAGACCACAACTAAGTGAACGTTCCCTTTGCTAGACGTTGGAAAAGGACCAAGTAAATCAACTGAAATTGCTTCTAATGGTTTAGACACACGTTTTGGGCCACCCATTAACCCAGGACGAGCCGTGTTCACAGGTTTATACTGCTTACATGTCTCGCATTTTGCAACATAGTCCTTAACACTTTCATACATTTTAGGCCAGTAATGACCGAGAGCCAAGCGTTTATGGGTTTTCCAAACCCCGCCATGAGCACTTACTACATCGTCATGGTACTTGGTAAGCAGGGCCAACCGGTCTTCGATGGGTACAACCAGTTTCCAATCAAAGTCAGAGGTCAGAGCATATTTATTTTTTGATAATCGGTAGAGACAGTTATCACGTATAGCGAAGTTGGGGAAGTGCCTAGGATTCGTCTTCACATTTTTCAAAAGGTGGAGATACCACGAGTCCTTGGTAGCACTGGTGTCAATCGTGTCAATATGGATTCGAGATAGAGCATCAGGAACGACATGAAATTTTCCCTTTCGGTGCTCTATATCGAAATCAAACTGACTTAACCTCATGCTCCAGCGTGCTAGACGTCCCGTTGGATTCTTAAGCTTGTGGAACCACAGTAGTGAGGCATGGTCTGTGACTACAGTACATTTTTGTCCCTCTACATACTGCCTAAATTGCTCCAAAGCAAATATCACCGCTAGGAGTTCCCGCTCAGTGGTACTGTAGTTGACTTCGTTCTTGTTGAGTGATCGACTACAATATGCTACAGGGTGTTCAACCCCTTCGTATGTCTGGGTCAGTACAGCTGCCACAGAGAAGGATGACGCGTCACTTAGAATCCTAAAAGGTAACGAATAGTCAGGCATTTTTAAGATAGGGGCGGTGACCAAAGCGAATTTCAGAAGATTGAAAGACTCTTCCGCTTCAGGTGACCACTCAAACGCTACATTCTTAGAGGTTAATTTACATAGAGGTTTACTAATCTTAGAAAAATTATTCACGAAACGCCGGTACCACCCAGCCATGCCTAGAAATCGTTTCACCTCCTTAGCATTGGAGGGGGTAGGGTAATTGAGAATGACGTCAACTTTACCCGGGTCCGTACGCAAGCCATGCTTATCAACATAGTAACCGAGGTACTTCCGTTCACTACGACAGAAATGTGATTTTTGCATGTTGATCGTAAGGCCCGCATCCTTAAGGCGCTGATAGACTCTATGTAGGAGCTCTACATGGGTTTCGAAATTTTGAGATATAGCGATTATGTCGTCTTGAAAACAGAACACGCGGTTATCAAATTCGGGGCCAAATAAACGGTCCATTAAGCGTTGCATCGACCCACTCGCTCCTACGAGACCAAAACACATTACATTAAAATGAAAAAGACCTCGCCTTGGTACAGTGAAGGCGGTTTTCTCAGCGGAATGGATAGAGTCGTAGGGAATCTGCCAATAAGCCGCACTCAAATCGATTGATGACAGATACTTGGCATTATTGAGATGGTCTAGAATTTGGTTAATGTAGGGCAAAGGATACGCATCGGTTTTTGACACGGAATTGAGCTTACGAGAGTCTAAGCACAATCTCATGTCACCGTTCGCCTTCTCCACCATCACCACTGGAGAGTTCCAAGCCGATTGCGATGGGGATACCACACCCATTTGCAACATTCGGTCTAATTCCTCTTCCAGGGCTTTTTGCTTAGGGGGGGAGAGCGGATAGTAGCGCTGCTTGATGGGCTTGCTGTCGCCTGTATCAATCGTATGATATGCCAGGGATGTTCGCCCCAAGCCAACCTTTTCTGTGTTGATGGTATTGTGGCGGTTGCCATGGTTATTATTTTCTACTGTTTTTGCTGTTTATAGTTCTGTCATTATTATATTCATATTTTTCGAGCTGCATGTTTTATTTATAGTTCCACTTAAATATAGCGCTACCAGCTTACAGCTATATTTTTGGTGACCCCGACTTTGTCTTAGTACTAATAGCAGCCTCAGGAAGCGTCGCTGCATTAGAATTCTGACTCGATCAAAATTTTATTGGAACTATAACCGACGGCGACGGGATGACCGAAGAAGAGCAGTGGTCATCTGCTAAATCTTTTGGTGAGACATGCCGTGTAGGAGTGCGGGTGCCTCCCTTTTATGCCGAGAAGCCGGCATTGTGGTTCGCGCAACTGGAGGGTCAATTTATATTGGCCGCAATCACAAGCGACTCCACAAAGTTTTACCACACTATCGCCCAACTCGAACCACAGTACGCCGCCGAAGTCGAAGATATCATCACTTCGCCACCCGCCTCCGGTAAGTACGACAAGCTCAAAGCTGAGCTTATCAAGCGCTTATCAGCGTCACGAGAAAAAAAAGTGAAGCAACTTTTGGTACACGAGGAGCTAGGCGATCGGAAACCTTCACAGTTTTACCGTCACTTGTCAAATCTGGCGGGACCCGGAGTACCCGACGATTTCTTGCGGACATTATGGGCAAGCCGCCTGCCTAGCAGTACGCAAGCCATCATAGCCTCGCAAACAAAGGCTGACTTGGACGAGTTAGTAGAACTGGCGGATCGTGTTCATGATGTGGTTGGTTCTCAAGTTGCGGCTACCGCCGCTATTACCCCTATCGCACCGCCAGCTTTATCCGGGTACTCTTCATGCTCCGAATGCTCTGAAGTGGCGGCGTTGACCAAGCAGGTGGCGATTCTAGCGAGCAGATTGGACCGCATGTCGCGTTCGGGCAGCCGTAGCAGGGGACGTCAACGATCCAACTCTCGTACCGGGCATCGTTCTAACTCCCGATCGCCACGTTGCCAGCAGTACTCTCACTGCTGGTATCACCGGCGATTCGGCGATCGGGCAACGAAGTGTACAAAACCCTGCGATTTTCCGGCGGGAAATGCAAGAGGCAGTCGTTAATGGCGACAGACGATTGTCAAAGTGCTGGTCGCTTATTTGTAACCGATCTTAAGTCGAAGACTCAGTTTCTGGTCGACACCGGCAGCGACCTCTGTGTTTTCCCACGGTCGGCTACACCAGGACCACGACGTTTAAAGACGGACTATGTGTTGTGCGCGGCTAACGGAACGGCAATTAATACTTATGGATATATTCATTTAAATTTAAACTTAGGTTTGCGCCGCGATTTCGCCTGGCGATTTATCGTTGCAGACGTCTCGCGGGCAATAATAGGCGTTGATTTTTTAAGTTTTTTTAACCTGATTGTCGATTGCAGGCATAAGCGGCTAGTAGATAGTAATACTATGCTTGCAGCCCCTGCTTTGCCTGCGCAGTTGTCCGATGTTATATCCTCGGTAAAGGTGATTACTGGTGAGTCTACATTTCATGACATATTAAAAGACTATCCTAACATCACTCGCCCTCATGGCATACACCGCACACCTACACACAATACAGTCCATCATATTCACACTACACCTGGCCAACCGGTTTCTTGCACACCGCGTCGTCTAGCCCCTGACAAGCTTAAGATTGCGAAGGAAGAGTTTGAAGCAATGCTGAGGGATGGCATAGCCAGGCCATCCAACTCACCGTGGGCATCACCGCTGCATCTGGCTCCAAAGAAGAATGGGTGGCGACCCTGTGGTGACTACCGCATGTTAAATGCCAGAACAGTCCCGGATAAATATCCAATTCGGCACATCCACGACTTTTCACATAGTCTTGCCGGTTGTACTATATTTTCAACAATAGATTTAGTTAAGGCATATAACCAGATTCCTGTTAGCTCTGAGGATATTCCGAAGACTGCTATAACCACCCCATTCGGGCTCTTCGAATTTCCTTTTATGGGATTTGGACTCCGAAATGCTGGCCAGACCTTCCAGAGGTTTGTTGATGAGGTGACGCGTGGGTTGGATTTTTGCTACGCGTATTTGGACGATTTTTTAGTATTCTCTCAAAATCCCACCCAACACGCTCATCACCTACGCCAGCTCTTCGCCAGGCTTCTGGAATATGGGCTGGTCATCAACACAGGTAAGTGCATCTTCGGCGCCAGTGAGGTAACGTTTCTTGGTTACCGTATCTCGGCCGAGGGCACTAAGCCACTGCCTGATAAGGTAAAGGCTATCGCGGAGTACCCAGTTCCCAAGACCGTGCGGGAGCTTCGCAGATTTCTGGGTATGATTAATTTTTACCGTCGTTTCATGCCCAAAGTAGCTCAACATCAAGCTCCACTAAACGCTTTGCTTACTGGTTCCGTAAAAGGCTCACACCCAGTGCATTTTACTGACACAGAAAAGGAAGCCTTCAACCATTGCAAGATGGGTTTGTCTGAAGCCGCATTGCTTGCTCACCCAGACTGCGATGCTAAGCTCGCTCTAGTCACTGATGCCTCAGACATAGCGCTAGGTGCCGTCTTACAGCAACGTAAGGATGGTAATAAAATGTGGCAGCCACTGGCATTCTTCTCTCTAACACTAAGTCCATCGCAAAAGAAGTATTCACCTTATGACCGTGAGCTTCTTGCAATCTACGAGGCAATTAAACATTTCAGACATATGGTTGATATGTCTGAAATGTCATATAGTCATATCACGTCGGGGTCACCAAAAATATAGCTGTAAGCTGGTAGCGCTATATTTAAGTGGAACTATAAATAAAACATGCAGCTCGAAAAATATGAATATAATAATGACAGAACTATAAACAGCAAAAACAGTAGAAAATAATAACCATGGCAACCGCCACAGTATCAAATTTATTAATAATGCCAGTAATCTCCCGCTTTTGATCAGCGGTTAAATTGTCGTAATCCTCTAGACCACTGTTAAGAGACAGCGACTCTACAGGACTACGGTCGCTAAAGTGGGAGAAATTAATATTTTGAGAAATCAATTTATCGCCTAACTGAAATTGTTGCCAGAAGTCTACACCAAATATAAGGGCAGTAGTGATCTCTGGGACAACATAAAACTTAAGAATTCTAACAGTAGAATTGTAATTTATTGGCAAACATATGCAGCCAAGGCACTGCAAATGAGAGCCGTCTGCGGTAATTAAACTAAAGTCAGGGTTGATGCCTTTCAGCTCAAACCCTAAATCTAAAAAGGTATGGTGCGCCCCCTTGCCCAGCACTGAGCAAGCCGCACCAGAATCTAGTAAACCTAAAACATTCAAGTCTAGGATCTTTACTACTAGATACGGTCTAACATCATTGTCCCGTTCAGTGAACAAGACCTTATCAGAGACAGACTCAGAGAGATAGGCTCGTACTGAACCGCGAGAAGATTTTTTAATAAGGCCCTGACTCACTAGTTTTTTGGCTGGTCCTTGCAATTGGGGCACTCGGGTGCTTTCACTCCCTTATGACCACAACGGAAACACACCAAATCCCTCGATTGTGTACAACTGTACGCAGTGTGGCCAGTCTCACCACAGCGGAAGCATTTGCGTTCGCTCGAGGTCGATGGTTTGGTCACGGCGGAGACCTGCTGAGAAGAATTTTGTACAGTTTTACTCTTTTTAGGGTGTAAGTCAGAGGTTATACTACATTTCTCTAAAACCGGTTCCTGGAATGCATCAGCCCTGGCACGTGCCAGTTCCAGTCGCTTCCCCAATCGCTTGAGGTCAGCAATAGAGTTGACATCATGAAGTGCCAGTTCTTTCATGTATTCGGGCCTAATATTGTGCATAAGGATGTCCAGTTGTTCCTCGCAGGGCAATCTACACGAAAGGCGAGAGAACATCGCCTGCATAGTTGCGAGGTAAACTCCTAAGGTCTCAGTTCGAGATTGGGTACGTTGCCTAATTTCATTACGGAGACGGTAATCATAATCAGGTATGTTAAAAGTCTCTCTCAACTCATCCAACATACCCTCATATGAAGTAAAATTATTTTTATTGGTACGGAACCAAGACAAAGCCGGGCCGTCCAATAGGTCAGAAAAAGAAACAAGAATTTTTTCTTTTGAGACTTCACGAGCAACTCGAAGCTCTTCTAATCTCTCAAGAAAGACACGAATACATGAAGATCCGTCGTATCTCAAATTAAAAGAATTTAAATTTATGGGTTTATCCCTAATTACAAAATTACCAAAATTATCAGAACTAATCGCGTTGGGTTGTGTCGAGCGGCCCCCCTCCACTACAGGTGAGGCGTATACTACTGAATTACGAAGGATAGGCTCAGATTCCTTCTCTGACCCATCAGTGTCAGAGTCGCTTACTGGTTCTGCCACAGACAGAACTTTTACCAAACGGTTACGGATGCTGGATAGCTCCGGACAGTCCAAACCACATCTAGCCAACCTATCGAGGAGATAATTCGCCCTAACTTCAACCCTATTCCGATTTTTATCTAAAGAGATGTCACCTGATGAGATGATACCCTCCAGTTCGCCGACCTTGGGCTCGCAGACCCCCAACTCAGAAGAGGCAACAGCAGGCACTGCCGCGCTGGCCTTTATGCTACCGCGCCGGGCAAGCCGCAACGCAGTGCGCATCACCCAGCAGGCAGACAACCGAGGCTTCAGGATCCACTGGAAAACCCATGGCAGACAATTCATGAGAAAGTTCATCCTTTCTTAAATAGTTGATATATTTTAGCAGTTGAGCCATGATGTATCACAACTCAATTTCAGTTAACAGTATATAAAAAAAAATTCTATAATAGAATTACCCCAAGTATGATCTTGTTACAATGGTTATCACCGGTAAACGAATTACTGAGTGAGGTTCAATCTAAATTTTATAATGCAAGTCCAATTTAGCTTAAAAACTTAAAGTGCAAAATGTTAAAATTTTGTGAGGTAGAAAGCAAATAAAAAAATTGAATATAATAGAGTGACTCCAAGTATTATCTTGTTACAATGGTTATCACCAGCAAACGAATTACTGAGTGAGGTTCAATCTAAATTTTATAATGCAAGTACAATTTAGCTTAAAAACTTAAAGTGCAGAATGTTAAAATTTTGTGAGGTAGATAAAAAATAAAAAATTGGATAATTAATTCCAAATTACACAGTTAGGAAATAAAACATCTATGTGTTTTATGTCCACTATAAACAGAAGTTACTAATGTAGATTTTCAATCATTACTTTTAAATAACCGCTTGGGTATTAAGACAATTGAAAGTCTTTTGTCTATAAGGTATGATATACCGAAGTTACAAATTAAATTCTGAAATATAACTTTTAAGTACAAGGTTAGGTATTAAGACAACTCAAAGTCTTTAGTATTCAAAGATATACAGAAATTCCAAGTAAAAGTTTGAACAATTATTTTCATACACAAGGTTGAAAATAATTCTATGTTCACAAAATAAACTGTAAAGTAATTTAAAAAAGGTAAAATATTACCTAAATGCAGATACTGAATTCAACTGTTACTATTTAAAAGTTTGTGAGGTAGTTACCAGAAAATTATATTATATATAAAAATAACTTTCTGACCTTGAGCAATAACAGACAATGTCACTTACAAAAAACACATAGTTTGGAAGCAATAAAAAAACGTTTAAAAAAATAAAAAGCTAAAAAAACAAAAAAGAAGAATAAAAGATTGCCAAAATGTTAACCAAAGTGACCCAAATAGTGTCAGTTCTATATTTTTGAATTTTGAATTTTGTTGTATTTTCCTCGCCACCAAGGTGATGTAGGTAGGGCCGAGAAAAATACAGAAAAGGTAGAAAATTACTGCTTAACTGACCAAAGCACACCTAATACGTCCTGGCTAGTGATAGACGGAGTGCTCCTCTGAAGCGAGAATCCCTCAGACCCACACACAAAGCGTACCCTCAGAGGTTAAGCCCCACGTTGGGCGCCATTTGTAACCTTTTACCTTATGATAAACGGCTACTCACCGGCTTACCCAGCGGCAGGAACACGAGCTCAATCCCAGGGCGCCTTGTCTCAGAGGGGTTCGGGTATGGTACGGCTATGTGTGTGAGAGGTAAGGGGACACTTCAAAGAAACAACTCTTTTCTATTGCCTCCAAATTAGTTTTATATTAAAATATAATAAGTTCACAGAGAAAGTTGCTCAGGAATACAATAGTCTTCTTAAGATTAGAGCCGGAAGAGACTTCGCCTCAAGGTGGACAAAGCACTTCTTAAGTTATTAGTTGAACTTTAGGGTTCAACACAAAAAAATTAAATGAAGGTATATGCGAAAAGTCAAAATTAGTAACTATACGTGACCTAGGTGTCCTGGATCGTGGATGGAAGGCTAAACAGTTGTCTGCCCACTCGGATGCCCTGCGAGATGACGGGAAAACACCCTTGCTGATACTTGGGCCGCCACCGCAGACCCGATGGTAAGTGGATTCTCTTCGACCGCCAGACACAGGCCGTGCAGTTCTTTCCCCGAACTATGAGCCCTTCAGACAAAATTATACGATGAGAATCATCTTAACTAAACTAAGCAGACTATATCGGCGCAGAAGAACATGAGCAAACTTACCAATAGTTGGGAAATGCACTGAATCTAACTTTAAATTATGACAGATACTTCTCGAACACAGAGAAAAAGTTTAGTAACTAAACAGTTTGCAGGAGTTACCACGAGAACTGAAGACTGAGGATATGACCTCCGGGAGCTGCGATCTCGACTTATATAGACCCAAACTGAGAAACGTCCAGAAGTAAACACAATTTAACATACATGGGTTATCATTCATACATCTCTCAGCTGGCCATATAGTACGTGGTTGACAGAATGTCAGAACTGTCATATTTGACGTTGAAATCGAAATTGTATTCACAAACCAATATATAATCTATGAAACAACATCGATTTATACTAGCGCCATCCTGCGGCAACCAACGCGAACCCACCACGGTCTCGCAAGCATCGAAGCAAGCGTCGCTGCTAAACAAAACAATAGATGGCGTCAGATGAATATTTAAGATCTTACAACTTCAGGATGACAAAAGAGAAGTTTTATGGTATAGTATTTATGTTTCGTACCATATTAAGCAAATTATATCACAAAAATTTTAGTAGTTTATGTACTTAATAATTTTAATAAATTATTTTAAATTCGATTCATTCGATTCATTTGTGTATAGTCAATTGTGCTATATTCTTGCAAGACGCTTCACTATGACAAGTGGGCTTGTCTATGTAATACAATAATTTTAGGGGTATGATTTTGTATAAAAAATACGATATAAAAAAAAAGACATGAACTGTCATTTTTATCATCCTACATTAGACAGAGTATAGGTGATTAGGTACTCCTATATTACTCAATGATTTTTTGAAATATTTTAGCAATAAAATTGTATTTTCCATAAAGATTTTACAATAAAATTAATAATTTTTCGAACTAGGGTCGAGCGAGTGAAGCGTCTGTAATGGCGTCTTGCACTTTTTGCATTAAATAATTCTAATTGAAAATCAAATCTAAATAACAAATATCAATTCAACGTGTTGCCAGATGTTTTTAATGTGTTTTAATTTTTTGTAAAATCTAAAATAAATTCTCTTAGCAAAACATACAGTTATGAATATTCGAGGCGAGAATTGAAATCAAATATTTCATTTGTGTAAAAATATTTTATTTGTGTAAAAATGAAGAATATTGCTTCCAATATAGAGTATAAATTAATTTTGCAACAGAAACACGCTTCTCGCGAGAGGCTCGTTGCTACTTCTTCTTGCAATAAGTAGCAACGAGCCTCTCGTGAGAAGCGTGTTTCTGTTGCAAAGTTAATTTATACTCTATATTGGAAGCATTAAGTTCATAAACAGCACTGTATCTAGGTATATCTTTATCTAATGAAGCCTACCAGCTGCGCGGCGCCGTAATTAATTATTGCCGGTGTTATTAATTATTTACAAAAAAGACATTGATTATTAATGTTTTTGTTAGTTACACCCATTTTATAATGTCCTAGTTACCCCTGGTTTAAAGTTATTTTTTTAAATGTTTATTTTAGAAATTTGTAACAAAAAACTGTTCATTCATTGTCATGACATAATCAGGGTTTAAATTTTCTTTTTTTTTATTATTAATATTTACAAAATCTACTATCAGATGTTCATTAATATTTACACCTTAGTACGCCTGGTTCAAGTACTTTTACATTGTAGGTATGAGTTTCATTTTTATTTTTATAAGTTTTGGAGTGTCATGACAACTATTCTAAATACTGTAATTATTCTAGTCTAGGCTATAATAATGTGGATAGATTTTATTTTGTTCGTTCTCATTATTATCTGTGATTTTTACATACGTTACATGTGTGTATTTTAGTAATAAGTACCAAATGAATCAATAAAATTGATGTTAAAATATTCAAAATTGATTTTATTATAGATCATGGTAACCCACTATATTTAAAATATACCTTGCATGATACACATATGCCAAGTAATACATGCTACTGGGAGCTCCTGGCAATGCACAGGGGCCCCGGCCAATAGGTCGTTGAATACAAAAACGACAAGAAATGTACATATTCGATTTTCACATAACATAACATAACATAAACTCAAGCCCATATCCCCGAAAAGGTAGGCAGAGGTGCTAGCACCCACATTTCGCCAGTTTATGTTTAGATCCCAATGTAATTATAACACTTTTGTATGAGACTGTACTGAGCCGATTTAATAAAATGATAGTGTCCGTAACGTCTTCGAAAAAATAAATAAATTTGGAAGTACACTTAGGGACACAGTGTCCGTAGAATTTGTGTCCCAAACGTCTTTGACTCACCTGGTCGGCCTACGGTCACTGATGCAGACCCGTGGTACATCTTATAGTTGGACTTGGTTGGGCTACGAGTAGGTACCCAATTTATAATTATTTAAGTAAGTACTTAACCGCGGTAGCCTAGTGGTTTGGGTAATGGACTGCTGAGACAAGGTCTCGGGTTTGATCCCAGGTTCACCATGGCACACACCAATGACTTTTCGATGCTTTTCGAAGTTATGTGTTATCGCAGGTTTATTAGTGCCTCAAAGAGCACGTTAAGCCGTCGGTCCCGGTTGCCATACAAACATCTATGGCAGTCGTTACGGGTAGTTGGAGCCCACAAAAGTCCAACCAGTCTAACTTGGAACTTCGATATCGCCATTGGTCATAATGACCATTGGTTGTGGAGGTCAGATGGCAGTCGCTCCACGGAAAATATCGAAGTTCAGCCGCATCACAGTTAGACTGGAAAGCCGACCCCAAATGAGTTGGGAAAATGGTTCAGAGAATGATGATTATATAATCCTATAATTTATTGATTCGAAAATTATACTAATGAGTTTTAAAACATTTACAATTCTAATTTTGTTTCTTTAAAATTTAAATCGAAAAAAGTTACTCGTATAACTAAGTTTCTTGTTTGATTGCCATCCATTTTGATTTAGGCGTAAAGTCCGCTCGCTTTGCTTGTCCCTGATAACAGTTGATACCGATATTCAATTAATTTTGTGTTCGTGTGTACTTTGTCTGCGATATGAACCGTGTAAACGAAAATTTCATTCAATTTTCTACTTTATTTTCATTCAGTCAATCGTATTATCTATATCTATACTAATATTATAAAGAGGTAAAGTTTGTGTGTTTGTTAAATTGTAAAGGGTAATCTCGGGATCTACTGAACCGATTTTAAAAATTCTTTCACCAATAGAAAGCCACATTATCCGTGAATGTCATAGGCTGAATATCATCACGCTACTGCCCAAGGGAGCGGTGCAATAATCATAAATGTGAACGATTCCGGTAGATTTCCATACATTTTAAGAAAACTGATAAATTATGAGCAAATTATGTGAGTTAAAAAGGGTGCATCGGGATTCGAAATACGCCACGAGCGAAGCCGGGGAGAGTCAGCTAGTCTATATATATCTATCTTTTATTATAGTCTATATAATAAAAGAAAGTCGTGTTAGTTATATTACTTATAACTCAAGAACGGCTAAATCGATTTGGCTGAAAATTAGCAAGGAGGTAGCTTAGGACCAGGACGACATAGGATACTTTTTATCCTTTTTTTAGTAAAGAGTGGAGTGGAGAATGGAAGTGAAGAGTGGAGTGGAGAGTAGAACTGAATTTTAATATATGTTATTACGAAAATTAGACCTCAGTTTTTTATTTTGTCACGTTAAAATTTCTGCAATCGGTATAACTGATCTGAATTTTACAAGCAAACCCGCGGTTCATACTATCTATATACAAATAAATAAAATTGAAGTGTCTGTTTGTAATATTAAAATAACTGCTTTCTACTACATGCATATGAATGTATATTCAGTACACATACCAAAATATATATTTTAAAAATTTTGTCTGTCTGTCTGTCTGTCTGTTTGTTCCGGCTAATCTCTGAAACGGCTACACCGATTTAGACGGGACTTTCACTGGCAGATAGCTTATGTAATAAAGAGTAACTTAGCTTACTTTTTTTTATTATATTCCACGCGGACAAAGTCGAGGGCACAGCTAGTGATCAATAAAGTCTACGACATATCTGCCCATTGTCTTGTTGGCTAAGAATGAGAATACTGCGTTGTGAGATGCCTTAGCCGCCTATTCCGTTTAATTGAAATCCCGCCATTGAAATGCGCGCCCTTCGATAAAATTAAACGTAATAATTATTTCTTGGTATTTTGGTTCAAACATCCGACGTGAAGTATTCGCTGAATTCCACGAGAGAGATTTCTATGTACAGGTTCCATTGTGGCTATATTTATACTGTATAAGGCCTGTAGACAAGTTTCAAAAGTCTAAATCGCTAAGGAATAGAACGTCGCCGGCATACGATGTGCGCGCCGCGGCGGAATCACGAGCTAGGCCCGTAGCCAAGTGGCAAAATTATTCTATTCGATCGAATCGTATCGTTTCGAATAGTTTAGGTCGACCAATCACACTCCAGCTCGTGATTTCGCCGCGGCGCGCGCATCGTACGCCGGCGACGAGCTTAGATGTGATTGGTCGACCTAATCTATTCGAAACGATAGCGATTTCCGCTATGACACTTGTCTACGGGGGCTGGAGTGTGATTGGTCGACCTAAACGTTTCTATTCCTTAGCGATTTAGACTTTTGACACTTGTCTACGGGCCCTGAGAGTAAGTGATGATATATTTTGGTCGACTATGGAGCACGCTTGCCATCGTCTTCCCATCAGGTGGTTCATGTGTTTGTCTGCATCCTAAGTGGTATAAAAAAACTGTCAAATGTAAGTTACTTTCTATGTTGCAACAGGTGTGTTAAAGGTTAGTACATTCAAAGACCATGTTTGGTATATTCAAATAAACAAACAAAGTCTTCAGATTTTTTACCCGACTGCTAAGAAGGGTTAAAAAGTAAATGTATGTATGTATGTATGTATGTATGTTATGTTTGTAAGATTCTTTATTACCTCATATCTTGTAAACCACTGGACGGATTTCTTTAATTAACATATCGTTAGATTCGTCTCGGCAACCCAAGTGTTCTTAGATAGGTGACGAGGAAAAAAAAAAAAAAAAATTGCATACGGCAATATATGGGATATATAACAACAAATTATTAACGAGGTGATTTACTCCATAAATTTATAGCAACACTACCCACTGTATTCAAATTATAATTATAACTTTGAATATGTTTGTTTGTTTGTTCAATGGGTAGGTAACTCCGTTAATATGTGTTCTCCATATTAATTGTTTCAGGGAAGACGTATTATTGTTAATTGTGTTAGTTTAGTACACCTTGATATGTTAAGGTGTGGTTTTGGCGTACCGACAGATTATATTATTTGATTTTGTATGTGGTCTTCTTCTTCTTCAACCTAGCGTTAATCCCAGTCGTATACAAAGTTTTCACCTCGGAGTCTGGGATCCGCCTTACCAGTCTTAACTGCGGATTTGGCTGGACCTTGATGTTTTCCGTGAAGCGACTGCCATCTGACCTTCACAACCAAATGGTGACATTAGGCGATATCAAAGCATTGTATGTAGTGCCATACGTAAATATGTTAGGGTGTTGGTAAGCTAAAGGGAGTCTCGGGAATGAGAGACAGATACCATTCATACTATAATGATGGCTCGCAGTTTGACGACTGGTAGGCAGAATAAAACACATGTACTTACCTAGTGGTAAACAATTTCCAAGTCTTTATTGTGCAGGAATGAGAAACGAATTCCCCAAATACATAATCTCTTCGTTATAACCATCGTGTTGTGTTCCTGGCGGTAAATAGGGTGGGCAGAGCCCATCCCTCCTCCCCCTCACTCCTTCCTAGCCCTTTCACCCTCTAAGGATCGGCAGCGCGAGTGTGATGCCCCTGATTTTACACACGTCCATAAGCCATCAGGTGATCGCTTTCCATCAGCTAGGCTGAGTGCTTGTCTGCCACCTACTTAAAACAAACAAGATTAAACAATTAGGCATATTAAAAGACGGTTTCATGGAGGTAGGACACGATGGTATCTCTTGTCCGAAATGAGCTGTCCGACTGGGGTAGTACCTCCGCCCTACAGAACACCGCGGCCATCATAACCATCGTGTTGTGTTCCCGCCGTCGCGTCGCCGGTAAGTAGGGTAGCCAAAGCTCACAACCCTCCCCTCTCAACCTCGCCGAAACTCCTCAAACCCCTCAGAGTTTGCACATGTCAGTAGGCCACGGTGACCGCTTTCCATCAGCTACGCCATGTGCTTGTCTTCCACCCAAGTAGTATAAAAAACTCTTCAATTGTACAATATTAGTTAAGAGTAATTTACGAATCGTATTCGTGATCTCGTTTCTCATTTACATTCGTGTTGGAAACGTCTCCTAATTGCAATTTACAGCAATTTAAATTAAATTCCAACTCACTTAATAAAAGAAAGTGTACATTGTAATCTCAGTTGACACGAATAAGGAAGTTCCTACCTACCTCAGTAGTGTAGGTGGTGAGTACTCTGTAGGGAGAGCACGAAATTTCTTTAGAATAGTAAGGCGTTAAACAGACGGCGACAGGGCGGGCAGGTCATTCCGCGCACGCTTAGGCTATGGAACGATCTCCCTGCAGTGGTTTTCCCTGGCGGCTACAATATGGGGTTCTTCAAGAAGGGCATTAGAAGGTTTTTGCAGGGTCGGCGGCGCGAGTGTGACGCCCCTGGTGCTGCACGCGTCCATAGGCCACGGTAACCGCTTTCCATCAGTGTGGGCCGTGTGCTTGTCTGCCACCTAAGTGGTATAAAAAAAAAGGTCTTTTTAACCGCGAAGTAATATTGACCGCGTCTGCCCATCGATGCACGCGACTGCCCTCACCGTGATAACAAAGCGCCACTAGTGCCCGCCGGGCACCCGCGGCGCGGTCTTTTTGTCCTTCGTGTGCGTTGGTAGTATAGGATTCCTTTCGGGGCTATCGTTCGCGTTGAAATTGACCGGCGCTGCCCGCGCCTCCGTGTGCTCGATGCCAAAACGTATCGTATTCGAAAACCTCCGTAGCGTTGCAGTAGAGCGTTTGACTGAGGTCACGGGTTCGATTCCCGCTCACTTACAGTGAGCTCTGGCTACTCACGTAACAGCTAACACCCCGGCGCTAGAAGACCCCAGACAGGGGTGATCACCCCTCCGTGTGCTCGATGCCAAAACGTATCGTATTTGAAAACTTCCGTAGCGTGGAGGAAGATCGTTTGACTGAGCTCACTTGTTCAATTCCCGCTCACTTACAGTGAGTGGCTGCCCTATTTAACACCTAACACCCTGGCGCTAGAAGACCCCAGACAGGGGTGATCACCGTGGAAATTTCCACCCGAAAAAAAAGGGTGGTCAAAATTCAACCTAAATCACCTTGGATGATACCCACAGGAGAACATACACTAGTCATTAAATCCCACTTCGTTTACTATTTGATCGGTAATTATAGCTAATCGTTAATCTGGAATCCAATATGCTGAGTTGATTTCATGGAATCATTATAAGTAGGTCGAGGGCCCCCTTGGGCATAGTCAGGAATAAACGAAGAAATAAATTTCGACTAATGGGCAGTATGAAACACCTGTTTACCTCAAAATGCTTACTGAGCACCAAATACCTTACTAAGTTATAACCTCCTTTTTTAGGGTCCCGTATTTATTTTATTACTAGTGAAAAAAAAAATTGAATTGTGAGTGAAAGAAAAAATAATAATGGTCGGTGTAGTATTCATGAATGTATTTTATCGACTCGTGTAACACACTCACAGAACAAAAAATACGTCTAGTAGAAGTAGCAAAGAGGGGGGGAAGGTTGCGTCACCGAAAAGTGTAAAATAAGGTGTGTACCTAAGTAAACTTTTATTATATTTTAAGGTAAAATATATGCATCCAGCGAGAAGTATAGTAGAAGTTTGTGTGAGTATATTTTTTGGCGACAACGATTTCTTTGTATTTTTACATTTTTTACTTAGATACTACTTCTACTGTTTTTAGTAGAACAGTCTTTATACTGAGTTAGAAGTTTATAAAGCAGCTACCTACTAGTGCTATAATCACAAATCGCAATACTAGAACAATACTACCTACTTGAAAGTTTATAAAACAGTTACCTACTATAGCTATAATCACAAATCGCAATACTAGAACAATACTACCTACTTGAAAGTTTATAAAACAGCTACCTATTATAACTATAATCGCATATCGTAATAGTGGAAACAGCTCTACCTACTTGAAAGTTTATAAAACAGCTACCTATTATGACTATAATCGCAAATCGCAACAGTAGAACAGCTACCTACTATGACCTACTTGAAAGCTTATAAAACAGTTACTTACTATGGCTATAATCACAAATCGCAATAGTAGAATTAGCCCTATACATATTTTTAATTCGAGACTATGTATGTATGTATGTATGTATGTATGTATGTATGTCCATTTCTTTGGCACGGCCTACAGCCTAAAGGGCTTGACGGATTTTGACATGCGAGGTATCATTTTATTCGTCATGATTGTGTGAGTGACACTGGGTATATTAAAATTTCTAGAAAATAAATTAAAGTTTATAAAACAGTTACCTACTATGGCTATAATCACAAATCGCAACAGCAGAACGCACACACATCTCATAATACAATACAACTATGGAGGCGTGTGTTCATATAATTAGTTTTGTTATGTAAAGTAGATCTAAAATATTCAAGCTAAGTAATATTGCTATATGGCCTGCTATCCTAAGATTTGCATTTTGTTAGCTAAACAAAGACCCGACTGATACAACACGCTGGGAACTATCGTTAAGGTTCATATTGGTTACATTTGAGCATCCTACACATGGGGCTTGAACTACTTATACTCTTCAAGATTTCATGAAAAAAATCTGCTGTTTAAAAAACTATTTAAATACAAGCTTTTATGATTTTCAATATTGCATTGTCATGGGACTTACATAAGTATGACAAAATTCAGCTCAGAAAACCAGAAGTGGTCGAAAATTTGATTGTAGGATAAAAGCTTGTCAAGTATAAAACAGTGTTCATTTTTTTACTGTAAATAAGCTGATATAAAAATTTCAAATTAATACAACTTCCAGGCGATATTTGTATTATCAGTTGACTTTACTGACTAGTACCTACTTATCTACTAGTTGCTAACGTATTCCGCCGGTCCTAAATCCATAAAAGTTGGTAGTGTGCGTGTCAGCTGATCAATGTTACATAACATAACATAAACTCACGCCTATATCCCCAAAGGGGTAGGCAGAGGCGCTAGCACCCACACTTCGCCAGTTTTTGTTTAGGTCCGAATGTAATAGGTGGCGAGCCTATTGCCATTAACTGGGCACTTATAAACCCGCGATAAACACACACATAACTTCGAAAAGCATCGAAAAGTCATTGGTGTGTGCCATGGTGAACCTGGAATCGAACCCGAGACCTCGTCTCAGCAGTCCATCACCCAGATCACTAGGCTACCGCGGTTTTTCAATGTTATCGCCCGTGAATTACGTGAACGAAGTCCTAATATTCAATGTACTAGTGAATTTGTGATGGCTATAAGTAGCTCAAGCCCCCCTGTGAAGGATACTCAAATGTAAATTAACACATTGTATATAAGAGAATTTCAAATAACCAGAGTATTTGCCCTGCAAAGGGACTGGGTCGCTCCGTTCAAGTATTGTCCACGATTCTTCGAAGTGAATTTTGAATTTTGAAGTATTTTCGCATAAACATGTGCTCTCTTGCCAGACGTGCAGCTGTGATTTACATAACGATGTGATATATTATGGATGTAGTTTATTCAGAATATTTGCAAGTTCAGATGATGGTGCACTGCGTTGGGTTCTTGGGTATCAGTCTTTGTTTAGCTTGTTGGATGGCCGAAGATATTATACTAACTACGTTATCATAACAAGGATAAGCGATTCGATACAATTTCGATTCGATTTTTTATCGGTCACGTCATTAAGTTTTTACCTCACCTGATGATAAGCTAAAGGTAAAGTCTCAGGAATGAGATCAACATTACATACAATGATAGTGCCATAATGGTGGCCCTCAGATTGACGGCCTCATCAAATACCCGCATAAAGGATCCGGGACTGTAGGAAGAAAAAATAAATTCCAGGTCTTTTTGGTGCGGCAGAGAAAAGAGGCGCCGAACCGCTTGTTCTTGATGGAATTGTTTGCAGGGTATGAGGGTGATATCACAACCTTGCACGTGTGGTTCTGTATAGGAAATGAGAGGCTGGGACTAGCTTGTAGAGCTTATCGGAACACACCATGGTGGAGTCGGTAAAATACAAAAAAAAAACGTTTAGTAGCTTTTGCGTACGGTCGAAGACAATAGTCCTTTATCACCTTAAGGTCGAAAATCCCGTGACAAGCGCCGCTGCGCGCGCGCGGCCCCGCCAGGCCAGTGTGTGTGTGTGTGTGTGTAATGTGTAGCTAGACTAGAACAACAAAATATGAGTAGTTCGTGTTAGACAAAGATAACGATATAATAATTATGTTCGTTTTCAAAACTGTATTATTCTTTACATCTGCTATGATTTTATTTCAAATCTACCTTCATACTTTTTACATTTTATGTTGATCTACTGATAAATTCTACCTAAGAAACATATTTTATTCATCAAGCTGATATTAATTTATAAATGAAACACAAAAAGTGTTATTGCAATATTGTAGGGTTCGAACCATCAACATTTGCATTTTCATAAACCTCATGCTAAAACCACTCGTCCACGGGTTGCTTGAGTAGTAACTACGAAATTATCAATGATATTCCTACGGAAGAACAATTTATGTATGTGTGTATATTATCTTAAAAGAAAAAGCTCATAAGTAGTACTAGAATGTTGACGCCAAAGTTATGTAGGATTGACACTGCACTTTTGTTCCCTATAGTACATCAGGAACAAACAGACAAGAATTCAAAAAAAAATATATTTTGTGTTCAGACTCGTTCATATAACATAACCGTTCCATGACATGGCTCAAGTTTTGTTTTAATATCGCCAATACACAGACACAGCTGGACACAGCTTATTTACAATTTTATAATAGATATAGATGCAGATAATCTTCAAAATTATAATCGTTATAAATTCTATGGATTGAGTGATTTTAATCTCTAAAGATTATCTCCATTATGCCACCGTGTTCTGCATCGACGGACGCCCCACAAACATCAAAGACTTGTACCAAAACAAATCAACTATCTATGTAGCTATATATTTATCTATAAGTCCTCCAATTTCCCCTTGATTACTTCGATGAGTTTCAGGAATTTAACTTACACTGAAACTGGATGAATACCTTTCATGTTCAGTGTTTCTATCAGATTGTTTGTCATAATCATGGCATAGTTAAGTTATAATGGTGAATACCTAGTAGGAGTCAGAGGCAATAGGCTTGTGTCCTAATTAATAATAAATTTAATACAATACTTCTATACCCAAATGACCCCAAAAATACATTATTTTGATTTAAAAACACTCTAAACTTGTCGTTTTTGTGACGTCACGACCTCCCAAACGAACTTTTAAACACTTTTAAATTGGAATCGTGTTGTTATTGTAGGTAAGCTGACGTAAACACCACAGACTCTTAAACACAAACAATAATGCAAGATGTGACGTCACGCTCTCTGATTGGTGTTTGATGTCACGTGACCAAATGTCTAATTTCTCCAAATTTATTTTGTGAAAATAAAAGTCATCTTTATTTTGTATACCAAATATTACCAAACTATATTGCTTTTTGCTATATTTATAACAAGAATAGCCGGTAGGAACATATAGGTACCAACCCGATTTATTCTTGATGGTCAATAAACGGTTGAGATAAATTGTTAAAAAAAAATATTAGAAATACGCCAACTGGTGCAAAGGCATTATCACAATTAATGGAAAATTACCCGTTTTGTTGACATAAATGACTACTGCTCTTTTCCCCTAGATAGTAGCATGATAATATATAGATCACAACCTTCCTCAATAAACTAGATATTCAGCACCAAAGTAATTTTTCAATCGATCTAGTAGTTTCTAAGATGAGCGCGTTCAATCAAACAAATTGATTTAGAATTCAGCAATATGAGAATATCTGTCAAACTTTGAGTTCGGAATAATTTTCGCTGAAGCTATAATAATGTACCTGTATCAACCTTTCGTTTTAGAAGTTATCTAATTATTACACTAATTTAATATATATTTGGGCTAAATAACTAATTTATTACTTCAACACTATAGCAAAGTTCCAATTTGAACTCCACACGAATTTTGTTTCAATATATAAACTTCAAAATGGACATATCGCAACCCCCTTTATAACAATGCCATATCTGTCAACCTTTGAGTTCGGATCAATTTATTGTTGAAGCTATAAAACTATTAATTATTAAGCTATTAATTAGATAACTTATAAAGCAAAAGGTTCATCCTTTTGCTTTATAAGTTATCTAATTAATACACTGAATACATCATTATTATACAGGATGCAATGGTTCCTTAAAAATATTTAGGCTAAATAACTAATTTATTCAACACTTCAGCAAAGTTCTAATTTGAATTCTACACGAATTTTGTTTCAATATGTTTTAAAGTAGCAGATACATGTTGTATAACTCCATAAACTTCAAAATGGACATATCGCAATCCCCTTTACAAATGCCCCATTGTCACGACCACACGTCCTACTATCCACCTGCCAGCAGTTATTCATCTACGGTTTAATCAAACACGTGTGCTCCAGGCTTTGTAACACTAGCCAGCCATATCAGTATTCAAGTGCAGACGTTGATAAGAGCATATATGAAACTGAAATGAAATATGAATGCTTGTGTCATGTAAGCATGGACGTATTAACCTAAGGATAGATATCGCTGAAGATGAGGCTGCGTCTCAAAAGAGGTATCGAGTTCGAATCCTTCCGGACAGTACCAATGTGAATTTCACTTTGTGGAATTTATATGTGCTCATAATGATTTACCATCTGCTGACGGTGAAGAAAAAACATCGTGAGGAAACCCACATGTCCTAGATTCCTAGAAGAAATTCTAAGGACATGTCTGGTCTACCAACCCACATTAGGCCAGCGTGTGTGGATTAAGGTCTAAACCCTTTCAGCTCTCTTGTTAGAGGAGAGGAGACCCAGCAGTGGCATAAATTGGTTGCTATCAACCATGTGTTAGTGAATTTTGCGTTGCAACTTGTAACCAAATTTGATTTAAATGTGATTCCTGGTTAATTTTTCTTGCTGTATCTACGGTTTTTACACCATTTCACTATTACAAGACATGCTGCATCGAATGACACGACGGTATCTCCCGTCTGAACTGAGCAGTCCGATTGGGGTAGTACCTACAGAAGACCGCGGCCGCGGTAAGTAGGGTAGCCAGAGCTCACAATCCCCCATCTCCCCAATCCTTCCCTAGTGTGACATCTCTGATGTTGCACACGTCAATAGGCCAAGGAAACCGCTTTCCATCTGGTGAGCCGTGCGCTTGTCTGCCACCTAAGTAGTATAAAATAAATCGCACTTACCATGTGTAGTGGCTGAATAATGTGTGAGTGTGTGCGTATCGACTTGTACGTATATGTAAGTGGGCCGACTGTTATTTCATCAGTTTTATTTTTCAATGCGTTTCGTCCATTAATTTTATACGTCCATACTTCTAAGCATATTTGAAACTCGTATTATATTGAATATGAATGCTTGAGTGTCCTTATAGAATGCCTTGAAGTGAACATATAATATTGAAGACGTAACCAAGTTTGATTCATAAATTCTTTTTTGTTTTACCAATTACATTACAACGACCTGTCTCTTGATACCTCTTATATTTGCCGTATCGTAAAGACTTGGAATTATTAGGCCCGTATTATAAAATGATACATTGACTTGAGAACTATACACGAGAGAAAAAAATAAAACTTAGGTACTCTACATTCCCACTGAAAAAGCTCTTTTTCAATGCTAGAGACCTTTGAGTCGGTAAGTATAGAGATCTTTTTATATTGGTAATAGGCTCGTGTATGACCACAATCTCACCTGTTGGTAAGTGATGATATGGTCGACGGTAGGTTCATTGCCTAGACCTGAAACCTGTTCACTCTAGACTTGAAGACTCAGGTTTATAGCTTTCTAGAAACATACTCAGGCAGTACGTTTAAATCTTTTTTGTCTTTTAATTGCTTGGAGCAAAAATAGGGTGCCTATTTTTGCTCCAAGCAACTTCAGAGTGGTGATAGGCAAAAAAAACGTACCTTTTTTTCCGTGCGGAAATCCTCATGTATACCCACCCCGCGGCCAGCGGGGCAGGTTATGTCGGACTCTTAACGACTAAAACCGCACGCAGTCTAGGGTCTTCTGACGCCAGGGTGTAAGGTGGCCCTAAGTCTATTTGTATACCTTGATAATAAAAGCTTTTCTCTGAATTAATTATACTATATCGTCTTTCATTCATGTCTCTTACGCAGAACTGTAATCATAATTTCTTCGAAGTCGAGTTCCACAAAATTTGCACGAAAGCAATATCTGTTCTCACAATAAGAACACATTTCCATAGCAGAAGGTAAAAGATTGAGCTGAATTGAATACCAAATTATGGAAGGTTCCATTTTATTTTAACTGGAAACGAATGTTGAAAGGAATTTTTTTCTTCAGAAAAAGTCCTTGATATATTTTAGTGTAATATATTTGAAAGCATATTACTTTCAGCTATTTCAGACATAAAAGAGCGGTATTCTTGGAGCTGAATATAACCATCAACATAAAAAATATACTTTGTATTCAACGCTTTTATGATAGATAGACATTGGTAGGTAACTAAGCAGTGTAATTCGAATACACATTTTTCTCGAAGTGTTTATTCATGCACTTATATATTTAGTTTATGCGTTAGAAGAAGAAGTTGTGCTAATTGACTATTAACAAAAAATATCATTTAAAAAACCGGTCAAGTGCGAATTGATTTCACGTATGAAGGCTTTCCATTATACAGTAAAACAGCAAAAAAAATCATGTTGTCTTTGTAAAGAACTAGCTGTTGCCTGCAGGTCTGCTCGCGTGAACTTCTATTTCCGCTACCGTGATCAACGGGAACCAGTTCCCGGGATAAAAAGACTATAAAAATTTCAACCAGACCCATTCAGCCGTTTTTGCATGAAAGAGTAATAAATATACATTTAAACATCCAGAAATACATTCTTACAAACTTTTGCGTTTATAATATTAGTACGAAGAATGGGAGTGCGCTCTGGAATTGCACAACCTGATACCTCCAAGTCCTTTCCATCAACGAACGACCAGACGAACAGCGTCACGCCACCGCTATATGGTCGATATTCCACTCATACGCACAAAGCGCTTTGCTGACACGTTCATCGTGCGTACAGCTAAGGAGTGGAATTCCTTGCCTGAGTCTGTGTTTCCGGAAAGCTATAACCTGGGAGTATTCAAGTCACGAGTGAATAGGTTCCTTCTAGGCAAGCGTGATTCATCGTAGACCACATCGTCACTTACCATCAGGTGAGATTGAGGTCAAACGTAAGCCTATCATAAATAAAAAAAAAAAAAGAATGAAATCAACAGGACTTATCCACATAAATATTATCAAATGGGCCTTTAGAAGGCCAAGATTTTATCACTACCTAACCATCTGTTCACCTACATTTGTTACGCCGGCAAAATTTATATCGTGTGTGCCCTTACGTAGACAGATATTTGAATAGGACATTAAGGATCTGAAACCAAACCTGGGCCAACCCGAACAGCGTTACATTAATCGGCCCATAAACCTCTAAATTGGGCAATAAAACCGCAACTTGCATTTTGCCTTCATTAAATTTTATTCCTATGATCGTATTTCCTTACGAGGT
This sequence comes from Lithosia quadra, assembly GCA_963576445.1. Taxonomy (NCBI): domain Eukaryota; kingdom Metazoa; phylum Arthropoda; class Insecta; order Lepidoptera; family Erebidae; genus Lithosia; species Lithosia quadra. The sequence goes on along the minus strand of OY754884.1, from coordinate 15,603,794 downwards.
CGTGTAATGACACCTGATATCGGAGAATGGTGATGATAATGACACCAACGTTCTGAACGACTTTTAAATCATACGCAAGAATCGCTTGAACAATACGTTCATTATGCGAACAGTAAGGAGTGGAATGCCCTGCCTGAGTCTGTATTTCCGGACAGCTATAACCTGGGAGTCTTTAAGTCTAGAGTGAATAGGTTGCTTCTAAGTAAGCGTGCTCCATCGTCGACTAAATCATCACTTACCATCAGGTGAGATTATACTCACACGCGAGCCTATCGACTATAAAAAAAATGTTGGTTTAACTTTTCACTACAACTTTCCCAAAATAATGAAAGCCTGGTAATTTGAAACTTAACAAAATATGGCGTAGAGGTATGGAAGTAGAGCATTTGAATATTAAATCTGAGATCGCGTATTCGATTCCCGCTCACTGTAATAATGGTTTTCTTGGATATGTATATTTTCTCAAAGAAAATGTTAGTCATCAACTCAGTTGATCAGCCCTCGTAGACAAGTGTCACAACGTAAATTGCTAAGGAATCGAATAGATTACGACCAATCACATCCAAGCTCGTCGCCGGTGTACGATGCGCGCGCCGCGGCGAGATCACGAGCTGGAGTGTGATTGGTCGATCTAATCTTTTCTATTCCTTAGCGATTTAGACTTGTGACACTTGTCTACGGGCCCGTAGCAGATTAGAGTGTTCTCCTTGTAAGGGTCTGTTTGCGGGTTCAAATACCGTCCTAGATGTTTACTTTTTCTTTCCTAATCAATATCAATCAAATCAATAAATAAGATACGCTTACCTAAACTCTAGATAGCGCTACTATTACGAGTATTATATTCTGTGATAGCGCTGCCAGAAATAAATTTCCGATTGAATTTGCACGTAAACACTCTACAAAAAACAGCAATTCTACCAAATTCGTATTCTGTTTGACACGAACTCAATATTGTATATAAAATGGATACAATATATCACTATAGGTGGGGTCAGTGAATTTGTATGCGAACGGTACAGCTCCTGCGGACTGGCCCGAGATAAAGGCTGTCGTTACGGGATCTGGCGGCCTACTACCGTCTCTTCTTACTTTAGCTTTCATAGTATGACATCTTCTTACATTTCTTATATCAGACACGTCAATATGACTTCACCTCGCCTGATGGTATACTAAAGGTAAAGTCTCAGGAATTCCGGGTGCTTTAAGTGGCCAAGTAGAGACTACCATGACGAATGATATCTAGAATGGCGGCCTGTATCCTCTGGACTACACCCTAGCTTCTTACTATCCTGCGGGGTGAAGTCAACTGACGGACTGAATATTTTTGCCGTAAATTTGATGATTTTATTAAGCATCAGATTCTGATGCCCTGGATATACCACCACCTAGGACCACCTCAGAAGTAGTCTCTTTCTAACAAAAAAAAATCAAAATCCATCCATAATTCATCATTATTCATCCAAACATACATACAAAAAAAAATAGCGTACGAATTGAGAACCTCCTCCTTTTTTGAAGTCGTAAAAATATACCTGGACCATCGTCGTACGTTACGATATATGGGTTTATGTCTTGTAAATCTAAGGAATTAAACAAAAAAAATACATCCTACTTAAATTTTATAGCAATAGATACAGTTCGACCCAGTTTGACAACATACACTAGTATCCTGACAGACACCGATGGTCCTATTCACACTATGAAAGTCACAGAGTAACATTAAAATAGTATTTTTGGAGCTGGTAGTAGACCCCCGATATTATATATATTGTGAGCCTGAAATATATTGACACATTGCTTGGTGAATTTACGCTTTTCGCATTTTATTACAATCTTATTTTCACTTGCTCTGTTGTTTGTTTGTATGTAAGTATGTTTTTTTATACCACTTAGATGGCAGACAAGCACACGGCCCACCTGATGGGAAGCGGTCACCGTGTCCTATGGACGTGTGCTACACTAAGGGCGTTTACCCACGCGCTGCCGACCTTGAAGGGAAAGGGCGGGGGTAGGAAAGGGTGGGGAGGCTAGGAAGGGGCGGGAAAAGTTAGTTTATTAGTTTGCTAGTATGAATCAAATGGAAGCTTTTGATCAAAATCAAAGTCAAAAATAATTTATTCTGTATAGACCATTAAACGCGGCACTTACAAAACGTCAAAATTAAAAATATCTAAAAGTAGAAGCAAATGGACCACCGCACCGGTTCGAAACGCGGCTCAGACCTGAGAAGACTCCGGCAAGAAACTCAGCGGGCTATTATTTTTGGTATATATTTTACAATCATTTGCTTAGTCGAGATACAGTATTAGTTTGAGTAACATAGTTGAATGAACAGTTCATTACCAAGCTTGTTTATCGATTAAATAATCTTGAATTTTATTTCGCAGAGTTTTCTTTTAACCACATTTTTAAATTTAAGATTAACATAAACTCACGCCTATATCCCCGAAGGGGTAGGCAGAGGTGCTTGCACCCACATTTCGCCAGTTCGGTGGCGAGCCTATTGCCATTAACCGGGCACTTATAAACCTGCGATTTTAAATTTACTTACATATAAATCTCTAATTTCACTTGGAAATACCAGAAGCCCAATCAAACTCACTTCCTGAAGAGATTCTGATTGGGCTCCTAAGATTAACAAACCAACAAACAAACAACAGAACAAGTTGAATAAAAACTTGTAACAACAAAGACAAATCAAAGTTCAAACAACTCTTGACAATTTCTCAAATCTATTCAAAGCAATATGAATGACAAATTACGAACAAACAAAGCGAAATTGCTAAACCGAAATAAATGTCTAGCTTTAGTTTGACTAGCTGCCAAACCGTGATAAATACCAGCTGCTGAATTCCATAGCGTCCCCAAGTTGAAGCCGTTTAAATACCATTCAGAAGCTGTTTATCTATAACCAACTTTATTTCGTGAAGCTTAAAGTTGTATTTCGTTTGCAGATAAGGTTCAATAGACAGTTTCTGCTAAAAGCTACGTTTTCCCATTTAAAGTTTTTTAAAGAAGGTATTCTTAGTGTCTGATGGAAATTCTTTTTATGCGTTTCTTGAATATTTTTTCCTCTTAAGTGCTAAAGTGAGTGTTCGACATTTATCTCAAAATTGAGAGGTAGTGACACAATAGATACTCAGGAAGCATCCTCTTTTTAGCCGACTTCACAAAAAGAGGAGGTGACGTGTGCAACACAGAGATGACACACTCGCACTGTCGACCTTCGAGGGAGAAGGGGGTTGAGGAGTTTGGGTGGGGTTGGAGGGGAGGATTAGGGAGATGGTTGGGGGTGAGGTTGTGAGCTCTGGTTACCCTACTTACCAGCAGGAACACAACACGATGGTTATTATGGCAGCGGTCTTCCCCAATCGGACTGCTCGGTTCAGACGAGAGGTACCGTCGTCGTGTTTTACCTCCTCTAATTAGTACTAGTTCATGAAAATAATAATTTTATCTATAAAAGATAAAAGATCCCCTAAATATGGCATTGTAATAGTGTAATAGTACTTTTAATTAGTATCTGTTTGTTAGCAAAACTTTTCTTTGCAAAACAAGACCGAGTCAACTAACACTAGCAGTAAAACAAGCTGCCAGCTGTTTAAAAAAACTTTTTAAAACAAGCTTTTATTATTTACAATATTGCTTTGTCATGGGACTTCCATAAGTATGCCAAATTTCAGCTCAATCGGATAGCCAGAAGTTGTCGAAAAATGGCTTGCAAGATTTGATTACAGACAACGGGACAGGTGTAACTAAATATAAGCCGGGGTGCGAGGGAGATGCTCCTTGGGCCACCCAGCGTCAGAAGACCCTAGACGGCGTGCGGTTTTAGTCGGTAAGAGTCCGACATAACCTGCCCCGCTGGCCGCGGGGTGGGTATCCATGAGGATTTCCGCACGGAAAAAAAAAAAAAGGTGTAACTAAATAACCCACATGCTAGGCAAGCGAATGGTGGCTATACTTTTATGGCAACAATTACGTATACTAGCAAGACATAAGGTCGTAACATGGCCGTAACTATGCCACAAAAATTCTATTCCACATACGTACAACTCGAACACTTTGGGCTAAAGTTTTTTCTAGTAATTGGGTAAATGTTTATGGAATTGTGACCTGCTGTTAGAAACTACCCAGACAAAATACTTTATCAAACAAAAACAAATAAATATTCTAAATATTCTATGACATTTTATACAGCGCTCTCTAGACCCAAAGTAAGCTTAGTTTAACTAGTTTGTGTTATAAGTTCTAGAATGCGAATTAATATGATAGCAACCCTTTTATGTCCCACTGCTGGGCACGAGTCTCCTTTCCTCTAACGAGAGAGCTGAGAGGGTTTAGACCTACACACGATGGCCTAATGCGGGTTGATGGATCGGACATATCCCTAGAATTTGTTCTAGGACATGTGGCTTTCCTCACGATGTTTTTCCTTCACCGTCAGCAGATGGTAAATCATGTGATTAGCACATATAAATTCCACAAAGGGAAATTCACTTTGGTACTGTCCGGCCGGATTCGAACTCGATACCTCTAAGAAGAGGCAGAACTGAGAATAAGGATTAACATGCATACACAGAAACACCCAGACAAATACAAATAGACATAAATATTATTCGTGCATACAAATATTTGCACTGAGCGGGAATCAAACATTTTTTTTTATTCTTATCAATTTGTTCGTGATAGACGTAAAAACTACTTACTGAACGGAGATTTTTTATTGGAATGGACTTCGATAGAATGAATATCTGTTGTATGTTTAAAAGCAATTAGAGAGTATCCCATCGGCTAATTCTCAATTATAATAAAAAAATATCTATCTTTTTAATCTATTTTTTTTTTAAATTTAAATCTCTGTTATTTGGATATCGTTTGAATATTGTACGAAGCCTCTTTTAATTATGTTTACCAATAAACTGTTATTTGAACAATACTAACTTTTTAGAAAACGCTTTGTTCTAGCTCAGCTTTAATTAAAATCGCCTGAAGCATCCATTGAAATTTTAATATTAATCTTTGTTTCACTAGTTTTCGTTTACTTACTAATCATTGTCTTCCGCAAAAGATTAATGCTTTTCATGATCACTTAGGTGGCAGACAAGCACACGGCCCACCTGATGGGAACCGGTCACCTTGGCTTATGGACGTGTGCAACACCAGGGCCGTCACACAATCTCTAATTTCACTTGAGAGTTTGTTAAAAAAGTGCGTATAAAGTTACCCCGGAAAGAATTACTAATTTTTTGGCGCCTACTATCACAGGCCACAAGATTGTTTTTGTTACTGGTATTTATTATTATTATACACGTATAGAGTTTATGAGCATTCTAAAACCCATAACACAAGCTAGTTAAACTGAGCTTACTTTGGGTCTAGGAAGCGCTGTGTAAAATGTCGTATGTATTTATAATGTATTTTAGCATTAACTACAAACGCTTAACCTGCGGATAACTTGACATTGGTCTGTTAGACCCATAATATATTTTCTTCTAACCGAAAATGCTCCTTGGTAGCACAAAACGTCAGCGTTTGCACGACGGATTTTTTCAACCAAAAACACTAATATTTAAATTGGAGGATCATTGACAGACCAAGCTCTGGCATAAGCTTTTGAGAGGTCCAACAACAGTCGCTCTCATAACACATCCCAGGGAGAAATTATAGTCTGGAATAACAACAGACTACTTTTTATCTCGGGATAACGGGAACGGGATCGGAATTCCACGCAGCCGAAGTCAAGGACTCACACAATTTCGGTTGTGCAAAATTGCTTAGGTATAGATTTCCGTGGTACCGGGTCGGATTCGAATGGTTGCCCATCCCCATCACCAACAGATATTACGGTCTGACAGACCGATGTGTTGATAATGTGTATCACTATTTTGTCACGAATAGTGGAGGGTTAAGCGTACTCAAATTGTTTAATTTTGGCACTGACTAATGTTCTCGGCCCACGTTCAAAGGATCCTCACGCAGGTCGTATCGTCTGAGATTGCTATGCTCTCGTTTCGGCTAATTAAGCTAGTCGGCTCTGGGAAATTACGACGAAATTTATGTGTGTAGGTAGATGAAGAAATAACTGAACACTAAGGGCTCCCGCACACGGGCCACCGGCCACAACCACAAAACGCCGCCACTGGCATATTTCCTGTAACTTTCCTACATTTTATATGGACTCGCCGCACACGGTTGGCGCCGGTGGCGGCCACACGCCACAAATCGTCGCAGCTTGTTTCTTGTGGCTTGCACCGGCCACTAAACGCCGACACAAAAAGCCGCCACACGCCACTCGCGCGATTATCGAAATGTTCGTTGCATTTGTGTACATTCGTTAAAATTGGATGTATCCAATAACTACGGTTTCGTCTTCTACGACGTCTTTTTATCAAAAGTAGCACAATTTAACCTTCTTCGTCGTAGTCCATTATGATACAGTTAAAAAAAGTAGCAACCACCGACCGCAAATTTAGTGTCGAACATCGGCCACAAGTGGCTGTCGCGCGCTTCAGCTACTTTTGTGGCCGTTTCTTGCCTCTTGTGGCGGCGTTTGTGGCTGTCGCGTGTGGCCCGTGTGCGGCAACACTAATAAATTTAAAAACGATCTTCACATTGAAATAAATTATTAGATAATGCTGCTAATTCTGTTATTACATCTCTAAACTTAAATTTCTCTAAAAATATCTAATAACATCTGTTTCTTTCATGATCAGATAAAAAAGGACAGATGATTTTATTTAAGTGGCGCCTTGTTGGTATGAGTAAGTTAAGTCGCATGCTCCTGAATGTCGACTAAAATTGAAGGGTACCGTCAAGGCGCCGACTTAATTTGACAGGTGTTCACTAAAATAAATCATCAGCTGTCCTTTTCTATCTGATAATGAAAGAAACAGATGCAATTAGAAAATTTTAGAGAATTTTAAGTTTAGAGATGTAACAACAGAATTAGCAGCATTGGTTCTTTTATACTACTTTGTGGCAGACAAGCAAACGGCCCACCTGATGGGAAGCGGTCACCGTAGCTTATGGACGTGTGCACATCATGTGTATCATACTCGGCTGCCGACCATGGAGGATGGGGAGCTACAGTGTAGCCAATGTGTTATTCAAGGTTAAAGTCAAAGTCAAAAATCATTTATTCTGTATAGACCATTAAACGTGGCACTTACAAAACGTCAAAATTGCAGACCATAATCTATCTCTGTACCGGTAGGTGAAGTCATTTTGACGTGTCCTATTTTTTTTATAGTCAATAGGATCGTGTTTGACCACTATCTCACCTGATGGTAAGTGACGATGTGGTCGACGATGAAGCACGCTTGCCTAGAAGCAACCTATTCACTCTAGACTTAAATACTATATAAAAAAAATATGTTCAACTGGTTTGTGTAAAAGAGTCTTCACAGACTTTCCCATTTATTAAATAGAATTTATATAAACTTACGACAAAATCATCTTATCATTTTGTAACCAAAATATTTATCTACAATAAAAATAAATCTACCTATCGCTTCCAAAATAATAATCTAAAAATATCTCATCAAAATGAACGAAATACGTCTTCCCTTCAAATAAAAGGTTTCCAATATCTTGTCATGGGTTCTCTCAGGTACTTCAAAAGGCTTATTTTGAATAATTTCAGACTACGGCGCAATAAAAGTAGGCCGCCAAGTTTCTTATTTCTTTAGTTTCTTTTTGTTACTTTGAAATTCACAGAATACAATATATTATTTCATGAATATTTTATTCTAAAATGGCCCGAAAGTTAGTGTAATACGGGCATAAATCAAACACTTACTCTCCTTAACTTGTCCAAGTTACAAATTATTCTAGGATAACTTAGAGGACAAGGTTTATTTTTTACTCAATTTTTCTCAATCAACCCAAAAAAAAAGAATCAGCCCGCTGAGTTTCTTGTCGGAGTCTTCTCAGGTCTGGGCCGCGTTTCGAACCGGTGGTCCATTTGCTTCTAATTTTAAATATTTATAATTTTGACGTTTTGTGAGTGCCACTTAAAATGGTCTATACAGAATAAATGATTTTTGACTTTGACTTAGTCTTAATGAAACATACCATATTTATTATAAGCTAGCCATCCGGGCTCCGCCCAAGTGGATGTCGGTTTTCGACTTTTTGTCCGCGGACTTTTTGTCCTCTAAAATAGATCGCTTACAATTAAACGTTTTGTACGCGGTACTTTTAATACTTCGTTTGCGTTACTCCATACAATTATAAGCGATCTATTTTAGAGGACAAAAAAGTTCGCGGACAAAAATCCCTCGTCTGCACAAACCCTTTGACTTTACTTGGGTGGTAGACAATTACACGGCCCACCTGATGGGAAGTGGTCACGGAGTGGACGTGTGCTACACCAGGAAATCACACTCGCGCTGCCGGCCATGGAGGGGGGAGGCTTGGGAAGTTTGGGAGGGGGATTGGAGGAGGGGATTAGGTGAAGAGGGGGATTGTGAGCTCTGGCTACCCTTCTTACCGCCGGGAACACAACACGATAGTTATTATGGCCGCGGTCTTTTGTAGGGCAGAGGAGTACCCCAGATGGACTGCTCAGTTCAGACGGGAGATAACGTCGTGTCTTACCTTATATATGACCATGCCTCCAGTTCTACCAATCGATTATGATCAAACATGTGTAAAATTTTAAGCCAAGCCAAGCCAAAAAGCCATTTCAAACGAAAAATCGACATCAAAATCCGTTCAGTATGCTTGATTGTAGTTGTAACATCCGTCCGTTTATCAGTGTACCCGTAAGATATAATGGTCCTTCGAGCCGGGAATTCCTTCTGGGAAATTATGGAACTTAACCTGTAATATAGAACTAATGTATGTTCAAGTTAATAATTGCGGAGTTAATACAAACATCCACAGTCAAACATTATAATGTAATGTTAAGGTTATACGCTTGGTTGGTACTCGTACCAAGTTTTGTAGTAACAAGGGGCTGCGTCTACAAACTCCGAGATACTGCGTATTAGCTATTATGTAATCTGTGGTATTAGTTAGTAATACAGAGTTAATAAGGAAATAGAAGCGTTATCGCTAGCATTTTCTACCAAATACGATGTCACCACTTTTTTGACACTGCAATAAAACTCACACAGAACTAACTACATTCAATGCGTGTGTAACCTACAATTCCGGTAGATTCCCATACAGGTCATTTTAGGAAAACTGATAAATTATGAGCATATTATGTGAGTTAAAAAGGCCGCATCGGGGTTCGAAATACGCCACGGGCGAAGCCGGGGGAGGTCAGCTAGTATGATATAAATAGATACATGTGTATCAAATCAATAGAAATCAATAGTAAAAATAGTTTGTTCGTAGCTATTATAATTAAAATTTTATATAAAAATTCCTCAGGTAATAAGCTACTCTTAGCCCGAAAGGAATGTTTATGCTTCATATTATTTCTACCAAGTTTTAGTACTACCTTATCTTTTCAACATTATAATGTAAGGCACGTTTATCCTCTAAACATAAAATACAAGTGCTACCCAAATTTCGTGAACCTGGAGTTTCTTAGGTGACTCGAATAAGCAAAATGCCGACGAAAGTGCTGACTTCAACAAAGAATTTTAGGCTCTATAACTGTGTTTAATGTTCATGGCGTAAAAGCTATGTCTACTGCCAGCTGCTATACTATTATAAAATTGTAAATTAGTTGTGTCTGTACATTGGAGACATTTAAAACGTTATAAAATACGCGAACTTGTTCGCAAACTCTCACATTTTTAAAAGCGTCGGTTTTCGTGATTACTACATATTTATCTCCAGTTCTACTCAACCGATTGTGATCAAACGTATGTAAGACTTTAAGACTGACCAAGGCCTTTGAAACAAAAAAAAACCGCATCTATATCCGTCAGTAAAAAACAAACAGAAAAAATTCCCAAAAAATTTTTGTTATGTTAAGAATCATAAAACATAACTCAAGTATTTTTTAAATATACACCTTGATTTTATAGTCGTTTTGGACCGAAATATTTCGGCAGTTTCGATAACAGGATCGATTGGAGCCATTTATTTCATCATCATTCTCATCATTCTCTGAACCTTTTTCCCAACTCAGTTGGGGGGCTTTCCAGTCTAACTGTGATGCGGCTGAACTTCGATATTTTCCGTGAAGCGACTGCCATCTGACCTCCACAACTAATGGTCATTATGACCAATGGCGATATCGAAGTTCCAAAAATTAAATTAAAAACAAATTCCATTTAAAAATCTAAAAAGAATCATCAAAATCGGTTCACCCAGTGGAAAGTTTACTGATAAAATATAAGTACTAACTTAACAAGAGTCCATCTGTTACTATTCTCTATTTGTTGTAGTGTATAAATATTTCAATAAAATTAAATCACTAAAGTCGTAGCTAAGACCAACGTAGAATTAAAATTAAAGCAATAGGGAGTATTTGATTCAGAAAACAATTCAATTTCATTCTCTTTGACGACACTTCGACAATTCATACTACACTCTACTGCAAGATAAGCGATTTATAAATATATTTTTATCTGTTGCACTTTGGGGAATGTGCTCTGGGATTGCATAACCTAATCCTCCAAGCCCTTTTCATCACCGAACGACCAGACGTACGGCGATGCGCCATCGTTATTCAACATTCCGCTCATACGTAGAGCCGCTTCAGAAATACGTTCATTATGCGTACAGCTAAGGAGTGGAATGACCTGCCTGAGTCTTGGTTTCTGGAAAGCTATAACCTAGGAGTCTTTAGGTCTAGAGTAAACGGGTTGCTTCTAGGCAAGCGTGTTCCATCATCCACCACATCGTCACTTACCATCAGATAGTGGTCAAACGCGGACCTATCGACTATAAAAAAAAAACAATGGCCATATTTTTTCTTCAATTACTATTTAAACCTTTTTACGCAAGCAAATGCATAACGGAAAAGTCTCCCTTTACACCCCTGTTGACCCGGGTCATCTCCGCTTTCGAAATGGCCCACTCGGGTTTAGGAATCACGGTGTCTCTGTATTGCCCGGAAGGAAGGGGGGGCACTTTCGCGTACCACCGGGAGCATGTCTTCCTTAGTGTCAACTTAAGGATAATCTGATTGTGATCATGGCTCCACTATCTTCTATAACGATAACAGAGGAATTTTGGTTGCGGTTTTCGTTATCCAAAGGCGTTAAAAATTCTCTAGATTTTATAATTTTCAAGAATTTCTATCTCATTGAGGCTGTTCACTTTTTAATGGGCATCTCTTAAAAAAGATACGAAGAGAAACTGATAGCTTAACAAAAGAATCCATAGCGTAGCAAAATGTGTGCTACAAGCTTTACACCCGAAGGGAAAGTAAAACGCCTATAAAATGCGCCATTGTTTTAACAATTCTTTCCCATTCCCATCTTTTGAGAAGATTTCCCGAAGTTAAATATTTGAGGTTTATTCGTTCCAAATGAAAGATAATAGAAGCCATTCGTGGCAATCTGCCCACAGATAATTTCAAATAAATTATGAGGATAATTAAGGAAATCGGTAGTGCTTTATGCTTCCGTTTAAAAAGGAAGTAGTCATTGCATTATTTTCGTGGGAAATGAATACTTTTCTCTCTTTAATGCGATGGTAGCTGAATGGATAAGGACGCGGCCTCAACTCAGAGGTATCGAGTACCAGCCTGACAGTACCAATGTGGATTTCACTTTGTGGAATTTTTAAGTACTAATCACATGATTTACCATCTGCTGACGGTGAAGGAAAATATGTCCTAGAAGAAATTCTAAGGACATGTCCGATCCACCAACCTGCATTAGGCCACAGCGTGTGTGGATTAAAGTCTAAACCCTCTCAGCTCTCTCGTTGGAGGAGAGGAGACCTGCTGATACATTCTAGATATCGCTATTTAGAAGGCGGATATACATAATTAGATATATTTTTTGTAAATACATACATATTATACATAGAAACACCCAGACTAATGCAAACAGATATATTCATGCATACAAATATTTGCACTGAGCGAGGATCGAACCCACGCCCCCTGTCGTAGCAGTCGAATACACTACCGCTACGCCACAAAGGCCGTCAAACACTCATAAGCATTTATTTGAAACCTGTTATTACAAGCTTTTATTTCACCTGTCCCGTTGTCTGTAATCAAATCTTGCAAGCCATTTTTCGACCACTTCTGGCTATCCAATTGAGCTGCAATATTGTAAGTAACAAAAGTTTGTTTTTAAAAAGGTCTTTTTAAAAAGCAGCTTGTTTTATTGTTACAAAAAGACCTCATTTTTATTTGAATGTATACCTATACATTCAAATAAATAATTTAGAAATTAAAAACCCGACTGCGTAAAAAACTAAAAAGAAAAAAAACAAGCACTCAGATGTCCGGTGGGCTAGAAACATAACAACTTAACAGTCGGGATCCACTATTTAACAGACAATCTTATTTTTCAATGGATCCCGACTGTTAAGTTGTTATGTTTCTAGCCCACCGGACATCTGAGTGCTTGTTTTTTTCTTTTTAGTTTTTTACGCAGTCGGGTTTCTTAATTTCTAAATTATATTTTTTTATTTTATACTTTTTAGTTATAAGTGTCCTAGCCAGCTATTTACCCGATTGGACTTACTACTGTCTAATAAAAACCTATGAATTTTTGTTACGCAACTTTAAATCACTATAGATCCTAAATGGTCACTGGCATCGAAAAATGTTGAAAGGAAACTAAAAATGATTTTTAAATACCTATTCAACGATACCCCACTTGACATAGTTTGCTGACTTTCATTTTTTTAATTTTCACAATATGGCGGCCAGTAGTCGCCATATTGAATTTTCACTGACGTCATGTCTTTAGTGACACTCGCCGGACTAAGAGGAATCGATTGACGTGTGAATCATGAAAATCGGCCCAGGTGTTTGGTCTGTATAGTGCTTCAAAGGAACATACAAACATACATACATAGGCTGTTAAACACATTACCACTCCTTTGCGTTGCGCAGTCGGGTAAAAATACCTATGTACCTACATAGTACTATGTACCTACATAGGTACATGAGTATAACATGTATGTATGTATACGTAACGTTTAACCTAATAACTTAGAATAACATTTGTTTTCATAACATTTCCTATCAAAATATTACCCTTGTTATAATATCTCATCATTTTCCTGTCCATTCCAAAAGCTGTCAAGAAAAAATTGCTTTTAGTGATAACATGATAATAATACGTACGTATTTCTATTATGTAGTCATGTCGGTCTGTATGTTGACGATCTATGGGATATAGCCATGGAAAAATTCACAATGAGGTCATTCTACAAAGAATTTAAGTCACCTACATAGTTCGCAAAATTGCCGTCTGGGAATGGTGACCACTACTTTTAGGACTGCACCTCAGCTTACCATTAGGCGGGGTGCAGTCAACCCGGCGGACTAAATTAAAAAAACTAAAGTGGCAATGGACCATATCTATCGAAAGACCAATGGCCGTTGGAGCAAACAAGTCCTAGAATGGAGACCGCGAGTCGGCAAACGGAATTATCCAGATGTACTGAAGACCTGAAAAGGTAACTGGTTGACTAAATATAGAAGGTGAAGAATTCATTGTGTTGTGTTCCCGCCGGTAAGTAGGGTAGCCAGAGCTCACTGTACCCCTCCTCCCTCTACCCCTTCCAAGCCCTCCCCCCTTCCCTGCAGGGTAGGTAGCGCGTGTGTGCACACCCTTAGTGTTGCACACGTCCATAGGCCACGGTGACCGCTTCCCATCAGGTGGGCCGTGTGCTTGTCTGCCACCTACGTAGTATAAAAAAATTGGGAGGTGTGGAACACATTGGGTGAGGCCTATGTCCAACAGAGGACTGCGATAGGCTAATTGATTGATTAAGATGTTGGGTGTTCCTAATATTCACCGGCAAATAATATATTATGAAGTATGATATATTATGTGTTTTAGGGTTCCGTAGCCAAATGGCAAAAAACGGAACCCTTATAGATTCGTCATGTCTGTCTGTCTGTCTGTCTGCCTGTCCGTCCGTATGTCACAGCCACTTTTCTCCGAAACTATAAGGCCTATGCTGTTGAAACTTGGTAAATAGATGTATTCTGTGAACCACATTAAGAATTTCACACAAAAATAGAAAAAAAGCATAAAATCTTGGGGGTCCCCATACTAAGAATTGAAACTTTTTTCAATTTTTTCATCAAACCCATACGTGTGGGGTACCTATAGATAGGTCTTCAAAAATGCTATTGAGGTTTCTAACATCATTTTATTCTAAACCTAATAGTTTGCGCGAGAGACACTTCCAAAGTGGAAAAATGTGTGTCTCTCCCCTCCCCGCCTCTAACTTCTAAAATAAGAGAATGATGAATCTAAAAAATATATATTGTGTACATTGCCATGCAAACTACCACCCAAAATTGGTTTGAACCAGATCTACTAAGTAGTTTTTTTTTAATACGTCATAAACCGAAATTAATTGACAATATTTTTGGTTTAAATATTTCTTGTGAAACTGGTATTATATATTAGCTTGTTTAGCTATCACAAGCCTATATGGGCTCGTATATAGTTACTTACTGCTACGGAACCCTTCATGAGCGAGTCCGACTCGCACTTGGCCGGTTTTTTGTATTTGTAGTAACAGTAGCGTTGCTAATTGCTTCCCTAGTGAGCATATATTATCTTATATATACTTGTTAATGAGCTAGTATATATAAGACAACTTCTAATTAAGCGGCAAAAATAATATTTCTTTCTTCTGATACTGGTACAATTTTGCGCGAATACGAAACTATTTATTAGATCATGTTATTGATTTCTTTTTACTTCTGACTCATATAATTGATATATTATTATGTTCATAGGCTAACAAACCATTGACACCATGGGGTCAATCAAAAGGAGGGGGTGTGGTCGCAGTACTAGTGGGACCGGTGGGTGTCACTCGGTGCTGCGACGACAATCCTCTTTTGATGAGACCGTCAAGCTGAGTGCCACCATTGTTAACATTGTACGTGTGTGTAAATGGCCCTTCAACTTACCATCAGGCGAGGTGAAGTTAATATTATATGTGACTAGTACTGTTGCCTGTGTTTTCACCCCCGTTTGAGTGTTAGAGTGCCAAACATCCAAATAATATATGTTCACATCTTTTACTTCTAAAAGATAGTAGGTAGAAAGTATGATAAGTTTTTTTTATACTACGTAGGTGGCAGACAAGCAGAACAGCAGCAGACTAAGAAAGAATAAACTCTCTCTATAGCAAAACGTATAACGACTTTTAGTTATATCCAACCCGGAAATTTGTTTGCACTTACTTCGGGAGATAACTCCTATTGAAGTGAGAAACGCGCGGCTGTTAAAATAAACTCCACACAAAATGGGAGACCATTGAATAAATTTGCTTTCATACGGTTACCTTATTTCTATGTTAAATAAGGACATGAATCTCTGATATTTTCAAAGCTTGGTACCATCACTTAGGTAGCAGACAAACACACGGCCCACCTGATGGGAAGCAGTAACATGGCCTATGGAAGTTTGCATCTACAATAATATTAAATTACATAACATAACATAACATAAACTCACGCCTATATCCCCGAAGGGGTAGGCAGAGGTGCTAGCACCCACATTTCGCCAGTTTATGTTTAGGTCCCAATGTAATAGGTGGCAAGCCTATTGCCATTAACCGAGCACTTATAAACCTGCGATAAATACACACATAACTTCGAAAAGCATCGAAAAAGT
Organism: Lithosia quadra; assembly: GCA_963576445.1. Taxonomy (NCBI): domain Eukaryota; kingdom Metazoa; phylum Arthropoda; class Insecta; order Lepidoptera; family Erebidae; genus Lithosia; species Lithosia quadra. Next base: position 15,588,051 of record OY754884.1, on the reverse strand, counting down.
CTTTGGTGTGTGCCATGGCAACCTGGGATCGAACCCGAGACCTCGTCTCAGCAGTCCATTACCCATACCACTACCTATATTAAATTACCTGATTTTAATTTGAGTTTCAAACTGATCTCGGTTTCGTTAACTGTTAGGATGAAGTTTGAATAGCTCTTAATTGTTAACGGTAAACTATTTCGGGGATCTATCATTTAAATAAATCAATAAATATTGGAAGACATTCTACACGGCGCTCTCTTGACACAAAGTTAGTATAGTTTAACTAGCTTGTGTTATAGGTTCTAGAATGCGGATAAACATACTTGCATATTTTTTTTTGTTTTTTTTTTTTTAACTACGTAGGTGGCAGACAAGCACACGGCCCACCTGATGGGAAGCGGTCACCGTGGCCTATGAACGTGTGCAACACTAAGGGTGTCACACACGCGCTGCCTACCCTGAAGGGAAAGAGGGAGAGCTGGGAAGGGGTGGGGAGGCTAGGAAGGGGAGGGGGAGGAGGGGTACAGTGAGCTCTGGCTACCCTACTTATCGGCGGGAACACAACACGATGGTTATTATGACCGCGGTGTTCTGTAGGGCGGAGGTACTTCCCCAGTCGAACAGCTCATTTCGGATGGGAGATACCATCGTGTCCTACCTCCTTAAGAAACATAAATAATTGTATTGTAATTTGTAAACATACATTATTATACACATGAAATACCCAGACAAATTCAAAGTTGTACTCTTCAACGCGCCCCGTCCTTAGTTTTCACACGTCCACGACTTTAATCTTCAGTCGTTAAGTCAGAGTAACTTTTAAATCTGTCCGATATGACGCCGCAATTAATTTTGCTGCTGGTTGAAGTTATGGCTTTCGTGAAACAAATTACTCTTTTATGGGAGAGAGAGCCATAAAATTGGCCCTTAAAATAAATATAACCATATCTTAATGTGACTGATCTACATCATAAACTGCTTAAAATTGATTGATAAAGGTTACAAACATCTATGGCAGTCGTTACGGGTAGTTGGAGCCCACAAAAGTCCAACCAGTCTAACTTAGAACTTCGATATCGCCATTGGTCATAATGACCATTGGTTGTGGAGGTCAGATGGCAGTCGCTCCAGGGAAAATATCGAAGCTCAGCCGCATCACAGTTAGACTGGAAAGCCAACCCCAACTGAGTTGGGAAAAAGGTTCAGAGAATGTATGAGAATGTAAAGGTCTACTTCAATGACGAAGGGTGTGTGCTGTGCTACCAATTGCCTTTTTGCATTATGAACCCCTTGGAGTTCACCTCATCGGAGTTAATGTGAGATTAGTGTTTCCTTCCTCCTACAGTCCCGGGTCCTCTAGGCGGGGCGTGAAAAAGCATTTGATGAGGCCGTCAAGCTGAGAGCCACCATTGTGGCACTATCGGTGTTTGCAATTGTGACTCGCATTCCAGAGACTTTGCCTCAGCTTACCATCAGGCGAGGTGAAGTCATGTTGACGTGACGTAGTCGTCACGTCAACATGAATTCGTGAACATTATTCGTCGTCACGTAGTCGTGTTGTGACGAATAATTATTAGTGGTCGGCACAACATGTCTTTCTCCTCCACACATTCCTATCACTCAGTCACTCTCTTCCTTTCCATATCGTCTTTCACGCATTCCACCCATCTTTTCTTAGGTCTACCTCTGCTCCTAAAGCCCTCTACATTCATACTTTGAACCTTTTTAATAACATTACTTTCATCTCTTCTCATAACATGTCCATACCACGACAGTCGCTCGCTTCTCAATGTTTCATTCACTGGTGCAACTTTCAAACTTCCTCTAATATAGTCATTCCTTTTTTTGTCTATTCTTGTCATACCACACATCCATCTTAACATTCGAATATCGATCATCATCACTCTCTGAACCTTTTTCCCAACTCAGTTGGGGTCGGCTTTCCAGTCACTGTCTAACTGTGATGCAGCTAAACTTCGATATTTTCCGTGGAGCGACTACCATCTGACCTCCACAACCAATGGTCATTATGACCAATAGCGATATCGAAGTTCCAAGTTAGACTGGTTGGACTTTTGTGGGCTTCAACTACCCGTAACGACTGGCATAGATGTTTATATGACAACCGGGACCGACGGCTTAACGTGCTCTCCGAGGCACTAATAAACCTGCGATAAATACACACATAACTTCGAAAATCATCGAAAAGTCATTGGTGTGTGCCATGGTGAACCTGGGATCGAACCCGAGACCTCGTCTCAGCAGTCCATTACCCAAAACCACTAGGCTACCGTGGTTTACATATAATCGATATTATCTCTCAAAATTAAAAATGGCGAAGTGATTAGTGTTGTCTCGTCAAGAGCGACACCGTGCGTCATACCAAAGCAAATTGACGCCATATTTAATACTCAACGTCGACTCCACCACTCCTAAACTGTGATGATAATTATTATTTAACAGCTTTCGAATGGCCACTTAAAAGTGGGACCCAGCACTGCTGTAGGATAGACACACTGTAGACTAACTGGCGACTGGTTTATATACTATTAAACTGTTATTGGAAAACACTATATTTATGTCGAATCAGACCTAGATTATGAGTCTGATTAATAAATCAATAAAAAATTCTGCGATATTCTACACATCGCTGTCTAGACCCAAATTAAGCTTAGCTTAGCTTAATAGCTCAGCTTAATAACACAAGCTAGCTAACTAGCTTGTGTTATTGGTTCTAGAATGCGGATAAAGATACTTATATACTTTTATTTTTTGTAAATACATACACATAATAGTGAACTTGTGCAAGACGTGCTAACAAGCTGAAATCGTAAATTGTGATTTTCCTGAATCCTGTATTTTAAAATTATTTTGTCATTATACTTTACATTATATTATACTTCTGTAAAAATATCGATACTTTAATTATGGTATTATTTTTGATCGACTATAGTACAATTAATAAAATTATTCAAATTTGGAAGCAATGTCTACCATACACTACAATGTAGAACCCGTAGTCTACCATTTTCTTTTGCGACGGAAATAATTCATTTTTTTGGGTGTGTTTTAATGTTTAGATGGATGGATGTTTATGATACAATACACCAGAACGGCTCAGCAGAATATACCTATAGTTGAACTTTGGCACAAATTTAGATTAAAAAAAATTATATATAGGACACGTCAAAATGACTTCACCTCGCTTGATGGTAAGCTAAAGGTAAAGTCTCAGGACTATATTCTAAACACACACCTTTCTAAGCACAAAGGTTTTCATCACGATAAATAGCAAACTCAGCGATAAATTATTACCAGATGGACGGAACCACGAACTTGCACCTGGTTCAAGATACTCGTAGTAAAAACTAGAAATAAATTTGCAACTAAGATTCAAGAAATGGTAATGTTAAACGTAAATTACGACGAATTGAATTGAAAACTTTGTGACTTCAAATGCCAAATAATATGCAAATGCACTGAATAAAACTTCAAATAGGCAACTGTGTTAAAACAGTTGGCCAACCCGGCTTTAAGCCAAATCGTAGTTGAACAGAATTGTTCTTAGTGAAGTTTTGTACTGGAAGTGCAGTTTATTACTTTATTAGGTTAGTTTGACAATGGTACCGATTTCGTTATTACAAAACTCGCTAAACTAGACTAGAAATAGTTAACATTTTGTTAAGTGTTACAGATGTTCTATTTCACGAGGCGGTTTAGCTTCCATTGTAGTAAAACATATATAGGTATACACATTGCTTTTAAAAATGAATTACTTGCAATGCAATTATTGTTCTACTAACTGCTACATGAATTTCTTTTGACGTGACATGAACTTTCGCACACACATGTACGCGTGTTTACAAAGACACAGGTACTACTATTTAATTGTTCTACCACCTTCGTGAGATAAAATATCTGTATCAGATGTGAAAACGTCAAATGATGTCAATCAGATGTAAATACTGATTAGCGTTAAATTAGGTGAATGAGTGTAACTCCTACAAAATGCTCTAGCAGTTTAGCGATTTAAATTTTTAAGTAAAATAAAAATAAATACCTACTTAACAATAAATTTTATAAAATTATACGTGTAAAAATTGGAAACAACGAAATGGTTGAATTCGGACGCTATAAGTAAGGTAGGGTAATAAATTCTGCCACAGAAAATGTAAAAGTATCGATGATTAATTTATAGATAAGTGCCCAACCCTAAACTGGGAATGTTGCATGAAAATTTTCCGATAGCGAGAAGTTAGGCTAATAAAATTATCCTTTCAATCAACGTCGCCCCTGTCTGGTTTGCCTCGGCATTAATAAAAATAAAGCATATTTTAGTAAAAATCTAATTGACATAAGTGGTTTAAAGGGACAAATTAAGGTGAGGACAGAATGTCAATAAGAGTATCTTCATAAATAATGTAATAAGTTTAATCGATTAAACGGTTTACGTTTAAAATTACTTCAGATTTTAATTATAATTTTTTTACTTGACAGGCAAGGGCAGGGTTTAAAGAAATAATGATATATAGGTTATAATATACATAAAACTATGTGGTGTAGCGATGTAAACGAATCCTAGAGTGGAGACCGCGAGTCCTCAAACGGAAGGTAGGACGCCCACCAGTCAGATGGACCGACGACCGGAATAAGGTAGCTGGCATGGACTGTATGCGGAAGGCGGAGAATCAGGTGGTATGGCGTACATTGGGAGAGGCCTATGTCCAGCAGTGGGCGTCGACAGGCTAATTGATTGATTAAGTGTTAACTTTTGTGTTCAGCAACTTTTGTAACTAAATGTAATCACGTTGAACATAAGTAAAAGTAATCTGTTTACCTTCATTTAGATTAGAGAAATCCGGCCAAATGCCTTTGTTTACCCTCTTAAAATTTATAACACCATATCCTAACAACCGGTCACATTATATATGCAAACACCATTACAGGATTTCCTCGAGATGTTATTACAATCATGATAAGCATTGTTTGTCCGTATTTTCAGTAGAAAATTGCTTAACAAGAAGCATTTTGCATTTTCCCGTCCTTTCTTGGGCCGGCGAATAGCATTAAAAAGGTAAGGTGTTTCCGGGCATGCAAATAAAGGGTTGAGGATACCTGGCTTTGATGTTTGTTTGTACTTTGTATGTTAGCAGTGTGTAAATAGAGTTTTGAAGTGAATCTAAGGGAGACAAAATTACCTTACCTTAAGTACAAATGCAGGGGTTGTAAACTGAACCGACGTTAGTTTAATTTTAAGTCTAATTTAAACAACTATTAACAGCACGGAGGTAGGACACGACGGTATCTCCCGACCGAACTGAGCAGTCCGACTGTATATATCTTAATATATATAAATCTCGTGTCACAATGTTTGTCCTCAATGGACTCCTAAACCACTTAACCGATTATAATAAAATTCGCACACCATGTGCAGTTCGATCCACTTGAGAGATAGGATAGTTTTTGAAACGGATTTCGACATCCACGCGGGCGGAGCCGCGGGCAACAGCTAGTAATATAATATATGTGTATAGTGTTGCGCTCCCGGCATTAAGTAGGGTAGCCAGAGCTCACCGTACCCCTCTTCCCTCCACCCCTTCCTAGCTCCCTTCCCTTCAGGGTAGACAGCGTGTATGTGACACCCTCTTGGTGTTGCACACGTCCATAGGCCATGGTGACCGCTTCCCATCAGATGAGCTCTGGCTACCCTACTTACCGCCGGGAACACAACACGATGGTTATTATGGCTGCGGTCTTCTGTAAAGCGGAGATACTACCGCCAGTCGGACAGCTCATTTCGGAACGGAAGATACCGTCGAATCCTACCTTCTTCAAAGGTTGGTTTGTTTGTTGATATTTGGAACGTGAAACTGAACTACTTATTATGACGTCATGGTGTGAGTACAAAACTATACAGTTTAGGTATGCAATTGTCATGGTAACGCCCTATGAGTTAGACACTATCGTATATTGATTTTTTGTAAAGATACGTGTGCTAATAGCTATCCCAATCCATAGTTACAAGGGTATGTGGCCCACAAAATGTCGCTCACAATTATAACATGTCCGAATTCCTGCTAATTTTATTGACAACCATGAATACTAGTACACGTATATTGTCCTCGTTTCGTGACAAAAATAGATTTTGTGGATCGTTCAGCAGTATTTTTTTAGATAATTACCCACAAAAGAGGAATGTAATGTTTACACCATTATTTATTCCGCCATTAAGTGAACAATTTTATTTAGTCATAACTCCTGTTATTGTATGTATTGTGAAGGACAAACATAATTATAAACTCAATATTTAAAACTAGCTATACCTCACGGCTTTATCCGTGAAACTTAATTTATTCACCGCCTTAATTCCTTCCAGGCGATCTTAAGGCCGTAGAAGACCCTAGACGGCGTGCGGTTTTAGTCGGTAAGAGTCCGACTCCGACATAACCTGCCCCGCTGGCCGCGGGTTGGATATCCATGAGGATTTCCACACGAAAAAAAAGGCTGTCAAGCTGAGGGCCACCATTGTTGTACTATCGGTGTTTGCAATGGTGACTCCCATTCCAGAGATTTTACCTTTAGCTTACCATCAGGCGAGGTGAAGTGATATTGACGTGACCGACATAAAAAAATAGGTACGTAATGGCTCCTCCAAAAACAATTTTAATAGTTGCCCCAAACCTTGCGTTTGTTCCCGATAGTTCTACTGCACAGTTCTACGGTAGAACTAATGGGATATTTTTTCTCACTAGTTCTACTATATTTGATGTAACAAAAGAGTAGAACTAGTGGGAGTCTTTTTCCCGCTTGTTCTACTTGTTCCATCGGGTAGAACTAATGGGATATTTTGTTCCCAGTAGTACTACAATATTCGATGTAACAAAAAGTAGAACTAGTGGGAGTCTCCCTTCCCACTTGTTCTATCTAGAATAGTAGAACTAGCGAAACTTGAAGTTTTACACCTTTAATTTTTTTTTTTTTTTTTTTTTTCGACATTCTACACAGCGCCCTCTAGACCCAAAGTAAGCATAGTTTAACTAGCTTGTGTTATGGGTTCTAGAATGCTGATAAACATACTTATATACTTTTTTTTGTAAATACATACTTATTATACATACAAACACCCAGACCAATGCAAATAGACATATTCACGCATACAAATATTTGCACTGAGCGGGAATCGAACCCGCGCCCCTGCGTAGCAGTCGCATGCACTACCGCTACGCCACAGAGGCCGTCGGCCACCATGCCCCAACAGGAAAGCTTAACATTAATATAAGCGTACTTCCAGGTATTAAATTAACAAGTGGCCTGCAGCGGTACAGGTTTAACAGAAGTAATTTATGTTATTTAATTGGCTACATGACCCTAGAACGTTAATTAAACTTAAATCTAACTGGTCGTTGATCTCAAGTAACAAATTTGGGACGATTCGCCGAAGGAAGAGTACTTTTGAGAATATTTATTGTACTAATTTAATTCTCTTTTGTTATCCACCATTACCTTGCAATATTGCTAGCAAAACTACGCATATATTTCCTTCCTCCTATAGTCCCGGGTCCTTTAAGCGGGGCGTGAAAAAGCACTTGATGATGCCGATTTCTTAACATATTCTCTTGATTAAAAGATAACTATAGAGCACGGCATCTAACTTGGCAAGATTTTATAGTGTGGGTCCCACTACTCCAAAACCTTGCCAAGTTAGATGCCGTACACTATACTTGTTTGTTGCAAAATGCGTCGCATATAAACAAGTATATTGTACAGCATCTAACTTGGCAAGGGTTTGGAGTAGTGGGGCCCACACTACTCCAAAATCTTGCCAAGTTAGATGCCGTGCACTATACTTCTTAATTTCTAAGATAGATACTTTAATAAAAGACTTTCTTTAGAGTCGTCTAATATAAACTTTATAATTTAAAGTTGATTTAATTACAGTCATGACACTTAAACCACTTGGTCAGTATTCATGATGTTTAAAACTTCTTAACATTTAATTAATTTATACGGAACCTGCAGCTTTATTAAGAAACTTTTGTGCTACTAATCATTAGTATTTAAAGTTTTTTAATTCATTTATGATGTTGTCAACCGAGGCAACAATCTAAAAGCTTTTGACCAAATAAATAAGTTACCATACATACATACACATAAATCACGCCTTTTTCCCATTGGGGTAAGTAGAGACAACATCTTTCCACTTGCTAAGATCTTGGCATACTCCTTTCGCTTCTTCAACTTTCATAACTGTTGCGGGTACTCTTGACCTGGCTTTTCTCCAAAACGTCCTGGATCTGATTAGAATATGTACGCCTAGGTCGGCCTTTACCGGGTTGCCTATAATCTTCTTCTTCCTTAACCTAGCGTTAATCCCAGTCGTATCCAAAGCTTTCACCTCGGAGTCTGGGGTCCGCTTTACCAGTCTTAACTGCGTATTTGGCTGAACCTCGATATTTTATATACCGGGTTGCCTATAATAAGTTACCAATAAATAAATATTCTACGACACTCGGTAGAGCGCCGGAAGTAAGCATAATTTAACAAGCTTGTATTATGCGCAGATAAACTTATTTAGGTACCTACTTATATATTTTTTTGTAAAAACATACTGGTACATATTATACATAGAAACACCCAGACCAATGCAAATAGACATATTCATGCATACATATATTATTTGCACTGAGCAGGAATCGAACCCGCACCCCCTGTCGTAGCAGTCGAATGCACCGCTACGCCACAGCTTGCAAATACATAAAATTTATATACAGTACCAAGTTCATTCCGTAACGTAATTACATTTCCAAATATTTATCTATGTATAATATGTATGTATTTACAAAAAAAAAGTATATAAGTATGTATATCCGCATTCTAGAACCCATAACACAAGCTAGATAAACTATGCTTACTGTGGGTCTAGAGAGCGCTGTGTAGAATGTTGTAGAATATTTATTTATCTCCCGTCCGAATTAAGCAGTCCGCCTGGGGTAGTACCTTCGCCCTACAGAAGACCGCGGCCATAATAACCAACGTGTTGTGTTCTCGCCGGTAAGTAGGGTAGCCAGAGCTCACTAGGGGGTATTCTGTGCTGTTAGCGGGGAGACCAAAGTCTCCTGCGTTATCAGCAAAGAAACTCCGTCACCCCCCTCTACATTCTCAAACCCCCTCCAATCCCCTTCTGCCTCCAGGGTCGGCACCGTGAGTGTGATGCCCTTGATGTTGCACACGTCCATAGACCACGATTGACCGCTTTCTCCCACGCACTTCCACGTAACTACATTTCCAAATATTGTAAATTACTAATTGATGAACATAACAAGGTATACCTAAAATGTTCCCAAATTCTGTACTTGGAATACCCAAAGTCACTGATGCTGAACGAAGTTTAAGATGCGGTAAATGTTTTATAAGTTACGCACGTAATACAGGGGCTTAAAGTAGAAGAGGGTAGCGAGGTTTACTAAGCTATAGATATTCTATCTCACGAAAGCGGGTGAACAATTAAATAGTAGTACCTGCCATATGTCTTGTAAATATGCGTGCGAAAGTTATGTCACGTCAAAAGAAATTTCATGTAGCAGTTAGTAGACCAATTTCAATTTCAATTTCAATTTCTTTATTTTTCAAAATAGTGTAACGTAATTACATCTTTTTGACGTCAAAAACTACTTAATACTAAGTTTACCACCGCTTCCTAGGCGCTAGTGGAGAAGAAACGGCGCAACAAACTCCACTGCTGCATTTTAAGACGTCAGGTTATACATAGATATCTTAAGACTAAATATGGACGAATGTACATTTTGTCTCGTGTCAATATAAATAAAGGTATATAAATAAAAAAATATAATAAATTTTAACCGAAGTTAAACAATAAAATAATTGAAAATGTCAAAAATATACTAATGTCAAAAAAATTGCAAAAAAGGTCGCGTGCCTACCACAATATCAATATATTGTAGTAGGCAAATGCCACAACTACAGCATTATGTAGTTGTAGCACTTTAGCATTCTAGGAGGGGCCTGCACCATGCTCAAGCCAGACATTTTTGTCTTCAAGGTAATCAGCAGTCCTATAGTATGCTTTTTTGCATAAGGTGGCCTTAACAAATGTTTTAAATTTATTGTCAGGCATACCAAGGACCGATTCAGGCAATTTATTGTAAAAACGTATACCTTCCCCCCTAATAATTGCATTGCAAGTAATTCATTTTTAAAAGCAATGTGTATTATAAACCGCCTTCGTGAAATAGAACATCTATAACAGTACAAGAGACACAACAGTCTTTAGACAGCTGAGTCTCGACGTGATTTGCCTATACACCTTCTATCCAAATTAATAAAATTGAAGGGTGTGTTTGTAAAATGAGCATGAGTAGCTATCAATCAATTCATTTATTCGCATCGAATATGATTACATAATAGTTATATAGGTGCGTAACATAGGCTACTGTTAGACTGGAAAACACTGAATACTGATAAATGACTATAATTAGCTATAAAATAACGCACACCCAATGAAAAGTCTAATAAGAGATTGATTAATTATTTGTTTTCAATTAAATCATAATGTGTTGTATTAGTGATTAAATTAACACGTTTACAGTGCTACAGGTAAATGAAAAGTCAAATTAGGGATGTTTTAATTAAAAACAAATAATTAATCAATCCCTAATTTGACTTTTCATTACCTACCTGTAGCACCTGTAATCGAGTTAATATAAAAAAGATACTTATCTTTTGCGATAGATAATTGCATTTTGTAAAAGGTGCATTTTGAGAAAGGTACCTACATTTTGAGAAAGGTACAGTATGAGAAAGGTGCATTTTGAGAAAGGTACACTTTGAGAAAGGTACATTTTGAGAAAGGTGCATTATGAGAAAGGTACGTTTTGCGCATGGGGTGCATTTTGCGAAAGGTACATTATGCGACTGAGCCCACGTCACATTCCCAAGAACTTCTGAATAATTGTGTCCCATCGACCACTTCACGCCGATCGATAGCGATGCCTGCCCTCATACGCATAATCAGTTGGGACGGCCATAGAATATAGCTTACATTCGAAATTTTGGAAAAAGAATCATGGTCCCGCGCAGAAAAAAAACTATAAAAATGTATATCCACGCGGACGAGTGGTTTAATTTTTTTATACCGCAAGACAAGCACTTGGTTTACCTGATGGAAAACGGTCACCGTGGCCTATTGTACGTGTGCAACACCAGGAGCGTCACACTCGCGCTGTTGCTATTTTAAAAACCTTCTAATACCACTGTTGTTATTTTGTTGTTGTCGTTTTGTTGTTGTTGTTGCTTTTAGTTTTCTGGAGAATTCCATCTCTTTAATTGAGGTATTTGCTTTGTTAGTACTGAATGTTAAACTATTGTTATCGTAACTCTCAAGGTGAAAGAAGAAAAATAGCAGGCGAATAAAGAATGTTGTGTATTAGAGTGAACGTTGGAAAAATACCCTCAAAGTCTATACGTTGAAGTTACAAAACAATGTTAGATAAGCAAGTATGGTAGCCAGAGCTCACTGGAGGTATTCTGTGCTGTCAGCCGGGAGACCAAACTCACAACCCCCTTCTCCAATCTCCCTTCCAATCCCCCCTCCAGGGTCGGCAGCGTGAGTGTGACGCCCCTTGGATTGCATATGTCCATAAGCCATGGCGACCGCTTCCCATCAGTGTGTTTGTCTGTCACCTTAATGGTATAAAAAAATTACCAACAGGATTTCTCGAAAAATACTGTCCAGGTACATATTAAATTATTCATCATCCACCGAGTCTTTTCACAATTAAGTTGGAGTTGGCTTTTCAGTCTAAGTAACGACGTATTTTGATATTTTCCGTGAAGCGACTGCCATCTGACCTTCACAACCCAATGGTGACATTAGGCGATATCGAAGCATTGCAGCTAGACCGTTGTTGTTGGACTTTTTAGGGCTCCAACTACCCGTAACGACTGCCATAGATGTTTGTATGGCAACCGGGACCGATGGCTTAACGTGCTCTACGAGGCACGACCAGACCAATGCAAATGCCCATATTCATGCATACAAATATTTGCACTGAGCGGGGATCGAAACCGCGCCTCCTGCGCAGCGGCCGCGTTCACTACCGCTACGCCACAGAGGCTGTCCTGTATACTTTAAAACTAAGGAATACTTTCGCCTCTGACTTGCACCAAACCCTAAATATTAGAGTATTAACGCGAAAACACTTACCGGAGCAGGTGTTACGCTTTAGTATAAAATTCATACTTAAATTAACATTTGGGGTGAGCGGTTCTTTTTAAAAAAAACTTTTATTTACACTACTAAGGTGGCAAATAAACATTGACATCGATTTAACCAATTTCAAAAGGACTAATCCGTTGTGTGTCCCCTCCAAAATCGGCAGCACGAGTCTAACGCCCCTGTTGTCACACACATCCATAGGCCACGGTGACCGCTTGCCATCAGGTGGGTCGTGTACTTGTCTACCACCTAAGTGGTATATCATGTCCTGACTTAAATTCAGTACCTCCTTTTCCTAGTTGGCTAAAAAGCACTCAGCCAGTCTTCCATTCAGTATTATTGGACATACATAACACCCCAATCTTTGATATTCTCGATATTTCATAATAGTGACCTCAATAAGTTATAGAAGACAAACTGATACATTCAGTTTTCCCCCTGCCTAGTCGATAGGGAGTAGTTTATTTCCGCTTACTTTCATAGGAGCGAGGAAAAATAACATACGTAATCTATCCTAAAGATAAAACATGTTATAATGCTTGTAGTCCATTCAAAGCGAACAAAAACAGCGTTTTTATCGCGAGCATATCCCCACGGACACCACCCCCGGGGCCCACAGGGTAAGTTATTTCGGACTGGAACTGCATGGCCGGCAATTCCTACGCACCAGGCTAACCCAGAACCATCTCCAGCTTCGAAATGCACCCTTGAGTTTAGGAACCATGTTCATAGTCTTACCCCCGGAAAAAGGGACAAGCAAAGCACTGCCGCACCCGGGTTGACTGCTGCTCGCTCCTTGCCTGCTCCCCACTGTTTTTTTTTTAATATTGGAGACATCAATATGGAAAGCTAAAGGCGAAATCTGAGTCAACTCAATCTCAGGAATGCAATATTATGTTGCAGCAGTTACGTCATTTAGTCACAGTCAAGGTCTTCTTGGTCAATAGTCAAGTCAGTCTTCCTTCATACCCCAGTAAAATAGTGGAGACTTTACTAGAGGCTTCTATGGAGTTTTGGAATCAATGTTGAAAAACACAATTTACGGGAATATACCACTGTCCCAAACTTGTGCACGTTGTCGAAGATGTTATGTTTGAAAATCCACCGTTTTTACACATAATAACTACATTTTACACTAATTTTAGAAAATGATACAACGCCCCGATGTGTCTTTTTCTGAGTTGGCACTAAAACTCCCCCATGTTTTTTTTATACCACTTAGGTGGCAGACAAGCACACGGCCCACCTGATGGGAAGCGGTCACCGTAGCCTATGGACATGTGCAACACCAAGAGCGCTACCCACGCGCTGCCGACCCTGAAAGGAAAAGTAAATTACAGCTAGTTCTATAACAATTTCTTACATCAAATCTTATGGGAAATCATGTTGTAAGAAGATTTTGTAGCTTACACGGCGCTTGTGTTAATTGGCACATAATTTAATTAATGTGATCAACCTTTGATCTCGGGGCAGATCAAAATTTGAATTACTTGAGCCGTCAAACAGAAAAGGCACGCAATTTTCTGTCTTAATTTAGACTTTGAGAAGACATATTACTTTTGTTAATAAGAGGGCGGCTGTCTTGGATATTAATTACATTATTATATTACGAATGTTGTTTACATTACAAAATGGTAAGAAAGGAAGGGAGGAAGGACAAATTGGCTGACTTTTTCTACTTCTCCGAAGCAATGACAATAATTAAGCATAGAACATGCACAAGTGCTAATCACATGATTTACCATCTGCTGACGGTAAAGGAAAACATCGTAAGGATACCCACATGTTCTAGAAGAAATTCTAAGGACATATCCGATCCACCAACCCGCATTAGGCCAGCGTGTGTGGATTAAGACCTAAACCCCATCTCGTTAGAGGAGAGGAGACCCGTGCGCAGCAGTGGGACATAAAAGGGTTGCTATTATTATTATTATTATGCACACGTGGTTCCTTCTTCCTACAATCCCGGGTTCCTTAAGCGGGGCGTGAAAAGGCATCTGTCTAGGCGATCAAGGTAGGGACCGCCGTTTTGGGACGAATGGTGTCTGGAATGGCGGCCCGTACCCTCTGGACTTTACCCTAGCTTCTTACCATCCAGCGGGGTAAAGTCAATTGGCGGACTGAATATAAAAAAAAACATACTTGCTAATGCTCCCGCCTTTTTCCCGCCGGAGTAGGCAGGTGATAAATTAATTATATTTATATGCAATTTTGAGCTAACCCCAGTCGCCGTGTTCAAATCAACAGTGCGTACTCTGAGGTATGATAGGGGAATTTTATTCCATGCACCCTTAGGCTGTGGATTGATCACGCTGCTGTGGTTTTCCCTAGCGACTACAATAAATGGTTCTTCAAGAAAGGCATCAGAAGCGCGAGTGTGACACCCCTGGTGTTGCGCACATCCATAGACCACGGTGACCGCTTCCCATCAGGTGTACCGTGTACTTGTCTGCCACCTAAGTGTTATAAAACTGTGCCGAAATATCGTTTAAGAACAAAATCTATCTTAGTCTAATCTTAGTGGTGTACAATAAATAAATACTTATCTGATTAACAGGGATAGTTACTAATCCGAAAATGAATATTTCTTTATCGGGATAGCTCGTATCATTCGGGGAAATAACACCATAATATAAATCCCGCTTACGCTTGCATTATTCCCTATCACTCAATGTCAAATGAGCACAAAATAAAATGTTATAGCGATAAAATTTATGATGTAGGTACTAACTGTAAAGGCACGGCCCGCGCTGTTTTTTTTATATAGGACACGTCAAAATGATTTTACCTCGCCTGATGGTAAGCTAAAGTCTCAGGACTGGGGTCACCACCACATACACCGGTAGTGCTACAGTGGCGGCCCTCAGCTTGACGGCCTCATCAAATGCTTTTTCACGCCCCGCTTAAAGGCCTCGGGACTATAGGAGGAAGGAAACACATGCGCTGGTAAAGAATTCCAAGTCTTTATGATGCGGCAAATAAAAGAGGCACTGCACCGCATAGTTCTTGATGAAATGGTTATCATTATTTGGTCATATCTCCAGTTCTAATTAACCAATTGCAATCAAACATACGGTGAATTTTAAGTCTGACCAAGACCTCTTCAATAGTAAAACCGCATCGAAATCCGCTCAGTAGTTTTTATGTCAACCAGACAAAAAACAAAAATATTTTTGTGTTCTGAATCGTTCATATAACATTCAATATAGTTTTTTTTTTATATCCCCAATGTCATTTATCATAGTATAGATAGAAAAAATATATAGCCTCTTTCTGCCTACCCTGAAAGGCGAAAGGCGTGTACATAAATACCTACTAAGTTAAGTGACAACTCGTTATAACTGAAAATAAAATGGGTACATTAGTGATAAATTCTAGTTTTAACTAGGTATTTCTAGTATTAACAAAGTTATATAGTAAAACTAGTTCTAACTAGGAAAAACGAGTTCTATCTAAAAACGGTAAATATATACTTAAAAGCAACAATTCCTGCATAAAAATATCGATATTTATTTCAAAATCGTCCAAGAAAATTCTCGTCGTGACTTTCATGTAGGTAATGCGTTGTAAAACCTATGCAATTCCTCAAATAAGACTGAATTTCTAAACGCATTCCTGTCCAAATAAATAACGCCAGTGATGCAGTCTGAAGTCAGTGCATATGAAACCAACACGGCCAATAATTCACGTCGACCACGCATATAGTTCCGATTCGACAAATTGCAAGTGAGAATGTGAAAACATATGGAACTATATTATGTACGGGTCTGCTACTAACTCCGTCAAGAGATTGTGGTAGAGTGGTTGGAGGTAACTCATCATCTTTTTATACCAATTAGGTGGCAGACAATCACACGGTCCACCTGATGGGAAGTGGTCACCGTGGCCTATGGACGTGTGCAACACCAGGGGCATCACACTGGCGCTGCCGATCCTGCAAAAACCTTCAAATCACCCTCTTGAAGAAACCTTATTGTAGTCGCTAGGAAAAACCACGGCAGGGAGATCATTTCACAGCCTAAGCGTGTGCAGAATAAAATTTCGCATCATCCCAATATTAGCTTCGGTTACATCCAAAGTTTATACATATCTCGGCTCTCCTCTATCTTGACTCGAATCTTTGAAATTTATAGGTCACTAGCAAGCTGTTGCTCACGGCTTCACCCGCGTTACTAGATCCGATCAACCATTTATGGATAGGCTCATAATGCACATCCATCCTCACAAAAATTTATAACCCAACCCAGGAACTCACTGCATTACATAAACACAAGCGTTACTTTTATTATTATCACAAAACTAACACAACAACATCTGTGATTAAATCCTTAGTTATAAAGACCAACATGTCAGGTACGTCCAAATGCTATACCGTATGTTTTCATCCAAGAAGGAATTGAGTGCGCTTGCGAGACGAGTTCTTATGCAGTCGTGTTGGCGCTAGTTTATAGCCTCATGCATTCTTTATAAGTACACAAAGTACAGTAGGTACCGTGGTAGCGTAGTGGTTTGGGTTATGGACTGCGGAGACGAGGTCTCGGGTTCGATCCCAGGTTCACCATGGCACACACCAATGACTTTTCGATGCTTTTCGAAGTTATGTGTGTATTTATCGCAGGTTTATTAGTGCATAGGAGAGCACGTTAAGCCGTCGGTCCCGGTTGCCATACAAACATCTATGGCAGTCGTTACGGGTAGTTGGAGCCCACAAAAGTCCAACCAGCCTAACTTGGAACTTCGATATCGCCATTGGTCATAATGACCATTGGTTGTGGAGGTCAGATGGCAGTCGCTCCACGAAAAATATCGAAGTTCAGCCGCATCACAGTTAGACTGGAAAGCCGACCCGAACTGAGTTGGGAAAAAGGTTCAGAGAATGATGACACAAAGTACCTACAGTAGGTATCAGAGGAAGAACTATCCTGGTATTTAAATTTAAAGATAATAGTAAAAAAAAAAAAAAAAAAGTGATTAAAAATCAAAAACCGGATTGCTGTTGAAAAGACTGAAACAAGTTAGTCCTTGGAGGTAGGACACGACGGTATCTCCCGTTCGAAATGAGCTGTCCGACTGGGGTAGTACCTCCGCCCTACAGAACACCGCGGCCCTAATAACCATCGTGTTGTGTTCCCGCCGGTAAGTAGGATAGCCAGAGCTCACTGTACCCCTTCTCCTCCCATCCCTTCCTAGCCTCCCCGCTCCTTCCCACCCCTCCCTACTTCCCTTCAGGGTAGGCAGCGCGTGGGTGACACCCTTAGTGTTGCACACGTTCATAGGCCACGGTGACCGCTTCCCATTAGGTGGGCCGTGTGCTTGTCTGCCACCTAATGGGTAACGCCTGCTATCAATCAAACAAGTTTTTGATTTTTAATTATTTATTTCATTTTATCATATTCAGTCATAACATTACCTATTATATTTTTGTAATCTGCTTCTAAATTTCTTCATTTTGATACCCTATTCGATAAGTATGGTATATTTCGGCACGGTGACCGCTTCCCATCAAGTCGGCCGTGTGCTTATCTGCCACCTAAGTTGTATAAAACTTCGGGAACGTTCCCCTAACACCCTATATACAGCCAGCACGTTTATTATTCTGCACATACACTACTTTTTCAAAGAAAGTGTTACAACACGTACTCGGAGTTTCAAATTTGAGCTCGTTCATCCAATGTTTCTTGAAGAGACTGCACTTCTCTTTACTAGATAATGTGAAAGGTCTCTACATTGAGTGCATGAGCACATTATCAAGGCATTAAGTGTAAATAATATCGCGTTTAACTAGCCTTTGTTATGGGTTCTAGAATGCGGGTAAACATACGTAGATATTTTTTTGTAAGTACAGATATATTATGCATTAGAAACACCCAGACTAATTCAAACATAACATAACATAACATAACATAAACTCACGCCTATATCCCCGAAGGGGTAGGGCAGGCAGGCCACCTATTACATTGGGACCTAAACATAAACTGGCGAAATGTGGGTGTGGGTGCTAATACAAATACCCATATTCAAATTCAAGCCCACAAATATTTGCACGTAGCGGGAATATAACCCGCGTCCTTGGATTCAGCAGTCGAGGAAATTACCCGGAATAAACAGACAGAAAGGGTTTTTTGCGTCTATTTAAAAATTTTTGGCATAAGCATAAATAGAGTGATAAACAGTTCATTTCCAAACTTGTTTATGGTCTAAAAATTCCTCATTTAAAAAGTTTAGTTTTGATTAGACTTTTAAATTAAAAAGCTTGTTGTAGAAGCGTATTATGATTTGAATACGCCATCATTTTTATTTTAAATCCTCGAGAAGTTGGCTAAGTGTGTTTTGTCATTATACATTGTTCAGGCTGTTCAACACTGTGGTATAAAATAGAAGAAAAAATGTACATTGTGCAGGCTGCTTAACACTCTTGTTTAGCAAAATAGAACAAAAATTGTTCGAAAATGGCCTTGATTTCAGCATCTTTGTTTTATCAGATATTGTCTTTTAATGTAATTAACTGATACTTTTAATTTTCACTGGTATACTTATTATGATCTCGGATACGAGTCGTTTAGTCAAAATTATGTCGGTTTTTTGTCTCGACTCAAGTCTTTTAAAGTACACAACGGAGCTTGATATGGTTTTTACTGTAGTGTAGCTATTTTTTGGCGGAAAGTATGTATGTAGGTATATCAAGTAACCAAAGAAGAATGGGAAATATAACATAATATACTAAAATATAAAAATAATGTTAATAATAGCATGTTGGTGTAGTAAACCTATAGGATTATCCTATCAAAAAGCAATCAAAAAATTAATACCTACATAATAATATTTTCAATCAAATCAAATCATTTATTTCAAGTTTCAAGAAGTGAGTCAACATTTTGAATTTTACTGAAAAACTCTAACAAAGATATTCCAATGAATAATAGTGAATCTCTCTATATTTCTGGAATGATGCCAATTTAATACCTACAAAATATTTTTTCAAGAAAAAACCGCATCAAAATTCGTCCAGTACTTTATACTTCCATCGCATCGCGAGCAAACAAACAGACAAGAATTTTAAAAAATGTAATGTTGAGTATCTTTCATTTAACATTACCCAAGTATCTATAATTTTTTTATAATAATATTCTGAACCGATATTTTAAATCTCATTGAAAAACCTTTACAAAAATACCAATTAGTTAGGTACAAACCTCGCTTCGCTTGTGATTTCAATTTAAAAAAAAAACCTTTTTTTGTCAACTCAAAAATTTTTTTTCTCGATTTCTATAAGTACGCCATTTTCATTGGGAGTTCTGAACCGTAAAATGATAATTTTCGAACGAAAACTCCTTTTCACTTAGATGTAATCAAAAACGTCCTACATTTCGCAACAATCAAACTCAATCGGTTGGAAGTCCGATTAATGTTACACAAAACATTGAAATAACTCGGCGACCCAAATTTTTCTGACTGGCAAGGTACAGAAAATGTACATATTTTTTTACTGTGTTTAATGTAAATAGCACAGACGGATCTTTGAAATTGACGAATGTTTGGAAAAATGATTTTTGTGCATACTGAATAATTTATTTGTTTTTTTTTTATGTCGGACACGTTATTTTTTTTTATATGTAGGGCACGTCAACATGACTTCACCTCGCCTGATGGTAAGCTAAAGACAAAGTCTCTGGAATGGGAGTGCCACAATGGTGGCTCTCAGCTTGACGGCCTCATCAAGTGCTTTTCACGCCCCGCTTAAAGGACCCGGGACTGGGGACTGTATGTTATCTGTATTTCCATTTCAAGCAAACGCATTCGTCCTCAATCATTATATTATTATTATTATGGCCGCGGACTTCCCCAGTCTTCCTCAATAAGGGCGGATATACTTCCCCAGTCGGACAGCTCAGTTCGAACGGGAGATACCGTCGTGTGCTACCTCCATTCAAACTATACCTACATTATTGCGAAACTAATACTGTGTTACGGTCGACGCCGTAGAAGACAGCTAGTCATTCATAAATGAATAATAATGAACTGTTAGTGATGTAATGATCCCGGTCAATGCAAATTTAGAACCGCGATAACCTTATTCTGTCGAGTGATTTTATAACCTGCCGCTTATGATAAGTGACAAGCCAGTCGACTGCACACGTTCAATACTGGAGTCTAATTCAGTAAAGTTACGTTTTTAAAACGTGTGATTTCAACGCTCATGAAAAAAAAATTACTTATTTTAAAATTTTTTTATATAAGTACTATGTAGGTGGCAGACAAGCACACGGTCCACCTAATGGGAAGCGGTCACCGTGGCCTATAAACGTGTGCAACAAGAAGGGTGTCACACACGCGCTGCCTACCCTGAAGGGAAAGGGGGAGAGCTGGGAAGGGGTGTGGAGGCTAAGAAGGGGTGGGGGAGGAGGGGTACAGTGAGCTCTGGCTACCCTACTTACCGGCGGGAACACGACACGATGGTTATTATGGCCGCGGTCTTCTGTATGGCAGAGGCAGGTACTTCCCCAGTCGGACAGCTCATTTCGGACGGGAGATACCGTCGTGTCCTACCTCCTTGAAATTTTAATCTTTAAACTTTAATGGTAATAGGCTCGCGTTTGACCACAATCTCAGCTGTTAGTAAGTCATGATGCGGTTGACGGTGCAGCACGTTTGCCTTGAAGTAACCTGTTCACTCTAGACTTGAAGACTCCCAGGTTGACGCTTTCCGCAAATACAGACTCAGGCAGCGCATTCCACTCTTTAGTAGTTCGCACGATGAACGTACTGCCAAAACGTTTTGTTTGTTGTTTATGAATTTTACAGAATCTAATTGCAAATCAATCATATATTTATGAATGTTTCATAGTCTCACAAAAGCAAAGGTGGGTTTTATTATGTCAGATGAATGAATGAATATTGAATATTCTACGATATTCTACACATCACTCTCGAGACCCAAAGTAAATAATAGCTTAACTAGCTCGTGTTATGGGTTCTAGAATGCAGATAAACATCCTTATATTTTTTTTTGTAAATACATACATAATATTATACATAGAAACATACAGACCAATGCAAATAGACATATTCATGCATACAAATATTTGCACTGAACGGGAATCTTACCCGCACCCGTCGTAGCAGTCGAATGCACTAGCGCTACGCCACAAAGGCTATCAATACCAAATAACAAAGAAAAATGTTCCATTGTTCCTTCGAATTGAAATCACGCATTTGAAAACATGGCGTTACTGAATCTGGCGCCTGGTATTCTCCTTTACAAGATTTCCACTTGGATGGAGGGTTGAGGATGACAATTTGTGACCTGATATTCGCAGAGAGAAATGAAGTGGGAGTTTGAATGTACGTAGTCTTGAAGTAGGTATATAGTACTAGCTTCCGCCCGCGGCTTCGCCCGCGTAGATGTCGGACCCCTATACCAAATTTCATAAAAATCGGTTCAGCGGTTCAGGCGTGAAAGTGTCAGACAGACAGAGTTACTTTCGCATTTATAATATTACTAGTATGGAGATGTGCGTGCTTAAAGGAACATATGAAAGTGCGCACTCTTATAAAAAAACAAGACCGTGTAAGTACCTACAAGTCACGTTGGGGCACACTCCCCCCCCCCTCCCCCTTTATGCCCACGGATACCACCCGCGTCGGCCATTATATGTCGGAATCGAACCGACTAAAACCGCACGCCCCCTCAGGTCTTAATATCGGGGTGTAGGGTTACCAAGTAGGCAACCCTCGGACCCCAGCTGACCCCGGGCCCACTACAGTTTTAAGATTTCCCCCTAGACCAAAGGGAGCAGGGGGAGTTCTATCACCTGCAGTATTCTTAAATACATAATTATTGTTCATCTGAAGTTTGATAGATGGTGTTACCAGCAAAATTGAATTCACTATGTCAATTAACCTTTTTTTTGACAATATTATTATCATACTACATTATCATAGCCGTAACGTATCTATTATCCATGATGATATTTTTTCCATTCTGCTTTCATGGTCCTTCGAGCCGGATCAGCAACCTGGATTATTATATAACAGAGCTGCAAATAGATTAACAAAAAATATTATCGTACACTCGATTCCGGCCCAGTGAATAGGCAACATTTTTCCGAAAATAAAATTATTACTTCCGTTTTCCTTATTAAATCCAACGCACATTCACAATTTATTTATATTCCCGCCATTTGTGGAAATATAAGCTTCTACTTTGGATTAATCTTTTTTTTGTTACTCCTAAAACCTTTTTGGGCACCTCTTAATTTTAAGCTTAAAGTAAAAGACAGTGAATTTCGTGAATTTTATCCCGCGGTTATAACAGTGCACGTTTTTTGACGATATCTCCGGTTCTACTTAACAGATTTTGATCAGACCTACCTAAGATTCTAAGTCTGAAAAACCTTTCAAATAAAAAACCCCCATCAAAACGTCACTACGCACAAACAGACAAGAATTTCAAAAAATATAGATCTTTAACATCACATAACTCACACCTATTATCCCCGAAGAGGTAGGCGGAGGTGCTAGCACCCACATTTCGCCTTTACATAACCCCAGTATTTTTTTAAAATATCTCCAAAGTAGAGACAGAGTTACCTTACAATTTTATAATATTACATGAAGCATATTTTAACAAATTACGAAATAGGACTAATCCCTCCCTCGTTACAAAAAGAGTTAGTTTAGAAGAAGATTAACAACTAAATATATTAATATATATAAAAAACACAAATCTCAAGCGGTTCGGTGCCTGTTTTCTTTGCCTCACCATAAAGACTTGGAATTCTTTACCAGTGCATGTGTTTCCTTCCTCCTATAGTCCCGGGGCCTTTAAGCGGGGCGTGAAAAAGAATTTGATGAGGTCTTCAAGCTGAGGGCCACCACTGTAGCACTACCGGTTATGTGGTAGTAGCCCCCGACCTGAGACTTTACCTTTAGCTTTCCAACAGACGAGGTGAAGTCATGTTGACATGTCCAATAAAAATAAAAGTTGAACTACGTATAAAAGAGATAAGCATAACGGACACAAATATTATGGGCACTAAGTGATTGATATTTGATTTCAATAATATTATGTATGCCAGAAATGCCTAAATGCACGGAAATTTACCCCAATTGACACAAGATCCGCATTGTCTACTGGGGTAATCGGTTCCACTTCTCAGTTATAAACTATTCATAACAATACGTTAATTTACATTTATTCAGAGCGTACGTTATTTGATAGCCACCCATTTATGTCCCACTGCTGGGCACGGGTCTCCTCTCCTCTAACGAGAGAGCTGAGAGGGTTTAAATCTTAATCCACACACGCTGGCCTAATGCGGGTTGGTGGATCGAACATGTCCTTAGAATTTCAACTAACTGTGGGTTTTTTCACGATGTTTTGCCTTCACCGTCAGCAGATGTAAACCATGCGATTAGCAATATAAATTCCACAAAGTGAAATTCAAATTGGTACTATCCGGCCGGATTCGATGCCTCTGAGAAGAGACCGCGTATTTATACGTTCAGCTGCCATTAATTTTTTCGTACCTTAATTTAAGGTTACTTAATAAGAACTAAATGATTCAGGAACTCTTTTCTTTACTGTGTCATAAAAACTGGCCTATTTTCTACAAATACACTGCTTCTTACTACAATAGGTGGGCTAGCCTTGAACAAAAAACTGCTGGATATATTCCAATGCGTGGCACAATACCTGATCCTCTGCTATCTATTCCCTGTAACTAAATACATACATAAAGCATTCCTTTTTCCCATTGGGTAGGCAGAGCACATTGGATAGTCATATTTCACCGCCTACGGTACGCACTGTAAAGTTTGAAAGGAATTTTATTCCGCGCACGCTTAGGCTGTGGAATGATCTCCCTGTCGTAGTTTTCCCTAGCGACTACAATATGGGGTTCTTCAAGAGGCATTATAAGGTTTTTACAGGATCAGCAGCGCGAATGTGAAGCTCCTGGTGTTGCATGCATCCGTAGGCCACGGTAACGACTTCCCATCAGGTGGGCCGTGTGCTTGTCTAACACCTAAGTGGTATAAAAAATTCAATAAAATTTATCCCTTCGTAATCTGATTGATAGCTATATTTCTAACCTTCGTAATCTACTGCGAACACACCCCCACATGTCGAAACCTTGATACAAGTAATCTATCCCCTAATACACGACATATTCTTCAATAAAGGTAGGCATTCAATCCACGACCGGCTCATTCAGTGGCGACCCGTGAATGGTAAGCAATAAATCATTATCTAGCTCCTTTATAGCAAGTGAAGTGTCAGTAATAACGTAATGGAGGTTCAAAATTAGCTTTATTTTACAAGAATGGCTAGTATTATAGTTCTTTCTATTGATATGAAAGTCTTTGTGAAAAAAACTAGATAATTTATTATAGATTCAGTGGTCTGAAGTTGACACTAACTTTATAGCCTGTATAAATTGCTAGCTTAATGACTACAGATATGGATCCAGATAGGAATGAAAAAAGTGTAGGGAATTTAAGGAAAACGTTGTATATACTTATAATAAAAATGTATTACCTATAACAATGTGTACCTACGTTAGGACCACGGGTGTACATCGTCGGATTGAACTGCTCCTTTACAAAAGGATGGTACCTGCAGCTGAGTACCTCAGTGTAACGTTAATGAAATCCAGTGCATTTCTTTTGATAAACAGATATAATGGTACAATGTGTACACCCGCCATCCTAGGTATATATGATGATACGCCAGTTTATATAATTTCTTGGTTACGGATTTCTAAGTTTACTTGTAAGATTAATACAACAGCTACATTCTAAAACTGCTGTCAAACGCAAACTTATGGCGTGGAAGGACTATAACCCTTAAAACGTCCTTACCTATTTTCTCCTAATCGTACCGCACAAAGCTAAATCTGTTTTAACCAAGCACAATTCAAAATATATTTTGATTTAGACTTTGAGCCTTAGCATAACTATGTAAAGTTTAATTTTCATTACCACGGTGCCTTGTTTATATAAACAACGTGATACCCGTTGACAAATTAAATTTGTTACTTTTTCACGCAAAAATGGCTCTGAATGAGGTACGGGTATAAATTAGAGTCTAGAATAACACTATGCTACTTTTGTACCTGAAATAATTTCCCATGGGAAGTGGGAATGTGAACAGAGAATGGGAAAAGCTAATCTTCTCTGTACATTGTAACTATTTTAGAAGAGTTATGTAATGGCGGCACCACACTTTACTGTCCGCTATTCGCCTTTATTCACGTGTGTACAACGAAAGGCTATTTGTGTATACATATTTGCTTTATTCGAAACGAGTATTCGCCTTAGTCGCTCTTCTATAATGCATTGTGAAGGGTTTAGTAGGGTTATGAACGTCAGATGGCAGTCGCTTCACGGAAAATATCGAGGTCCAGCCAAATCCGGAGTTAAGACTGGTAAAGCGGACCCCAGACTCTGAGGTGAAAGCTTTGGATGCGACTGGGATTAACGCTAGGTTGAAGAAGATTTGAACAATGATAGTAATTATGACATCGAAAATTTCAGACTGATTTCAACAATCTATATAATTAATAAATAGAAACAATATTGACTAGATCTATTTGACACTCTAATGGCCATAAATAAGGCCATAAGACGTCCAATGCCCCAAAATGGTTTATTGCGTCTAGCCAAAACCCGACGTCTGCATATTGATTTTTTTGCACAAACTCATTAATACCTAATTAAACTGTCTTCAACCCAACTCTCTCACTTGCCCCTTTAACGAAACAAAAACGATATTGCCTTAAAAATGGAAAAAGTTAATTGCTCACTTTGTTTTAACTTTCAATACATTATTCGTATACGTTAAAAAAATTCAAAGTAAGTATAGGCCGTAAGGGGAATTAAGTGTGGGCCAGAAATTTTCACTATTTCCGCGGCTATAATAACCATCATGTTGTCGGGTGCCCCCCCCCCCTTCCCCTTCAGGGTCGGCAGGGCGAGTATAACCACTGGTGTTGCACACGCCCATAGGCCACGTTGACGGCTTCCCATCAGGTAGGCCGTGTGCTTGTCTGTCACCTGAGTAGGTAGTAGTAATGCGAATAAACGTAATTCGTATTCTCTTTCCTCTTTGGTAAACGTCAAGTTTGAAATTTGTGAGATTGAAATGAGATCGGAAGTGAATTTTGAGCATATTCTATTACGAGAATTTGACCCTTAGATATAATCTCCAACATCTCGTACAATACAGATTCGGATAAAAGCCATTTGAGTTACATCTGGTCGTGACAAGCACTTGTTATACTTATTTTACTTTATTTTGACGTTGTAATGGCGCTGGTGGCATAACAAGAGGTCAGAACTGGTTGTCAACAGATAAAGAGAGATTATAAAAGGAAAAATCTTGTATTTGGCAGAAAGTAAACAGGGTATATTTTTTTTTAAATATGGGCCCTTCTTACTTACAGTGTAAATAAACATTTCATTCTCGTAGCGGTTTCCCAGTTGCGTTTTTTTTTTCTTTTTTACTATATAATAATAACTTAGGTTGTTGGGCAAGGGATTGATGCAAAGGACTGATAAAAGTGATATAAAAAACCGCCCTATGGTACTTCTCGACATAGAACGTATCGTAAGAAGCCCTAACCACCGGTAGCTTGGTATTTGCACCTGATACCGAGGGACTACATTTTTTTATATTATTTAAAAATATAATTTAGAATTATGTTTAAATGTGAAATAATGGCCTTGTAGTGCTAGGCTGCGGTAGCCTAGTGGTATGGGTAATGGACTGCTAAGACGAGGTCTCGGGTTCGATCCCAGGTTACCATGGCACACACCAATGACTTTTCGATGCTTTTCGAAGTTCTGTGTGTATTTATCGCAGGTTTATAAGTGCTCGGTTAATGGCAATAGGCTCGCCACCTATTGGGACCTAAACATAAACTGGCGAAATGTGGGTGCCTCTGCCTACCCCTTCGGGGATATAGGCGTGAGTTTATGTTATGTTATGTTATGTAGTGCTAGGCTTCTCCGGGAGTGACTGCGGTCTGAGTGGAGGGTTTAACCTCCTGAATCTAAAGGTTTTCACCTGCACCAGTCCTCGTTCATCCTCCCAGACATGTTTATTTGCTATCTTAATAATATTCTAAAAATAGTTTCTTGAAATAAATTCTGATATTGGCTTTCGGCTAGACGCAATAAACTACACATATTATAGAATATTCTATTTATGGCAACATTTATTAAGAGATTGATTTCTGTCTCACCAATATTTTTTATAACATGTGTAAAGTTAGATCAAATTTGAAAAGCGAGCGACTGTCGTAGTATGGACATATCATTGTTATGAGAAAAGATTAAAGTAATGTGGAGGTGTGGGGCAGAGGTAGACCTAAGAAAAGATGGATGGATTGCGTGAAGGAGGATATGGCAAAGGAGTGACTGAGGAAATTGAAAGGATTGACTATTACGAAATTGAAAATTTGCTGTGTCTGTGAATTGGAGACATTTAAAAATAAATAGTTACATGGGTTATTGTATTATCAAGAATTCTGAAAAGCATGCTATAAGGGTTCATAGTATGGGGCCTCCACGCGGGTGGAGCCATAGGAATCAGCTAGTACCTACTTAATAAAAAAATCAGTCTGGCATAAACCTCAGTTTATTTAACTCGACCTGTTTGTTTGGGTCAAATCTAGTAATTGAAATTTGATCCCCTTTCAGTTGTCTGATTGGTCTGATATTTGGCAGAAGTCTTTAGTTCTGATGACAATACAATTTAAAACCGTTTAACTTGAAAAATATTTATCACAATTATGTGATAACATTATAATGTCATAATTCACTTTTTTGTATCAAACAGAATTATTCTCGTTATTATTATATACTAGCTGTTGCCCGCGGCTCCGCCCGCGTGGATGTCGAAATCCGTTTCAAAAACTATCCTATCTCTCAAGTTGGATCGAACTGCACATGGTGGGCGAATTTTATTATAATCGGTTAAGTGGTTTAGGAGTCCATTGAGGACAAACATTGTGACACGAGATTTATATATATTAAGAAGATATTAGACGCCTACGTATTTTTAGTATAATAGGTGTTGATAGTATGAGTTAGACGCTCTAGTATTATATCATAGAAGAGATTACTTTTAATATGAATATTACATTCATTTCGCCTATCATTTTATTAAAAATTTTCGGCAATAAATATATTTTAGTACGTGATGTACCTACATACGTCTTAATTCAATTAAGTTTAATATATAAGAATAATATATAGGGAGGTAGGACACGACTGTATCTCCCGTCCGAAATGAGCTGTCCGTCTGGGGTAGTACCTCCGCCCTACAGAACACCGCGGACATAATAACCTTCGTGTTGTGTTCCCCAAGGTAAGTAGGGTAGCCAGAGCTCACTGTACCCCTCCTCCCCACCGCTTTAGGAAGCGGTAGGGAGGAGGAGGGGGGTCGGCTAGGGCCTCCCCACCCTTTCCTACCCCCACCCCTTCCCTTCTGGGTCGGCAGCGCGTGGGTGACGCCCTTGGAGTTGCAAACGTCCATAGGCCACGGTGACCACTTCCCATTACAGGTGGGCCGAGTGCTTGTCTGCCACCTACGTGGTATAAAAAAACTGGAAAAAAAAAAGAAAATCCAATATGGTGCTTTTAGTGCATAAAAGCGTTTAACTTCAAACATTTTTTACTTAATTTATATGTCTATCAAATACTTACATCGGTGCCGTAGACTTAATTCACTTTGGCTAATTCACCCAGGGTAATTAAGTATACTACTTAGTAGACTTAATTCACCTGTTTCTATTTTTTTTCCATAGGTGATTTATGTATACCTACTGTTAAGTAAACTTAATTCACTTGAGCTAATTCTCCTTTGTGACTTAATTCACCTGCTTGCGTAGGTGATTATGATACCTATCCTCCTTTTACTAAATACTTTCTAATTTAGTCTTATTTTGCGCGGTGCATCCTTTAAGTTCCCTGTTTCCTTCACTTTGTGTAGCTTTTTGGGTTTTGGTGCGGAATTAGCTTGTTTGGTGCTTTTTGTTTGTTTAGTGGATTTTCAATTTTTTTTTTTATTTTTTGTTTTTCAAGCACATAATTACATTAGTTATACGAGAACAGGTTGTATTTTATTATTAAAATGTTAATATTTTAAACATTTTCCTTAATTTACCCGAGTGCATAAACTATACTGTGAAGAAAACACTGCGAATTAAGTCTGCTTACTACTAGACTGGATTACCCTAGGTGAATTAGTCCAGGTTAATTAAGTCTACTAAACGGTATACCTGAATCACCTACGCAAGCAGGTGAATTAAGTCTACTAAATAGTATACTTAATTACCCTGGGTGAATTAGCCAAAGTCACATTTAAAATGAACGAATTTTGTTTCAAAAACGAAATATTTCGAAGGAAACATAACATAACATAAACTCACGCCTATATCCCCGAAGGGGTAGGCAGAGGTGCTAGCACCCACATTTCGCCAGTTTATGTTTAGGTCCCAATGTAATAGGTGGCGAGCCATTACCCGGGCAATTATAAACCTGCGATAAATACACACATAAATTCGAAAAAGGAAACAAAACAGATAAATTCCAACTTTGTCCGTAGGTAGGTATTGAGAGGAAAATTCCGCGAACTAATTTCATTTCGGTACATATTTGTGAAGACTGTACAGTACAATAGACAAAGATACAATAGAACGATAGAATAAAATATATTTGTATTTTGTAAATATACCTAGTCGTATCATTTATAAGTATTCCTATTATACATGCATACATACATATTAACTTTTAAACTTTCGCGTTCCATGATTATTATACGTAAACGGGAATTAACGCGATCATGGTATCGGTATATGTATACATACCTTTGGATGCCTGACGTTTCGACCAGGTTACACCGGCCGTGGTCAGCCTGTGACCACGGCCGGTGTAACGGTCTAGATAAATACCTCAAAATAAAGCAAGATTTTCAAAACCTCTATAGTTCACCTAAATGTGTTTCTTACCTACAGATGCGCGAGTGTGATGCCCATGGTGTTGCACACGTTCAAAGGCCACGGTAACCGCTTCCCATCAGGTGGTCCGTGTCTTTACACCGCCGTTTGTTATACCACAAAATTAAAGAAAGTTTTTAGGGGCTTACGTAGAGATAAGAGAATTCACTAAGCATAAAATTTCGTGTTACAAAACAAGCTGCTTTGAGAAGCAAAAAATTACATCAAGAGCGGTCCCTCATTCTAGTCTCAAGAGAGTTGAGCACTTGTTATTTTTATCTTATTACAAGTACACCTTCCCAAAATCGACTCATGACAATAAATTAACCAATGTGTAGTCTAATTTACACTCTATAGCTTCCTAAGAGAGTTGCTATTTACTTAAAAGCATGTGTTATGTTCGTGAAAACATATTACATTGTATAAGCTAGGTTTAACCTAATAACATCAAGTTCGTACTTTGGAAAAACAAACCTATTTAACTGATAACTTGTGTGCCAAACTTTGTGATTGCAATTCGTTGCAGTAAAATTGAGTTCTGTTAGAACAAACTCAATTTTACTCTATGAATATATTTACATATTATTATAAGTAATTTAATATATTTATTACGAGTATTATGGGTAATGTTTAGGTGCAACTTCTGTTTAAGCAATACGCTTTGCTGTTAATAACTGGCAGCCAATACCAGGAAGGTAGCCTAGCTTAATAACCTAGAGTTGTGGGTTCTAGAATGCGCTAAACAAATTTTGGTGCATTTTTTTTGAAAAGCATACATATTACCCATAGAGACATCAAGACCAATGTTTTTATTTTTTGTTCACCAATTAGGTGGCAGACAAGCACCTGGCCCACCTGAAAATATGCCTACATATTCATAAACATAACATAAACTCACGCCTATATCCCCGAAAGGGTAGGTAGAGGGGTGCTAGCACCCACATTTCGCCAGGTTTAGGTCCCAATGTAATAGGTGGCGAGCCTATCGCCATTAACCGGACACTTATATTCATGCATATAAATATTTGAACTGAGTGGGAATCGAACCCGCCACCTCCGACTTAGCAGTCCAACGCTCTACCACAGAGCAACCAGTTAGAAGTCAGAATAAAAAAATATTAAAACTAACTTTTTCTAGTTCTCTCGCTAGCAGTGGGACAGAAGCCTAAATAAGCATGATACTTGAGCATATAAATGTTTCACAAATTTTGAATTCATATTAGCATGTGGCGTTGGTAGTACGTATGTAGTCGCAATTATTAACGTACCGTCTGGCAAAGCGCTCCGCGAACCGCGAAGCAATCGTAGCCCAATTTTGATTTCATTTACCCACTTATATTAATCATGGTACGTAAATATGGGGTAGGTAGGCTTATTAATTACTAAAACGACTTTTATATTAAACGATTAATAAAGTGGAAAACTAATAAACTTTGTCAAACGTCGTAAATTTAAAGGGGATAGATCCACAGCTTGTCAAAAAAACACCTCAAATATTGAAAAAGTGTTTTTTTTGTACAAGAATAACGTTTATTGACATTTGATAGATCGAACTGAGATCGAGACTAGACTGAGGCTGAGTTTATTACCGATTTTTATGAGAATTAATCCTTAGGTTGCATTGGTTATGATCACAGCAGGTTGACCACCTTTGATTTGACTTTTTGAAATTTTTTACTGGTAAACCAATATTTACCAGTAAAAAGTTTCAAAAAGTAAGTAAGTAAGTTCTTAATTTTCCAGCGTTTATCGTGAGTTACCGTCCGATTTGTCGGTAGGAAATCGGACGACGTATCGGTCGCCAGTTGTAAAAACTATGAAGTTGATGTATGAAACGATGCAGATACAATTTCAGCGTTAATTTCCTTTAAAATGTTCGGGAGTGGAAGAATACAGAATGTTTGGTTAATTATGAAAGTGCTTGTAAAAGCGCTGACGTATATCTTTAATTATTAAATCGTTATGACTTTGTAAGTAGTTTACTGACTGCTCGGGCAGACCTCTATAACTCTTTTAGGTAATTCTAGAACCCTGAGATGGCAGTCGCTTCACGGAAAATATCGAGGTCCAGCCAAATCCGCAGTTAAGACTGGTAAAGCGGACCCCAGACTCCGAGGTGAAAGCTTTGGATGTGACTGGGATTAACGCTAGGTTGAAGAAGGTATGATTAATTGCTATCGGTTTTTTAGAACTGGAGATATGACGGAACCCCGAATATAGGCAAGTAGTCTTTTGTTACTGAGTCGGGATGAACGGCTTGTAGTATCTAGTTTAATCCACATCTATGGTTACATCTCTTCAAGTTTATATTAGTACTTGTCTTCGGATCCTTTGTGTGGCTGCCCACGCAAGCCGTTGTAATAATATGGACTCCTAGTAATTTCCCTTCACTATTTGTATTGACATACCCAAGTTATACTTCAGTGGTTAGATTCCAAGAAATTTGATTTCTTAGAGAAAATGATGTTGGGTGTTTCTATGTATAAATTTACAAAAAAAAATATTCGTGTTTAGAATCGTCTATCTTACTTCCTACTTAATATTATAAACGGAAAAGTTTTTAAGAATGTATATCTGGATGTCTGGATGTATGTTCGCTACTCTTTCACGCAAAATCGGCTGAATAGATCTGGTTGAAATTTGGTACACAGATAGATTATAGTCTGCAATAACATATAGGTAGGCTACTTTTCATCCCGGGGATGGGTTCCCATGTACGTTTCGCGGTAGCGGGAACAGAATTTCACGCGAACGGAGCCGTGGGCAACTGCTAGTATAACATAACGCAAGTTTTTTTAATCACTGGGTGTGTGTGGGCAGCGCGTGGGTAACGCCCTTGATGTTACAAACGTCCATAGGGCACGGTGACCGCTTCCCATCAGGTGGGCCGTGTGCTTGTCTGCCACCTAAGTGGTATAAAAAATCTCTCCAATTTCTAGACGCAGCTACTTTACAGTTTTATAATATTACTAATATTGTGGCTTTAAACTAGATTTGGAAATTTTCGTTAATCTACAACTTAACGTTTCCAAGTACCAACTACTTTATACGCACCGGTATCCGTAAACCCAATCTCGTTATCTTCCAAAACAATCTTCATACTGAGTTAATTAGAAATAATGATAGTAGGGTACTGGATACCCTTTTTTAGGGTCATACGAGGACAGCAGCTAAACCATAATTGCTAATTCAGAATCGACAGTTTTGTGACTGAATCGACACTGCATCGTGTTTTGACCAAACAATTTCTTAAAAAGAATGGTATTTTTGGTATATAGATAATCACCTTCCACAAAGACTAAAGTTACTCCTGAGAAAATTAAAAAAAAAATTATGAGGTCTAGTTAACAAGACATATTCATGCATATAAATATTTGCACCGAACGGGAATCGAACCCGCGCCCTCTTTCGTAGCAGTCATATCTCATAGCTGGCGACTGTATGAAGTTCAAGTTCTGCCTCTAGTGAAATTATTACAAAGGGCAATTTTATTCTCGCAATCGGCCAGACAACCGTTAACAATGACACTTAGCTAATCTCTGTCGACGTCAGCTTCTATAACGTAAGCCGACAAGCCGACACAAGCCTACCGCTCGAGGTGAATTATGTTTGTCCATTTAACATCATTTAATGAACTGTCATATGTATTTAAGCCGAATGACTTAAGTTTACACATTCACAGAAATAGATTTTTGAGTACCAAGTATAGTAAGTACAGTCTCCCTCAGAAGTCTCTGAAGTAAAATAAATCAATAAGTATCATTTCTTATTTGACGGCCTCTGTGGGAACCGCGGTAGCCTAGTGGTTTGGGTAATGGACTGCTGAAACGAGTTCTCGAGTTCATTCCCAGGTTCACCACGGCACACACCAATGACTTTTCGATACTTTTCGAAGTTATGTGTGTATTTATTGCAGGTTTATTAGTGCCTCGGAGAGCACGTTAAGCCGTCGGTCCCGGTTGCCATGCAAACATCTATGGCTGGAGCACACAAAAGTCCAACCAGTCTAACTTGGAACTTCGATATCGCCATTAGTCATAATGACCATTGGTTGTGGAGGTCAGATGGCAGTCGCTCCACGGAAAATATCGAAGTTCAGCCGCATCACAGTTAGACTGGAAAGCCGACCCCAACTGAGTTGGGAAAAAGGTTCAGAGAATGATGATGATTTGACTGCTACGAAAGGGAGCACGGGTGCGATTCCCGCTCAGTGCAACTATTTATATGCATGAATATGTCTATTTGCATTAGTCTAGGTGTTTCTATGTATAATACGTATAAACGACGACTATTTAGCTCATACAGGTGTTAGCTTTATAGAGTGAAATTACATGCAATATCAATATTCTAAATTTAAATTCAATATCTAAGTAATACGATAGTAGTTTAATCGGAGATATTAAAACGAAATTCTTTGTCTGTCTTCGAAATTTTTCGTCAGATCTTTACAAAATATAACTGAGACAATTTTGAATTAAATATCTGTCTGACAAAATAACATTTTTGCAAATCCGTCTATATACCTATGATCGAATTATGCTCGAACATACATTGATGAGGCCATCAAGCTAGGCCATTATCGGTGTTTGTAATGGTGACTCCCATTCCAGAGACTTTACTTTTAGCTTACCATCAGGCAAGGTGAAGTCATACTGGCATGACCGATATACCCCCCAGGGGATGAAATAGGGGTTGAAAGTTTATATGGGAAAATCATTTTTCGAGGTTGTTTTAAAATCGATACACTTTATAAATCTGTATATGAAACGAGATGGTATCTGACATAAATGTATGGAAGAGAATGACATGTTGCCAACAATGACAACAAAGGTAGACAGATGATGATGATATAGGTTATAGAAATGAGGAGGTTTGTCGGCAATGACAGATGTTACACACATTTAACCGTAAGCGAATCCCTAAAAGGGTTTAATTGAATGTAATTTCGAAAATTGAAGGTAATAATCCTCTAAAACTTTTGAATATGAATGTACTGTAAATATTCTCTATCGTACTGTTGATAATTAAAGTATTTTATATATAGGTAATTATACAAATAAAATTTTATTACTAACCGCGAGACTTGAGAATGGCTCTACCGATTTGAATCATTTAGTTTGTCTGTTTTTTGCGACGCAAAAACTACTACTACTACTACTTTATAAGTGACCGGTTAATGGCAATAGGCTCGTCACCTATTACATTGGGACCTAAATATAAACTGGCAAAATGTGGGTGCTAGCACCTCTGCCTTCGGGGATATAGGCGTAAGCTTATGTTATGTTATGTTATGTTAAAAACTAATAAACTGATTTTTATGCGTTTTTTTATTAGACAGGTCTTGGTTAAACTTAAATTCTACTTAACCAACTGCAATCAAAGATATGAACAAAAAAAGATAACCATCATCAGCGCGGGCGGAGCCGCAGACGAGTGCTAGTTTTTTTTTTGTAACTGTCAGTATAAGGTGAATCGAAGAAAAAAAGCATTTGATGAGGCCGTCAAGTTGAGGGCCACCATTATGGCACTGTCGGTGTATGTAATGGAGACCCCCTTTCTGAGACGTCACCTTTAGCTTACCATCAGGCGAGGTGAAGTCATATTGACGTGACCAATATAAAAAAATGCACGAAAAATGTTAGTACCCGGCTGGTGCGAGTAGGTATACTTTTGATCGCGTTGACGCTTGGCTAGCATCGATAGCTCAGTGGTTAAGAGTCGGTCTTACGATCTAGAGGTCCCGGGTTCGAATCCTGTCCGAGTCCGAATCTTGTCCATAACGCACACTCAAGCATTTAATAGAATATAGATAGCATGCTAAATTATGTCCTCACCTGTGCCCGTAGCCAAGTGGCAAAATTATTCTATTCGATCGAATCGTATCGTTTCGAATAGTTTAGGTCGACCAATCACACTCCAGCTCGTGATTTCGCCGCGGCGCGCGCATCGTACGCCGGCGACGAGCTTGGATGTGATTGGTTGACCTAATCTATTCGAAACGATAGCGATTTACGCTATGACACTTGTCTACGGGGGCTGGATGTTTAACCTTTTCCGAAATAATATCGAAAGGAGTGTTTAAATTTTTTTATATAGGTACTATTTATTATCTACCACAATATGTTAAAAGATCATTACGTCACGTATAAATAAGGGCTATACCCTATCTAGTACAAATGGGCCGTTTCGTAAACCCAATAATGCAGATATAAAATACAGATGATGATATTTGACTGAGTTTACGACTTCAAGGATATACAGACGCGACGAACGGATGAATCTATATATAAACATAAAATTCAAGTGTCTTTTTGTAGTATAAAATGTCCATGTGTTTATGTGTCCACAGCGTTAAAGTCGATAATCATTTTTGAACTTAGTTTTTGGGCAAACTAATTTAGATTTTAATGAAAATTCTGTTTTTAAACCATTATGTGGCAAGAAGCGCACGGCCCACGGGAAGCGGTCACCGTGGCCTATGGCCTAATAACACCTGGGGCGTCACACTCGCGCTGCCGACCCTGTAAAAACCTTCTAATGCCCTTCTTGAAGAACCCCATATTGTAGACGGAAAACAGCAGGGAGATCATTCCACAGTCTAGCATGCGCGGAATAAATTCCTCTCATACATCACAGGGCGCACTGTTGAAAATTGTATCTGTTGAAAATTAAATTAAATTTAAAAATTTTAAACGAAAAACTTTTCATCATACATATCGTTAATTCTACGAAACTATTATCACAGTTTGACTGTTTGTCTGTTTTTCTGTGTGTTTAAATGAGAGAATCTCTGGCTCTATAAGTCTTGACAGGACTTTCGCTGATAGTAAAAATGGTATAACTTATGTTATGTTTTAAGATAAACGATTAGGGTTTTTTAACTTTTTTATACTCTACGATATTTTACAAAGCTCAATCCAGACCCAAAGTAAGCATAGCTTAACTAGCTTGTGTTATGGGTCCTAGAATGCGGATAACTATCCATAAATACTTAGATTTTTTTTTCCTAACAACAGACACCCAGACCAATGTAAATAGACATATTCATGCATACAAATATTTGCACTGAGCAGGTATCGAACCCGCGGCTCCTGTCGTAACAGTCGAAGGCACTACCACTACGCCACAGAGGTGCGGAAACCTGAAGAATCGAAATCAACGCAGGCAAACTCGCGGGTACAACTAGTAAAGTAATATATTTTGCGATTCTAGATAAACAATACATAGGCAAACAAAAATCTGTGGGACCCTCAACCGTATCTCATCCTGAGTCCCGTAGATCCTACTTATTGCCCCGCGGTTTGGCCCTATTTGTCGAGAAAGTTGAACCACAATGATTTATAGATGTATTTTGCTTCTTACAGTGACAGACTGACAGACGGGAATGGTGTCAGCGAAATTTGTTTCAAGAGAAATGGTTTTGAGCAAGATTTATTTATATACGACAAGTATTTTTCTTACAATTCAATCTATACTATACAGCGTGATTTTATAGTCGTTTTGGACCCGAAAGGGGGTTACGAAAAGCTATTTTTGAAA
Source organism: Lithosia quadra (assembly GCA_963576445.1). Lineage (NCBI taxonomy): Eukaryota > Metazoa > Arthropoda > Insecta > Lepidoptera > Erebidae > Lithosia > Lithosia quadra. The sequence continues at coordinate 15,550,293 of OY754884.1, read as the reverse complement.
GCGGTCGGTTAAGAGACAATTTTAAATGGTACTGTTTTATTTATACCACTTGGGTGGCAGACAAGCACACGGCCCACCTGGTGGGAAGCTGTCGCCGTGACCTATGGACGTGTGTAACATCAGGGGCGCTCGCGCTGCTTACCCTGGAGGGGAGTTGGAGGGAGCTATGGGTGGGGGAGTTGAGGGGATTGCGTAGACAGTTGGTTGGTTGACAACGCAAGAGACTTTGGTTTCCACGCTGACAGCAGAGCTGAGCTCTGGGTACCCTACTTACCGGTGGGAACACATCACGATGGTTATTATGGGGCGGTGTTCTGTAGGGCGGAGGTACTACCTCAGTCGGACAGCTCAATTCGGACGGGAGATACCGTCGTGTCCCACCTCAGTTGACTTGCTTGCTTAACTTTACAATATGTACACAGTCACGAGCCCTAAACATCTCTACTCAACCCCTAAAATGATAGTTATAAATGGGCTAAGAAGAAAAAGAATTCCTCAAAACGTATAACAAAATCGATACTAATATATGTATGTATGTTGATTTGTTCCAGCAAGCAGCAAAAATAACAGATCAACGTGATTTTTTCCACGATACGAGAGATAAAATACCCGGTACCTAGGGCCTTACTCTGAAAATCGAACATGAACGTTTCGGATCGAACGAAAACGGACAATTTGTCCTAATTTGTCAAACAACGACAGCGAAAACGTCAAATGTATTTTGGGAGTAGGAGGTGTACTGATAACGATCGACAACCTCAATGTCAAACGATCGAAGACGGATCCGAAATCCGAAACGAAACACTTTCGGGGTAGCTAAATGGTCAAAACGTCAACGGATACGAATATTTCCGTTTTTCGGAGTAAGGCCCCTGTGGGGAAGATGTTTAGCATAAAAAGGTTGAGTTATATGATGGTGTCTAAGCTATCGGATTGATGTATAGGATATTTTTTATCCGAGAAAATACATAGTTCTTGTACGAAAGCCTTATTTAGCATAAAGGTAATAAAAAGATTTTCATATGTAAATAAACCGCGGTAGCCTAGTGGTCTGCGTAATGGACTGCTGAGACGAGGTCTCGGGTTCGATCCCAGGTTCACCATGGCTCACACCAATGACTTTTCGATGCTTTTCGAAGTTATGTGCGTATTTATCGCAGGTTTATAAGTTCCCGGTTAATGGCAATAGGCTCTACACCTATTACATTGGGACCTAAACATAAACTGGCGAAATGTGGGTGCTAGCACCTCTGTCTACCTCTTCGGGGATATAGGCGTGAGTTTATGTTATGTTATGTTATGTTATGTTATGTAAATAGCTGTGCCCGAAACTTCGTTCCATGCTTTTAGATTTTTACGCAGAACCCTAATTCTTTTACCAATATTAAAGTAGTTTAAGTTACTCCTTGTTATATCAGCTATCTGTTAGTAAAAGTCTCGTCAAAATCGGTTTAGCTGTTTCAGAGATAAGCCGGCACAAACAGCGTACGTCACTCGTCAATACCTACAGCGATAACCACTTACAGCGCGCGACAACTCAGAGTTGTCTACGCAGGCGGGGCTGCCGCACACCTGATGAGGTTGGCCATTTCGGTCCCTTATTTTGAATGTCTCAAACCTCACCCAAATATCTGCTTGCGAGATCGTAGGTTCACTGCACTGCACCGTTACATATATATAATAAATCTGTAACTGTTCGGTGTCTGTACATGGAAGATATATTATGAGAAAAAAAAATATTAGGGGACTTTATAAATGTAATAAATGCCAAAACAGTGACTTTTAGAATTTTTTTCTGTTTGTCTGTTTGTCCGCACCAAATTTTTGTTCACGCTGGGATCAAAAACTGCTGGAGGGATTTTGATCGAACTTGATAGAATTGTAGTTCATAGTGCTGGGCAACATATAGGCTACTTTTTATACAAGCTGATACCCGTGGCTTCACCCGCGCTTCGTTTTTAGGTCGTTTATGGTCATAACTCCGGTTCTACTTAACCAATTACAACCAACCAAACATACGGTACATTAAAATTTTTAGTCTAACCAAGAACTTTCTAATAAAAAAACGCATCAAAAACCGTTCAGTACTTTTTACGTCCATCGCTACGAACCCACGCCCCCTGACGTAGCAGTCGAATACACTACCGCTACGCCACAGGGGCTAAATGTGCTTTTTATCATCGCACCGCTCGCTACAGACAGGGAATTCATCCTCACACATTGCATCCGCCTGCAGTGCGCACTGTAAGGTTTGAAAGAAATTTTATTCCGCGCACGCTTAGGCTGTGGAATGATCTCCCTGCCGTGGTTTTCCCTAGCGACTACAATATGGGGTTCTTCAAGAAGGGCATTAGAAGGTTTTTGCGGGGTCGGCAGCGCGAGTGTGATGCCCCTGGTGTTGCACGCGTCCCTAGGCCACGGTAACCGCTTCCCATCAGGTGGGCCGTGTGCTTGTCTGCCACCTGAGTGGTATAAAAAAAAAATGTTTTAACGCCAAAAGAAGTCGCGATTAGTTATCTATTTACGCCATTATTCTGTTCAATACCGGTTTGAGTTTAAAGACAGCTATATATAATATTGCGTGGCAAGGCAAGTGTCACATAAATGCTGAAAGTCCGCACAGTGGCTCACATGGGTTCACAAGTGAAAAAATAGATCTAGAAATTTCTAAGCACACACAGCGCACAGTGGTACACAACGAGAGGAATTCTATTCTGCACACGCTTAGGCTGTGTAATGATCTCTCTATGGGCCACCTTACAACCTGGCGTCAGAAGACCCTAGACGGCGTGCGGATTTAGTAGGTAAGAGTCCGACATAACCTGCCTCGCTAGCCGCGGGGTGGGTATCCACGACGATTTTCGCACGGAAAAAAAAAGCTGTGGAATGATCTCCCTGCTGTGATTTTCCCTAGCGTCTACAATATGGGGTTGGGCATTAAAAGGTTTGTACAGGGTCGGCAGCGCGAGTGGGATGCCTTTGATGTTGCAAACGTCCATAGGCTACGGTGACCGCTTCCCATCGGGTGGGCCATATAAAAAAAAACAAGTGAAAAAATTAATGTAACAATTTCTTACCCTTTCGTTTTCGTTCTGTTGTACTCTCGGTTCAGAGGGTCAATTTTCGTAAAAAAATGTTTAAAATTCAGTCTCAGTCTAGACTCGATCTCATATCGATCTCCCAAATGTCAAAAAAAAAATTTTTTGCTTGCAAGAATATGTTTTTATTGGTACAAGGACAAAAACAGCTTACATTTAACTTAGCTCAAAACGCATTAACCTTGCGCGTCCCAGAATGTGGTCGTCACCTCACTATTTACTGCTCATACCGTCAAGTATGGGCAGTGCTGATTTTCAGGTGGCGTCACTATGGTAACGTTACCGGTGACCATCAATACCACAGATAGAACCCTAATTTGATTGAAAAATAGGTTAAAGTGTCTTTATCCAATTTTTTTTTTCAATCAAATTTGATTGATTTTTTCCCTTCCGAATCACTGTGCGCCGCGTCAAGTTTCGACTATATAACATAAAATGGAAACTACTGAATAGGCACTGTGAAACCGGTTTATTTTCCTTATAATTCCTTTGACTTTTTTATTTCGAATCGAATAGTTAGCATTATCTTTATTGCTACGTATAAAATGTAGGCTCTCTGTGTAAAAACTGTAGTAACCATTTTGGTGACAGTCGAGTAAGTACTTAAACAATATTTACATTGAAATTTTTAATATTTCTCATTTCCAAACTTCTAATATCATCAAAACGTAATGCACCCCTTTTTTTATCATACGCGCGGACAATCAGCTCGCCCCCCGCTCGCTGCCCTCTGCTAGTCAGAGGGACGCGTGGAGAGCCTCGGAGCAGCCCTCTAGAGGACCACTCACACCTCGGCCGGATTTGGCGCAGGCAGGAGCGTCTCTCGTGGCAAGTCGGAGGCGCTGCTCGCCTCCATTGCACGGTTGCAACGTATTGCACCCCTAGATGAAAAAAAAAACGAAATCGAGAAACTATTTTTTTCAGAAATGACTAAAATGGATTCACTCACGTCGAGCGATCATTATAAAAAAGATTTTTTTTAAATTACAACTTATTATCCTTTTACTAATCGGACAAGAGTTTTGTTAAATACTGTATGTAAATTAATTCTCATTTGTTTATAAAAACAGCACAATGAACACAAGCACGGTGATATCGGACATCAGGACGGTACAAGCGGCACTGAAAGTTATTTCAGTGTTTAATATCCTTTCAGACATGTATCCACCTGATACCAATGTTGCCAGTAAGTATTCACTAACAGCTATTTAAAAAAATAGGGAGTGGCTATGTCACTAACAAGGCGGCATGTATGTAGTGGTGACCCCGGTCACCATTTTGACGTGTCCGATACCTTCTACCTAGCGTTAATTCTCAGTCGCATCCAAAGCTTTCACCTCGGAGTCTGGGATCCGCTTTACCAGTCTTAACTGCGGATTTGGCTGGACCTCGATTTTTTCCGTAACGCGACTGCCATCTGACCTTCACAACCCAATGGTGACATTAGGCGATATCGAAGTATTGCAGCTAGACCGTTGTTGGACTTTTTAGGGCTCCAACTACCGTAATGACTGCAATAGATGTTCATATATGGCAACCGGGGCCGACGGCTTAACGTGCCCTCCGAGGCACGACGTATCCTATATATAAAAAAAACCTATCCAGCTGAGCTAAATTTGTATTGGAAAGGTCCCTTGACCCGGGTTCTCTTAATTGTAAGCTCGACTTCTGAACTACTAAACTACCGCTGCTTATATTTATTTACTGTGTTCATGTTACAGGTGGCACTTCGTTCGACTATGTGATAATAGGAAGTGGTAATGCTGGTAGCGTAGTTTCAGCTAGATTAGTCGAGGCTGGCCACACTGCGTTTGTTCTTGAAGCTGGTGATTTTGCTAGCATTGAATCATACGTAAGTATAGGCAAATTCTTTTTTTTTATACTACTTAGGTGGCTAATCCAATTACGTCGATTCTGATAATATATAAGCTAAAGCAGTACTGAAACTAGGCATAATCGTTGAAACAATGACTTATGCGCTCTTATTGAAGCGTTAGAGTTGACAACTAGAAAAGATCGCAAAATGTCACGTACATTTCATCACGGTGCAAGAGGTAAAATAACCTGACCACGGCATCCGCGACTGACAGCACGGTGAGATCCGGTGAGATTCGTGTAGACGCGTGCGCGTGCGTCTGAAAGCGTGTTAAGTACGTAGTTTCTTTACTGCTTTGATACCTATATTTACTGTGGCAATACCTTCAAATTCAAATCAAACAACTGTACATAATTAGTTGTATTTGCAAGTATATTTCACTTACTGCCGTAAACAGGGACCTTACTCTGAAAATCGAACATGAACGTTTCGGATCGAACGAAAACGGACAAATGGGAGTAGGAGGTGTACTGATAACGATCGACAACCTCAATGTCAAACGATCGAAGACGGATCCGAAATCCGCAACGAAACACTTTCGGGGTAGCTAAATGGTCAAAACGTCAACGGATACGAATATTTTCGTTTTTCGGAGTAAGGCCCCAGTAACGTAGTACTTAAAGCCGGATTTACATAACGAAATTAGTGGCTTGAAAGTACTTCTATAACAGCCAGGGCCGATGGGCTAACGTGCTCTCCGAGGCACGATAAATATAATACTTAATGTGGTTCCTAATGTAGCAAGAAATTTACTTCATGTTCTCCTCAGTATCCAGGTTTGGTGACGTACCTCAAGAGAAGTCGCAAGGATTGGAACTATACCGCAGAACCTGAACGCCGTATGGGAAATTGTCGCAAAAAAGGCTATTTGTGGCTCGCTAAACAATTTGGAGGTCAAGGGGGAATAGACTACCCTATATATTCGCGTGGAAATCCTTCTGATTACGATAAATGGAGCAAAACCGTAAAAGATAATTCATTTAAATGGCAACACATGATGAAGTACTTTTTCAAGAGCGAACATCTTAGAGACCCAGCTATACTTCACTCTCAATATCGCAAATACCATAGTACTCATGGCAAAATAAATATTACTAGGGATACTAATAATGTATGTGATGTATACATCGAAGGTTTTAAGCGCGCTGGTCAGCCTGTACCATTGGACAATATCGGGAATGCTCATCTAGGATATTCCCGTGCATTATACCGCATCTATAACGGAGTACGTCAGGGTGCTACGCCAGCATATATAAGTCCCCTCGTAAACAACCATAAGCTAAAAGTCTCTTTAAACAGCTTGGCAACAAAAATTATATTCGACAGCAAAAAAAACGCCAAAGGAGTGAAATTTGTGAAGAATGGAAAGACAGTAACAGTAAAAGCAAAAAAAGAAGTGATAGTTAGTGCTGGTCCCATCAAATCCCCACAAATACTGATGTTATCAGGCATAGGTCCTAAAGAAGAACTAGATCAATTACAGCTGACATGTTTATCTGATCTGCCAGTAGGAAAAAACCTTCAAAATAATGTCGGCACTTTTATAGTTCATAAAACTAACAGGAAAATTAACCAAGAACCGATTAACGTACATGAATTCATTGCTCCTTCAGTAGTAGGCTATACTGCTTTAAGCAAAGGAAGTAAATACCCAGATTACGAAGCTTTCAATTTAATTATGAATGATTTAGATTCCTTTCTAGCTCTTTGTGGATTTATTTTAGGTTTGGATAGAGCGATATGTGATCAATTTTATCGAGAAGCTAATAACAATGAGATGCTAGCGACTTTCCTAACTAATTTGAACAGCGCATCACGTGGAGAAATAAAGCTCAAAAGTATTAATCCTGAAGACCCTCCTATTATAAAAACTAATTACTATTCAAACCAATCAGACTTAGATGCTATAATTGAAAAGATTCAACATTATGTGAACGTCACATCGACATCTTATTTCAAAGATATGGGTGTTGAATTTCTATACCCTGAGACCAAATGTAGGGACTACCCATTAGACTCTGGAGATTACTGGAGATGTTATGCGAAATGCATGCTAATTGCCTCTAGTCGATGGGTTGGAACGAATTCTATGGGATCTGTGGTAGATAAGAAATTTTGTGTACATGGTGTTAAGAGGCTTCGTGTTGTGGATGCGAGTGTCATTCCCAATAGTATTGGTGGACATACGAATGCAGTAATAGTAGCAACCGCAGAGAAGGCAGCTGAAGCTATTCTTACACCTCCCAGTTCACCTAACTTGTTATCACGTATAATTGAGCGTATTCGAGGTATATTTTAAACTAACCACAACTAATTAATAGGAGGTAGGACACGACGGTATCTCCCGTCCGAAATGAGCTGTCCGACTGGGGCAGTACCTCCGCCCTACAGAACACCGCAGCCATAATAACCATCGTGTTGTGTTCCCGCTGGTAAGTAGGGTAGCCAGAGCTCACTGTACCCCTCCTGTGTGGAAATTTTGTAAATCTTCTCAAAATTCGCCTGGAGGGTAGTCGAAATAAAGACAAACAGAAGGATAAAAGTAAAAAAATGTTATTTTGTTATAAGTAGGTACTTACTGTGTATATACCTATAGGTACTTGTTCATACGCAGTCATTAAAAATTTTATATTAACATTTACACACGTACATCAATTTTATTTATTTGTTAAGAAATCTTTCAATTAAAATGTGTTAAATGTTGTGTGAATTATTTCCTTTTTGAAGTGAAGGAGGGAATTTGGGTCACCTTATACCCCGATGTATGAGTCCGGGCGGTTTTAATCGGTTCAAGTCTGACATTGCCCCACTGGTAGCAGGGTGGTATCCGTGAGGATTTCCGCACGAAAAAAAATAGATGAGAGAGACACTGTAAAAGAAAACTTGATAATAAAAAAATCAGTAGGGCGAGCACGAAATTACATTCGAATAATAAGCGTAGATAGTCATCAGACACCGTCGACCACATCATCACTTATTTACAGGTGAGATAATGGCCAAACGTAGGCCTATAGACTATAAATTTTTTTTAAGTCAGAATGGATTAACGAAAAACTCAAAAACTACTGCACCGATTTCCAAATAGCGTATCTTATATAAGTCCACAGATAAGTCCACGATAGCATTTAATATGACTATCTCTGAAGGATTATAAAAATGTCTGGTTTTTTTTTGGTAACAGAATTAGGGCTTCCAGTAAAGAATTAAAACTAAAAAAATCTTAAGCCACGCTGACGAAGTCGCGGGCATATAGCTAATTTATAATACTATAGTAGGATTTAATCAGCTCTACGAAATGGGTCACCATCGACCCAACCCGTATGAACACATCTACCTACCATTGAGATAGTTTCAAGTTACAGAGACGTTTCAGATGCACTGCAAAACCACCACACGTCTTGTTAGTAATATAATACAATAGTGTGTGGAGATGAGAGATACGATATAACATAGGTAGGTACCTATTAATAGTAATGTACTGTATTCAATGAAACCTTTCAAGCAATTGGTTACACTTGTTTGTGGCAAAATGCGTCGCCTAGAAACAAGTATAGTGTACGGCATCTAACTTGGCAAGGTTTTGGAGTAGTGGCGCCCACACTACTTCAAAATCTGGCCACGTTTAGATGCCGTGAGCTATATACTACTTTTCCCAATCGACCTAATACTTTATACACTACAAAACCATGAATATGTATGATAAGTCTATGTATGCATGTGTATTGTGTATGTATGTATATGTATATATTTACCTAACGGGTACTTTTTATTATACACATATTATATATCTATTGTAGTCACTTGTCTTTGTACACTTCTAACCCTCTCGAACTACTCTTCCTCTATTACTCAAAGGTTTGCTGGGAGAGAACTCATTTTGAGTTAAGCTCGCCTTTTTTTTTTCTTTTTTTTTTCCGTGCGGAAATCCTCATGGATACCCACCCCGCGGCCAGCGGGGCAGGTTATGTCGGACTCTTACCGACTAAAACCGCACGCCGTCTAGGGTCTTCTGACGCCAGGGTGTAAGGTGGCCCAAAGAGCATTTCCCTCGCACCCCGGCTTGACCCGGGCCATCTCCGGATTCGAGATGGCCCCCTCGGGTTTGGGAACCGCGTGGTTCCCGTCATGCCCCCGGAATAGGGGTGGAGTTAAGCTCGCCTTTTGTACATCATTTTTGTTTATTTAATGTATTATTAATACAAGTTTGTGTACAATAAAGAATAAAAAATAAATAAATAAAAAAATAAATGAAGAAAAAAAACCTGTGAAATGAACCATCGTGAATAACGCCTAGAAGGCTGTTACTATATCATAGAATAACTCTGAGCGCTGTGCTGTTATTTCTGAGCGGTACTGAGCCCGTAGACGAGTGTCAAAAGTCTAAATCGCTAAAGATCGCTAAGGAAACAAATAGATTAGATCGACCAATCACACTCCAGTTCGAGATTCCGCCGCGGCGCGTGCATCGTACACCGGCGACGAGCGTGGATGTGATTGGTCGACCTAATCTATTCGTTTCCTTAACGATCGTTAGCGATTCAGACTTTTGACACTTGTCTACTTAGGGTTGCTACCCTTGAATTTCGAACCCTGCGCTGACAATATGTACGGCGTTCATGGATAAAGTATCTGTATTATGTATACTTACAAAAAGAATTACACAAATGCCGTACATAAATTAACTATATTGCGTCTGCAATTGCCGGTGAATTAAAAATTTGCGCTAACTACCGGCACCACCACTTTCGTATGGCATTTGTGAGTGTGTGTTAAGAGACTTTTGGTCCAAGGAAGGTCGTGTCCTTAGTTAGTAAACGAATATGATTAATAAATGAATACTAGTGATAGCACCGCATATACCATGGGGAGTGTTCCGACGAGCTCTACCAACTAGTCCCACCCTCTCCATTCCTATACAGAACAACACGTGCAAGGCTGAGATATCACCCTCATATGGTGCAAACAATTCCATCAAGAACCAAGCGGTTCGGTGCCTCTTTCCTTTGCCGCACCATCAAAACCTGGAATTCTTTACCAGCTCACGTGTTTCCTTCCTCATACAGTCCCGGGTCCTTTAAGCGGGGCGTGAAAAAGCATTTGATGAGGCCGTCAAGCTGAGAGCCACCATTTTGGCACTATCGGTGTTTGCAATGGTGACTCCCATTCTAGGTACATAAAAAAAAATGTATACGGTTTTTTTTTATGTCGGACACGTCAACATGACTTCACCTCGCCTGATGGTAAGTTAAAGGCAAAATCTCTGGAATGGGAGTCACCATTGCAAACACCGATAGTACCACAATGGTGGCTCTCAGCTTGACGGCCTCATCAAATGCTTTTTCACGCCCCGCTCAAAGGACATATAAGAATTCTGACTAAAGTAAATATAAGAAGATTTTCTTTTGACCCTTTGACGGCAAATTTGTTTTTCTTTAATAAAATGCTTCATTCCCTTCATTCGTTCCCTAGAGAGTACAAAAGGATTGCTTTTATTATCTAGGGAATGCATATCTCACATGTATTTTCCTCATATATATACATTACACGGTTTTTTTCTACGACGGAGTACTGAATAACGCCACAGAATATTTTAATACTTGCACTCTTTGATCCAAGAAAGTCAACATCTATATACTATAATACTAGCTGTTGCCCGCGGCTCCGCCCGCGTGGATGTCGAAATCCGTTTCAAAAACTATCCTATCTCTCAAGTTGAATCGAACTGCACATGGTGTGCGAATTTTATTATAATCGGTTAAGTGGTTTAGGAGTCCATTGAGGACAAACATTGTGACGCGAGATTTATATATATTAAGATATATATGTCTATACTAATATTATAAAGAGGAAAGATTTGTTTTTTTGTTTTTTTGTTTGTTTGTAACGAATAGGCTCCGAAACTACTGGACCGATTTCAATAATTCTTTCACCATAAGAAAGCTACATTATCTGTGAGTAACATAGGCTATAATTTATCTCCAAAAAATTTAGGGATCCTTACTAAAACTTCAATAATGTAACCCAAGGTGTGAAAAAATGACCTAAACAAATTACTTACATCGCGTGCGCTGCAAAAACTATTGAAGATAGAACAAAATAATGTACTGTGGAAATGTATAACATAAAAAGGTCTACAAAAAAGTCCGCGATAGCATATGTCTACCTAATAAGGGTAGCCCACAGTAACCATTTTTATCTTTACAAATTACAAAAAAAATCATGTGTCATTTTCAAAGCTAATTTAAACAATACAGTATTATTTCTTATCCAATTAAATACGTTAGATACGTTGTACGTTTAATGTAGATCAAAATTGCCATTCACGCTATATAATTATCATAAATAGTTTAAGAGTTATCGCAATATGAAAAATAATGCGCGGCGAAATAAATGCAAGTTGAAATGCGGACGTAAATCAGACGAATATTACTTCGGGACATCATAGGTACGTAGGTAGGTATCTAAACTGTGCTCAAAATAATTATGCTCTATACACGCAGTACAGTTTTCTTGGGTGCCTTTGAGGATAGCACGGGGTGCTACAGCACTGGACGAGCTCAAATTCACCAATCATGGGCAACAATCCATTCGCGCCAGGACGTCGTTTGTCTCGCGAATTATACCTATCTAAGATTATGTTTCCTGAGGTATATCTTTGTATTCCCATCCAAATAAATTATTGAAATCGGACTTCAGAGGAGGGGATTGGAGAGATGGGGTGGGGGTTTGTGAGCTCTGGTTCCCCTTCTTACCGGCAGCGGGAACCCAACACAATGTCTATTATGGCTGCGGTCTTCTGTCCCCCTGTCACCCCATCCCCTCTTTTCTGGGGTTCGGTACGGACATCATGCTTTTTTTTTACACCACTTAGGTGGCAGACGAGCACACGGCCCACCTATGTGACCTATGCACCTATGGACGTGCGCAACACCAGGGGCGTCACACTCGCGCTGCCGACCCTGCAAAATGCTTCTAATGCCCTTCATGAAGAACCCCATATTTAGCCGCCAGGGAAAACCACTGCAGAGAGATCGTTCCACAGCCTAAGCGTGCGCGGAATGAAATTTCTTTCAAACCTTACAGTACGCACTGCAGGCGGATGCAACGTGTGGGGATGAATTCCCTGTCTGTGGCGAGCGGTGCGATGATAGAAAGTAGCTATAGGCTGATGCCATGCTGGGATGGGAATTGTTTGATATTATGATAATATCAAACAATTCTCATCCCAGGGTCAACTGGGGGGGTACGGGCCGGAACCTCCACGTGGTGCACCTGGGCAACGGAGGCGAGCAGCGCCTCCCACTCGCTACGGGAGACGCTGCTGCCTGCGGCCAATCCGGCCGGGGTGGGAGTGGCCCTCTAGAGGGCTGCTCCGAGGCTCTCCACGTGTCCCTCTGACTAGCAGATGGCACAGTGGGGAGCGAGCGGGCGGGGGGCGAGCTGATTGTCTGCGCGCCGACGGTTGGGTGACAGGACGGTCTCCTGTCACCCTACACCCCACCGTCGGAGAAGTGACGCGATGCTCGCCCCACCCCCCTTTCGGGGGGTCGAGGGAGCCATCTTAAAACCTTAGATGGCCTGGGGTCAGCTGGGGTGCGAGGGATATGCCCATTGGGTAACCTTACACCCCGGTTACTAAGGCCCGAGACCGCGTGCGGTTTTAGTCGGTTCGATCCCGACATAACCACCCCCGATGGCCGACGGGGGTGGTATCCATGGAGATTTCCGCACGATAAAAAAAGGGTCAACTGGGGAGCGCGGGATATGCTCTAAGTAATCTTACACCCCGCAACTGAAGACTTGAGACAGCGGCGTGCGGTTTTTATCAGGTCTGAGTGAGGCTTAACCGCGCCTGCTGGCTGACAGGGATGATATATGAAGGAACTTCCGCACGAAAAAAGGAATTTGAAACAGAATTCGAAATCCACGCGGGCGGAGCCGCGGGCAACAGCTAGTATATATATATATGTATGGGGTCTCATCAAGACATATGTTTGTGTAAGAAAACATTTTTTTTATATAGAACACGTCAAAATTACATCACCTCGCCTGATGGTAAGCTTCGATACTACAACTACGTCACTACGATCCTGAATCGCGAAAGTGAAGTTCGCGCGCTGGTGTAGCATTATATATAATATACAAGATCCGAACGATAACCGTTGGGACGCGGCCCGCCAGGCGTGATCACCTTGCCTGGTCGGAGGATCCTCCCTTTGTGTTGGAGGGACGTCACATCCCGTACCTCCACACATATAATAATAAAATGGTAGGAAAGTCAAACCTGTACATTGAATATTTTTTTAAAAGAATACTTGGGGTGTGTTCTACAATCGATACCGAAGCCAAAAACATGGTTTTTAGTATTTTTTTCTGTTTGTCGGTCAAAAAGTAGGTACAGTATGGATTTACTTCAAATTTGGCACGAATATTATTAAGAAGTAGGGTCAACATATTAGGCTACATTATTATCACCTACGGGGAACGAGCAGTGAACCTTTATTATACTTGGTGGCGATACCGACCTCCACGCGGGCGAAGCTGCGGGCGGAAGCTAGAACATAACATAACATAAACTCACGCCTATATCCCCGAAGGGGTAGGCAGAGGTGCTAGCACCCACATTTCGCCAGTTTATGTTTAGGTCCCAATGTAATAGGTGGCGAGCCTATTGCCATTAACCGGGCACTTATAAACCTGCGATAAGCTAGAACATAATTTAATAATCTAAAATTTTATTGATAGGTGTTAGTAACAACTAATTGTTATAATAAAATTTTAGTTAGGTACTTATATTGACGTCAATTGGTATCGCTCTGTTAACGTTTTAATACTGTCTTAATTATAGTCTAGATAATGTTAGTTGTTATTTGAAGTCATTAATAGAATATTTGTAGCTGATTGTCGCTAAAACGAAAAAGTGCTTTTATTTTTCATATATTATATTCAAATTAACTATATAAGTAAATAAAATATCAATTTGTTTGTGTGTTTGAATACTGTTGAACTTTAAAGAAGAGGTAAGTAGAATACCTACATCAATGGAATAAGTTCTTTTAAAGTACACCGAGGGGAGGGGGACACACAAGAGGGGAGGGGGGAGGTTATATATTAGGGGTGTCCGTACATATATATATTAGATATATATGTACGGACACCCCTAATATATAACCTCCCCCCTCCCCTCTCGTCCTTCTTTCCGGGGTTTGATTGAACCATCTTTCTTTTAAATCTTTTTTTAAGTTTTTCGGGTTTTTTATCAATAAAGACATGTCAACCCCATCATGCCTTGTAACAATATTCCTTAACAGCTAACTTAAAAACTAACAAGCTAACTCCCGCCAGTGTTTTCCAGACTATCGGCTGCTGCAACCAAACGACACAACCTCTTTGCCACATCTGAGGTTGGTTCAGACAGTAGGTACAGCCTGAACCCACCCCACTTCCAGCCTGTTTAACTGCAAATCAGTCATTAGTGCCTCTCTTTCAGCTTCGTTCCATACACACTCCATCAATAAATGTTGCACATCCTCAACTTTATCACAGTCTCTGGAACCATCTTAAAACCATAGATGGCCCAAGGTCAAAATGGGTGCCCGAGGGGTGTGATATCCCTGGGTATTTCCAAATTTTAAAAATTACTGTAGAAAATTAGCTTATCAAAATATCTCAAATTTGTTTTTTTTTCCAAGGGCCAATATGGCAATAAACTCAACGTCCTCGCAGTCAGTGATCACCAACGTCCAAGGTGCCTTTACCGTGGTCACAGCACTGCACCTCGCCGAGTTAAACTTGCCTAAACAGGCCAGTGTTTCTGGTGAGTGACTATAAAGTTCTTTAATCATTAAATTAAATAATTTAATATCCATTACTGGAACACTTTTTTTATATCAGTCACGTTAATATGACTTCACCTCGCCTGATGGTAAGCTCAGGAAGGGGGTCCCCATTATATACACCGACAGTACATAATGGTGGCCCTCAACTAAGAATAAATGTTTCAATATCAGAACTTTTTGGAAACGATTTCTGTGCAAGTGCTGCGAATAATTCCAGATTCGGGATCGGGATTCCAGTGGGGCAATGCGTTATTGTGTAATTCCTGTTGAAAATTTCCAGTCGCAATACGGAATCAAGAAAAGATGGTTGGCATTGAAGACTTACCTATTGCGTGGGACCAAAACTATATTCAATTCAGTCTTCTTCTTCTGTCGTGTCGATGCTACCATTACTGCGCTCTCAGAGGCGCTCTTGAGCTCCTCCGGCACACGTTAGTAGGTGGGCCATTGTCTGTGGAGTGACTCCATAATCACATCGCATGTCCGCCCCTTAAGGAAACCCCACTTAGCCCAGTTTTCCTAGCTGCGATTGACCTGTATCCGGAGTCTGTTTAGGGACTTCCATATGGTTCAGTCAACGTCCCTTCCAGGGGGAAGTGTCTCCTGTAGCGGGACAAAAGGAGTCGGAAGAATTTCAATTACAATATACAGATATATTGGAGTATTGGGAAGGATGTGAAGAAGAAAATAAAATAATTCACAGTAATTACTTTTTCAGATGACCAATGACTTTTCGATGCTTTTCGAAGTTATGGGTGACACACGCAGGTTTATAGGTTCGCAGGTTTATTAGTGCCTCGGAGAGCACGTTAAGCCGTCGGTCCCGGTTGCCATACAAACATCTATGGCAGTCGTTACGGGTAGTTGGAGCCCACAAAAGTCCAACCAGTCTAACTTGGAACTTCGAAATCGCCATTGGTCATAATGACCATTGGTTATGGAGGTCAGATGGCAGTTGCTCCACGGAAAATATGGAAGTTCAGCCGCATCACAGTTAGACTGGAAAGCCGACCCCAACTGAGTTGGGAAAAAGGTTCAGAGAATGATGATGACTTTTTCAAATGAGCAAGTCTTTGACTACATAATCGTTGGAGGTGGCACAGCTGGATGTGTAGTCGCCAAGAGACTGGTAGAAGACAATAAATCAAATGTGCTGCTTATCGAAGCAGGAGCGGATCCTCAGATCCAATCTAATGTATGTTAAACTACTTTTAAATTATGACACCATGTAAATATTTATTTGTTTTAGTTGATTAGAAAATTTATTTCAAACTGATTCAATTATACTTACTGAAATAAAGCGATGGTCGCTGAATGGATAAGAACGCGGCCTCTACTCAGAGGTATCGAGTTTGAATCCGGCCGGACAGTACCAATGTGAATTCCACTTTGTGGGATTAAATGGGACTAAAGGGTTGAAAAACAATTCAGATAGTTCTGAGTTCTGTCCTTACAAATTGATATTCAATAATATTTTTTTTTTTGTAAATAATTGATAATTTCGTTTTTATTTACTAAGTATATTCTGTGTATTTTAGATTGCCTCTTTGATGCTGTACCTCAGATCCAGTAATGAAGTCTGGAACTTCACGGTTCAAGATCTTGGACCTTCTCAAGAGTCACGAAAACCCAGTAATGATGATATGTCATTGGGCAGAGTTCTTGGTGGAAGTAGTGCAGTAAGCTACTTACTCTACACCCCAGGAAGCAAACATGATTATAACAACTGGGCAAAACTCGTAAATAATAGTATCTGGAACTGGGATAATGTATTGCCTTATCTAAAGAAGAGTCAGAGACTTGAAGATTCACAACTCAATAAAACTGATGGTGAATATTTTGGACACAATGGTAATGTCGGATTGGCTGTCCTTCGAATGGTTGGCAACATCAGTAATGTTCCTTATTTCAAAGGTTTCAAGGAGTTAGGATACAATATCGTTCCTAGCATTAACGGTAATACATCTATAGGCTATACAAATGGAATATTCACCATAAGTGATAACATTCGACAAAGTACAGCTGTTGCTTACTTGGCATCAAAAGAACAAAATCCAAAATTGTACGTCTTGAAAAATTGTATAGTACAAAAAGTACTTATCGATTCAAATAAGACCGCAATTGGTGTACAAGTTCATATGGAAAATAAAACATATAAATTCTTAAGAGCTAGAAAAGAAGTAATTATATCAGCGGGTGTAGTCAATACACCTAAACTACTGATGCTATCGGGCATTGGACCAAGAAAACATTTATGTAAACATAATATTCACACAATCTCCGACCTTCCAGTTGGTGAAGGGCTTCAAGACCATTTGGCAGTGCCTCTTTTTTTCAACATGACAAAATTAGTAGTTCCTTACAGACCTTTCGATCCAAATGAATTCCCTGCGACAGTCATTACTGGTTACGTAGCTTTAAACAAATCTGATGACTACCCAGATTATCAATCAATCAATTATGTGAATTACCCTAAGGGTAATATAAAATATTGTACTTTTACCTATAGTTACAACGATACAATATGTGATAACCAAATGCTGACGGGTACTAACACGGAGACAATTTACACGGTTATTAACAAGCAGAGATTCAAGTCTAGAGGAAGAGTCCTCTTAAAAAGCAGGGATTATAGAGATGAACCTCTAATATACTCTGGCGATTATTCCGTTAAAGAAGATTTAGACGATTTTGCCAAAATCATCCTGAATTTTATGAAAATCTTAAAAACAAAAGCGTTCAAAAAATTAGGAGCACAATTCAAAGACCCAAAGCTACGTGCTTGTGGAAAATTTAATATCGACGATTTCAAATACTGGAAATGTTACGTCCTGTATATGACGACGTCGCAACATCAATACGCTGGTACTTGCGCTATGGGCAAAGTTGTGGATGCTTATCTAAGAGTGTACGGTGTGAACCGATTGAGGGTTGTTGATGCTAGCGTTATGCCCAATCCTACTGCTGGAGGAACGCTGGGCGCTACAATAATGATTGGTGAAAAAGCCGCGGCTATGATCAAAAAAGCTCATGAATCCGCTTAATATATACGTTAATCATTACTTTCGACTTTTTTATTAATTAAAAGGCAATATACAGACCACAAAAATGTGTACATATTTTAATGTATCAATCAATCGATTAGCCTATTGCAGTCCACTGCTGGACATAGGTCTCTCCCAATGTACGCCATAGCACCCGATCCTCCGTATTGCACATCCAGCCTATCCCAGCTACCCTTTTCAGGGGCTCGATCGTGCTAAAGGCAAACCACTGTAATACGACTGACACTCTAAAAATGCAATTTAATTGTAGACTTTGCCGTTATACAGTTAAAGTCTAAAATCAAATGAAAATAATTCATTCAACTTTTTCATTCGCTCTACAAAATATCATTTAACTTTTTTTTTGCCGGTTGATTCATTTGTACCTACATTTCTATTATTAAACGGTTTTATTATTTAACTTGACCTGTTTGTTTGGGTCAAATCTAGTAATTGAAAATTGACCCCCTTTCAGTTATCTGATTAGTCTGATATTTGGCAGAAGTCTTTAGTTCTTTTGTTATACTACGTAAGTGGCAGACAAGCACATGGTCCACCTGATGGGAAGCGGTCACCGTAGCCTATAGTTCTGTTGACAATACAATTTAAAACTGTGTAACTTAAAAAATATTTTAAATGCTCTTGCTTTCTTTCTCTCTCTCTCTCCTTCTCTCTCCTTCTCTCTCATTCTATTTCCGTATTTTCTTTCATATATCTAAAAATGACAGTATTTATGCATTGGTCAGCTGTGTAGTCTTTATAGCCCTGTTTCATATTGTTCACAGGTAAATAAATTACTGAACAATATTCCCAACACCACAGGTTAATAATTGGCGAGCAATCGATGCATTGTTTCCGAGGAACGCTCCCGTGAAACCCCATATGGCCTATATTTCGCTAGCATAGGTGCAACTCAATTATTTGACCTATAAACTACAATGTTGGAGAGGATCTTACTATTTTGGTCGGTGTAGGATTTCGGTGCAATATTTTAAGAAAACCCATACGATTGAACGATTGAACTATCTGTTGACAGTGTATTCGCTCGTTTGCAATAATAATCCATATGAAAATGTTTTAACTTTGTGGGGTTAACAAACTACTACTTATTAACAAACTAGCTGTTGCCCGCGGCTCCGCCCACATGAATGTTAGTTACCGAGACTTTTAGTCATATATATTCTGCAATCAAACATACTGCAGATTTTTGAGATTTTAATCGATCGAATCGGACTGTTCAGTAAATTTTGCGTCCATTGCGAAAAAACAAACAATTATTCCGAAAAAAAATGTGTTCAGAATCGGTCTTATAACATAACCTAAGTTTTTTTAATACCTCCAATCTATCTCATTTTTATAATTTTAAAATACTACTTATAGATAGATAAATATACAGACGAATAGAGTTACTTTCACAACTATATTATAATGCATACAAGAATCTATAAGTATGCTCCTAAAGAAAACCCAAAAACATTATCATCTTCATGCATTAATTAAAACCAAAAATACCCCAAAATTTGCAACCGACTCTATATTTGAACTGGGTTTAGTCATTAGCGAATATCTCAAACGACCGTCGACCAGCCAAGTAAGCTCTTTCCGGCTTTTTAAGCGGCCATTTAAAAATCCAAGTGATTAACCCTAGGCGCACACTTGGCGACAGGTGACAGCGACAGCTCGGCATCTAGACGCCTCGACAAGCTGCGGCCGACAATTTCATAGCGCCCCTAGACACGGCGACTCCCCTAGCTTGTCGTCGCGACTCCGCGTCTCTGACGCCAAATGTGCGAAGCTTAGAACAAAATATATTTTTTTTTTATACTACGTAGGTGGCAGACAAGCACACGGCCCACCAGATGGGAAGCGGTCACCGTGGCCTATGGACGTGTGCAACACTAAGGGTATCACACACGCGCTGCCTACCCTGATGGGAAGGGGGATGGGCTTGGCAGGGGTGGGGGGAGGAGGACTACAGTGAGCTCTGGCTATCCTACTTACCGACGGGAACACAACACAATGGTTATTATGGCCGCGGTGTCCGTAGGGCGGAGGTACTACCCCAGTCGGACAGTTCATTTCGGACGGGAGATACCGTCGAGTCCTACCTTCTTTTTTTCTCGGCCGCAACCTGTCGTCGCGTCTAGATGCCGAGCTGTTGCTGCCGAGTATCGCATAGTGTGCGAATAGTATAACCGCGTGAGGTGCAAAACGGTTATTCTAATGATCTCTGTTTGTTGAAGATACGACACTTGGAGAAGCTTGGGACTTTTAAATGTTTATCGTGAACATACATTGGACCATTTCATTAATGACACTGATACGATTAAACACCCGTTTGTCGATTTCCTATTTTTGTTATGGAAACGGCAAAAGAGAAAGACCATTTAAGTGTGAATCGAACTCGTGCGCCGACGGTTCCGTACCTTTTTTTCGTGCGGAAATCCCCACAGATACCACCCCGTCGGCTATCGGGGGTGGTTATGTTGGAATAGAACCGACTAAAACCGCATGCCGTCTCGGGTCTTAATTACCTACCAGGGTGTAAGGTTACCCAATAGGCATATCTCTCGCACTCCAACTGATCCTGAGCCATCTAAGGTTTTGAGATGGCCCCCTCAACCCCATGAAAGGGGGAGTGGGGTGAGCATCGCACCGCCTTGCTGACGGTGTAATGGAGCCTTGGACTTTTGAGCATTTTTCGCTATAACATACTTTCAGAGCTTCTATTCTACTAAAGGCTGCCACTGTCATACCACTGACACTCTAAAAAATGCTATTTAATTGTATACTTTACCATTATACATTTAAAGTCTAAATTCAAATGAAAAGAATACATTAAACTTTTTCATTCGCTCTAAAACTAAATGGCATTTTTTTTGAAGTGTTAGTGGCATGACAGTGGCTTGTTTTAACAGAATCGAGGCCCAGATTTGGCCATTCAAGCCCAGTACTTATAAAAGTTCACCCTGATAAATCCTAGATTAATTAATATTGTCTAAACTATAAGATCGCAATAAATTTTCAGTAAATAAATAACATTAACCATGTAATATTGTATTCGCAAGAGCGCTGGCTCTACAAAATAATTGTCACGGAATGAATAGGCGTGAAGCACCTGCGCCTAGCTTACTGCTATACACCGGCGCGTTGTGGTGAGAAGTTTGGGGCATACCGAGTGTAAAATTGTTTGAGAATCGTAAATTTAACTTTAAACATTTAAAAACAAGGAGGATGATTTCAATTCAACTGTATTATTTTATAATTTATTTTTTATTATGTTTATTAGCTCAGAACTTTCGGCTGTGTAACCAATTTGGATGACTCTTACTTTATTTAACTACTACCTACTCCGCTCCTTGGACAGTAGCGATCAAACACAAAAGTTTAAATGTTTAAAAGTTACACTATTTATAACTATATAAGAGCTTAGAACTAGGAGACGGACATAGGATACTTTTTATTCTCTTTTTAGAGTGAAGTGGAAAGTACAAAGTGAAGTGGAGTGGAGTGGAGAATGGAGTAGAGAGTCCAGTAGAGAGTCGTTTTATCAAAATAAAGCGATACCAACTTCCACGCGGGTGAAGCCGCGGGCGAAAGCTAGTATTATTATAGATTACAGGTACCTACAAAAAATTTAACCTTGAAAGTCGTGAAAATAAATATCTAATTCTAAACAAAAGTAGACTTGCTTTTTTATACCACTTGGGTGGCGAACGAGCTCACGGCCCACCTAATGGGAAGCGGTGGTCTAATGGACGTGTGTAACACCAGGAGCGGCACACCTGCGCTGCCAACCCTGTAAAAACCTAATGCCCTTCTTGAAAAACTCTGTATTTTTTAAAAATAATTTGTATGAATTGTCTCTGAAACTTATTGTATGAAGTGTATTGCAGTCGCTAGGGAAAAATTACTTGTCTTCATTGTGTCCCAACCCTAACTAACGACTTGAAAACACAAATAATATAAATTAAATGTAGTGAGTCTATCTTCAGTTAATTATATATTCAAAGGCTTGTAGACACAATTTATGGTTACTGTGCTTACTCCTCTAATACTACATTATGCAAGGCTTTGCTGGATTAAGCTTATATTTGTGAGAGGTACTTACTTACTTAAATTACGGAAATTGGTTATTGTTAGCTAACCTTTATTGCTGTTTTAGTCTTTTTATACCACTTAAATCAAAGGTCAAAAGCACTCGAAACCGGCGGGCTTACATGAAAGGCTTAATGACAGTAGAGGAAGCGCGTGGAGTATGTCAGGACAGGGGCAGATGGTGGTCTGTTGTATCTGCCTACCCCAGAGGGAAAAATACGTGAACATAATATGTATGTATATATGCCACTTAAGTAGGAAACAAGTACAGATAAGGTGTCATCCACATACGGTGCAGTCCATACCATCACGAACCAAGCGGTTTGATAATTCCTTTCTTTGTCGTACGATAAAGAAGTGGAATGCTTTACCCTCGCACGTGTCCCCTTCTTCTTATAGTCCCGGGTTCTTTAAGCGGGGCGTGAAAAGGCATCTGTCGAGGTCGTCTGGGTAGAGGTCACCATTCTAAGGGCATCCCTTGATAATAGTGACCGCTACTTTTTGGACTCCACCTCAGCTTACCATAATTAATTTTGTTATTTATATAACAAAATTAAGTAAACCATTCTTGGAAGAGTTTTAATAAAATGAAATTAGTCCATCTATCCGCTTAATTAAAATTGGCCAATCAAGTCTTTTTTATACTTTTGAGTAGACATTAAATTATGTTAACGCTTCGAAATAACAAAAATCTTGTAAAATATTTTTTTCAAAACATTTACGTAAAAAAAAAACTTTTTTTTATACCATTAAGGTCGCGTCAATATGACTTCACGTCGTGAGATGGTATAAGCTGATGATAAAGTTTCAGGAATGACGGTCACCATTATAGCCCAAATAATCCTTCAATGGTGGCCCTCAGCTTGACGTCCTCATCTGATGCTTTTTCATGTCCCGCTTAAAAGGACCTGAACTGGCGATACCCATTCGCAAATCATAAACCGAAAGAGAATTTCGTAATTACTACCTGCTATTAAACTTGTTTCGGTCTTTTCAACAGCAGTCGGGTTTTCTTTTTTTTGTCTGCCACCCTCTCCTTTCCTATACAGAACTACACGTGCCAAGCTGAGGTATCACTCTCACACAGTGCAATCAATTTCACCAAGAACCAAGCGGTTCGGTGCCTCTTTTATTTGCCGCACCATAAAGACTTGGAATTCTTTACCAGCGCATGTGTTTCCTTCCTCCTATAGTCCCGGGGCATTTGACGTGGCCGTCAAGCTGAGGGCCGCCACTGTAGCACTATTGGTGTATAGTAGTGAACCCGGTGGCCTTTAGCTTACCATCAGGCGAGGTGAAGTCATTTTGACGTGGCTTATATAAAAAAAAAGTTGGTTAGCAAAAATATAAGTTATCGTGTATTTTCCTCATATATAATCGCTGAAAGACTGTGACATCTGTTACCATCAAAGGATATATTATATTCAAAGCTCGGCATGAATAACAATGGCATCTAGTAACGCAAACCATTTGTCATGTAATGAAATTTTTATTACATCCTATTAGCTTTATCGACGAACGCACGGAGCTCAACAACTACCGCCATATTGCTTCTGTTTTTATGATAAATCGCAATTTGCTAATATCTAAGGAACGCAGCAATCTTTGTAGGTACTGAAAGCGGATACTGGTAATAAAATTGTCGTAAACATCTAACCAAATTGATACTGAAAAAATGGTTTTCATTCTATACTATAGGTATTCTTTCGTGCGGTAATAAGATTACCAAAAAGGAATTTCCGAGTAGGTATACCGGCTGACCTTGGGCCATCTCCGGTTTTTAACTGACTTCAAAAAAGGAGAAGGTTCTCAATACGTACGCTATTTTAATGGATGGATTTTCAAATGTAAATAAATAAATAAAATATAGTCTCAAGACAGACTGTCAACAAAATGGTTTGCCGCTATAAAACTCCTCTAGTCTTATTTAAACCCTGAACGTAAGTGTATTTCCACCGCAAGACAAACTCTATTCACAGTTACGTCACTAGTGAAAAGGGTCTTAACCCTCTAATGCCACCTCATTTATTTAATAGAAATAGAACCCTTGATTGTGGTTTTATTGAATTCTCAAACATTTTATTCTATACAATATTGAATACTTCTAATAGTCTTTTGTGCCGTAGATACGTGTATGCACCTACGATTTATGTACTAAGTGCCTCATACACAAATAATAATGGTATAGTGGACGAATGGTCGATACGCACAAATTTATTCGTACACTAAGTGCGAAAAAACCTTACATTTTTTTAAATTGTCGATTCGGACAAACCCATATTATGCTACTAATATGCGAATTGATATCTCTAGAAAAATGTGTATATTTAAAGTTTTCTATCCTATGGTATGTGTGTGTGTGTGTGTGTATGTGTGTGTGTGTGTGTGGGTGTGTGTGTGTGTGTGTGGGTGTGTGTGTGTGTGGGTGTGTGTGTGTGTGTATGTGTGTGTGTGTGTGTGGGTTTGTGTGTGTGGGTGTGTGTGTGTGCGTGTGTGTGTGTGTGTGCGTGCGTGTGTGTGTGTATGTTAATATAATTATGTAACCGAAATTATTTTTACCTGTTTCGTAATCTACAAATTGTAAGAACTGTACCATAACAGACATGGCTGTAAGTGCATCACCTTTCGAGTTATAAAGCTTTCTTGCGACGGATAAAAGCACACCTGTGGCCGTTAATAGAAACATAGCAATCTGAAATAGAACCTGACTACTTAAGTGGGGGTGAAACTTTTAAAACCTATTCGTATTTGCATTTTCATTGAAACGGGATCATTTTCGTGTAAGGATTTTTATTTTCTATCGTAAGAAATTATTCTGTAATATACTTTAAAGTATTCTGAAAAGTTAATTCAAGCACAAACAAATAATATTTTTAAATATTAATGGCTCCCACCCGCGTTAAGTTTCATGAAATAAAAATTTCCCAATACCCAAGGCCTATTATTTAAAAAAAATAAAGGTGGGTCCACGTTAGGCGAACCGAGCACGAGCCGAGCACAAGCGGAGCCGTTCTCGGCTTGTCAAGTGTGCGACGTACAGCGAATCTACAACGATCACTGTCCTCGAAATCCCTAGTGTTCGTCAAAAAACCGACAAAAGTCGGAACGCAGCCGAGCACGAACGAAATGCTCGCAGCGCGCTCGTTCGAGGCTTGTAAGTCGGTCCACACAACACGGTAAGGGTTTGTCTTAAGATCTACCAAGGAATTCAGAAAGCCCTCGAGTGGTTTGTACCTGTACTATACTCTAGTGAGAAGTATCCTAGAATATGGTAGTCCTGTATGGTCGCCAAACTACAGGGTACATATTGACGAAATTGAGCGTATCCAGAAGAAAGCACTAAGAATCATTAGCTATCGTCAAGACCCTGGACGTTCAAGCATTGACTACCAAGGTAGACTTTGCAAACTCAGAGCACAGCAGCTGGAAACTCGACGTATATATTTTGATCTGGTTTATTTGTACAAGATAATACACTGTCTCATAGATTCACCGCGACTACTTTCTCAACTCACTTTTAATATTAAATTCAGCGCACGTAGGTCTAATGACACGAATCTATTTTCTCTTCGGGTTTACAAAAATAATATCTCTTTCTTTAATCCTTTAACAAGGATGGCCCGCCAATATAACGAGGTGGCAAAGAAGAACAATCATCTAGACATATTTGACTCTAATTTTAATAGATTCATTAAAAGTCTGAAAGACATCCTCCATAGTGGTTCGACCTTAAAAAATACTTAAATTTATATTTAAATATGTTTTGTCATTTTTAGTTAATTTAGAGCTTTCATGTTTTTAATATTGTTTTAACTGTGTGCACATGTTGTTATGTTACAATCCAGAACGGAACTGTTTTTGTACTTATTGTTGTTTTTAATGATTGTAATGTGTTTTGTGCGCCTCAATAAATAAATAAATAAAAAAAAATAAAAAAAAGACGAATTGTGTTCGGCTCGTGCTCCGCTCGTGCTCGGCTCGCCTAGCGTGAACCCACCTTCAACTTGCTCATCCATTTACGATATTTAATATGACCCCTGTCATAGAATGTTTAGCCATATTTGGCCATAATTTGTTATGACATGTGTCACACCCAATCTGGCATATACTTTCGTGCACTCGACCCTTCTTTTGCTGTCAAATTTGTCAATTTCAAATGTTGGGGGGTTTCAAATTTTGTATTGATTCGAATGTGAAGATTAAGTAGCTATTATATATTTAATAATGCCGAAGAAACGACTGGTTCCTTGATTTATTAACGTATTATCTCCAGATTTACGAATTTAAGAAAATATTAAGCCCGCTGGTAAAATAATATAGACTAAAGTCAAGTACCTACTTAGTTTTTTTTCTAAGATAGGTTGAATTGTGCAAAGAATACCTAGTTGTTCGACCTACCTACATATTCTTGAATAATTTTCAGTTAACTGTGTACCACGAGTAGTTATAAAGAACGTTGTTTAGTAAATATTGCTCTACTGCATCAAATACAAGTGACAAATAAAATATAATCCCTAGCACTAAACTATGACAACAACAAATACAAATAGAATACGGAGTCTCATGCGGTCTAGCGTAATGGTCTAGAAACTCTAGTAAGTAGTGTTGCAGATCGATAGTCGACTATCGATAGCCTATCGATAGCCTATCAACAGCCAACAAATCACTTAACTATTGATAGGCTTATCGATAGCTCAGAATGAGGCAATACTATCGAATGACTGCAATACTATCGATACTATCGATAATATTGTTGCCCGCAGACAATACAGACAATAGTCGATAGTATCGATAGTATTGCAGTCATCGATAGTATTATCGGTAGTATCGCTATTATCGATAGTATAGATAGTTTTTTACTAACAAGCAACAATGCTATCGATAGCATCGATAGTTTATCCTTCGTGAGCGATCGATAGTTTAGCTTTTTCAGATGAAAACTATCGATAGGAAAACTGTGTAATAATAGTAAAACTATCGATAATTCGCCAACAATACTTGAAACACAATAGAGTGTACAGTGTACATTATAAAGGTTTATGATACACCGCAAGCCAAGGAAAGCACCAATGTACTTTATGTCACAGTAAATACAATAAATTTTATGATTTATTGAGAGGGTGATAGTATTATTTAGGAAATAATAGCGACTTTCGTGCACTCGACCCTTCTTTTGCTGTCAAATTTGTCAATTTCAAATGTTGGGGGGTTTCAAATTTTGTATTGATTCGAATGTGAAGATTAAGTAGCTATTATATATTTAATAATGCCGAAGAAACGACTGGTTCCTTGATTTATTAACGTATTATCTCCAGATTTACGAATTTAAGAAAATATTAAGCCCGCTGGCAAAATAATATAGACTAAAGTCAAGTACCTACTTAGTTTTTTTTCTAAGATAGGTTGAATTGTGCAAAGAATACCTAGTTGTTCGACCTACCTACATATTCTTGAATAATTTTCAGTTAACTGTGTACCACGAGTAGTTATAAAGAACGTTGTTTAGTAAATATTGCTCTACTGCATCAAATACAAGTGACAAATAAAATATAATCCCTAGCACTAAACTATGACAACAACAAATACAAATAGAATACGGAGTCTCATGCGGTCTAGCGTAATGGTCTAGAAACTCTAGTAAGTAGTGTTGCAGATCGATAGTCGACTATCGATAGCCTATCGATAGCCTATCAACAGCCAACAAATCACTTAACTATTGATAGGCTTATCGATAGCTCAGAATGAGGCAATACTATCGAATGACTGCAATACTATCGATACTATCGATAATATTGTTGCCCGCAGACAATACAGACAATAGTCGATAGTATCGATAGTATTGCAGTCATCGATAGTATTATCGGTAGTATCGCTATTATCGATAGTATAGATAGTTTTTTACTAACAAGCAACAATGCTATCGATAGCATCGATAGTTTATCCTTCGTGAGCGATCGATAGTTTAGCTTTTTCAGATGAAAACTATCGATAGGAAAACTGTGTAATAATAGTAAAACTATCGATAATTCGCCAACAATACTAGAAACACAATAGAGTGTACAGTGTACATTATAAAGGTTTATGATACACCGCAAGCCAAGGAAAGCACCAATGTACTTTATGTCACAGTAAATACAATAAATTTTATGATTTATTGAGAGGGTGATAGTATTATTTAGGAAATAATAGCGATACAAGCAAACAATGACGTCAACTTCGTCGTAAATTTTCAGTAAACTTGACATAAATCTCTAAATTTAATTTCGAATTTATCTTGTTTTGCTTCATTCAGCATCATGCTAGTAAACAAGACGAGAGTTTTAAAAATCTTCGTTTGAAGGGGTGGCCATAATTTTAATATTCAGTCGTAGTTAAAAATGAAAGTGAATTAAGTTGGTTACTATTTAATAGACTACTTAATACAAATAAAAACTCCTTTTGCCATCATCCTCCTCCAAGCCTTTTTGAAAATCAGTTGGACTCGGTTTTTCAGTCTAACTACGAAGGGGCACTTCGATATTTTTCGTGGAGCAACTATGCCTGTCCCGCCCTTCCCCTTCAGGGTCGGCAGCGCGTCGGTGACGCCCTTGGTGTTGCACACGTCCAGAGGCCACGGTGACCGCTTCCCATCAGGTAAGCCGTGTGCTTGACTGCCACCTACGTGGTATAAAAAAAATGCTAAACACAATTTTTTTTTTAATTTTTATCTGTTTGTTTATTTGTTCGCCAAAAACGTAAAAACTATTGAACGGATTCCAATGCGATTTTTTATTTGAAAGACGTAAAATCTTACGCATGTTTGATCACAATAGAACTGAATATATAATCAAAAACCGTCGTCCACGTGTACGGAACCGCAGACATAGGCTAATTCTAAAAATAAGTATGTATTACTTTATCCTTGACGAGCCCTTCAAATAATAAGAAGACAGGTCTTGTGGTCCTAATTGGCATCCTCATCACGTCTCAAAGAAGGGATGAACCGTAACGTAACTTTGCCATCGAACAAAGTTCGGTGGAACTTTTTGTAGATGATTAGTGACTAAGACTGGGTACTTTTATTTACTTTATTTTTTAATGGCTTCTTTGCTTCGCAATTTGCCACAAACAAGAATTATAATTTGCATATAACTGTATTATGCAGCGTTTTCGTCTTTTAGTCACAGTCAAGGTCTTAATAGTCAAAAGTCAAGTCAGTCTTCCTTCATAGTCTTACCCCAGTAAAATAGTGGAGACTTTACTACAGGCTTCTATGGAGTTATGGAATCAACGTTGGAAAGCACAATTCATGGTAATATACCACTTTCCCAAACTTTTGTACTTTGTCGAAGATGTTATGTTTAAAAATCCACCGGTTTTACACATAATAACTACATTTTACACTAATTTTAGAAAATTATACAATGCCCCGATGTGATTTTTTCCGCGTTGGCGCCAAAACTCAGGTACTTTTAATTTCTCCTTTCGTTTGATGCTCTTGACTTTGTGACAGAGTTAGGAGTAAGTAGGAGTAGGGGAGGTGACCACGTAGTCTGACCGCAATGTCCGACTGATTAGACTATGCGGACGATTTTTCCATACCACCCATCGAACGACGCGGAATTTTCTTGCTTGTTGCTCTGAATGATCGGACGACGCCAATTGTTTTCCTGTCAGTTCGACTGATCGGACAAAGCGGACTGTTTTTCCTGCTGTCCAGACCGAGCGGACGATACGAACCTTTTCGGAGTGAGCCTATGTAAAAGATGAACTCTGTACCTTTCGTTCCCATTCTATTTTGATTTGTACCGTTGGTGCCGGTTGCCAAACAAACATAAATGGCAGTCTTTACGGGTAGTTTAGCCCTAAAAAGTCCAACAACTAGTCTACTAAGAACTTCGATATCGCCAATGGATTGTGGAAGTCAGAAGGCAGTCGCTTTACGGAAAATATTGAAGTTCGGCCGCTTTGTGGTTAGACTGAAAAGCTGATGCCAAGTGAGTTGGGAAAAGGCTTGGAGGAAGACATATTTATGTATAAAAAATATTTGCACTGAGCTGAAATCGAACCCACAACAACGTAGCAACAAAACACTATACCGTCATACCGTGCCGGTTAAAAGCAAAATACCCTATATCTCTCTCCTCCTGCAAATTCGTACATTTGAATTTACACGTGTACCCTATCATTCCACTTACACGTGTATCCTATAATTGTTCTCGAGCAAACACGTTTGTAAAACTCCCCGGACCAGCAAATAGTTTGTAAACATTCCACAACCTTCATTATCATATAAATGGCAGATAAAATTCTCTTGAAAATCCACACAATTAATTTTCAGCAGCAGGCAGTTTATTAACACAGAACATAGAGGGATACTAAGTTTTGGCGCCAACGCAGAAAAAAGACACATCGGGGTATTGTATCATTTTCTAAAATATGTGTAAAAATGGTGGATTTTTAAACATAACAACTTCAGCAACGTGCACGAGTTTGAGAAAGTGATATATTTGTGAATTTCAAAATCATTGATTCCAAAACTCCATAGAAGCCTCTAGTAAAGTCTCCACTATTTTACTGGGATAAGACTATGAAGGAAGGGAAGGTATACTGTTACAGGTGTCACAGTAGTGGGAATGAGGGTGTGACTTTCGAGAATAATATCTTTACCTTCTTAAACTTTACGAGTGCGTTGGGTGATACCAGTTTCCATACCTAAGTGGCTTTTATAAACCATATTTATTTTAGGTATTTTGCGTGGGAGGGTATCTATTCAATTTATTTCATTGTTTTCCAGAGTCCATTACGAATCTTAAAATGAATTCTATACGTAAAATGGTTTTATCCCCTGGTGTTATTTAGATTCAGGCAATTCGTAAATCTCTGAATTCATGTAAACATGTATTCTACTGTACCGTGATTGTTTTATTTTAGTAATTGTTTTGTTTCGCCCATTTTAGCATCACCAATATCAATGTCAATTAAATCCCTTGGCTAGGTAAATGATTTTACACCGTATTCAATTTCAACAACGTTGATATTAGCTTGATATATCTTTGAACTTATGTTGTTTCGAATTGTTGCTTCTGATTTAAATGTTCTATCATGTTTGGTACAATGGTGTTAACTCTCCTGTTTATTGAATTTATTTAACTGGAATAAATTTGTGTTTTGAAGGTGAGACAAATAAGTCTATAAATTGTCAACCATAAATAACACCTTTCATAGCAGTAGGACCTATTTTAAGAGAATATTTCGGTAACAAAAGGATTGAAATATTTTGTATAAAATTAGATGTGTGTATAGGTACATTGGAGATATATAAAAAATACTTGGGCCATGTTAAATAAATTATTAATAACACATTTTTTTTTTCAATTCTTGTCTGTTTGTTATATTCTGACTTTTATAGGCTGCAACACTGCTGTCTAACCCCTAACCTTCCGTTCATATGAATTATGATTTATTTTAACAACATAAATAATTAATTACCTGCCTATGTTACCCTGACTTTTGTTACCCTGGCCTAACCCTTGTACCTTTTTTCACTGAACAGTTCAGATAACTCATTAATTAATGAGTTGACCCTTGTCAAGAAATGGATACTCGTAGGTGCTAACTTACCCCAGGTCATTATTGCCAACGTTAAAATAAAAAATACACTCTAAAGGGCAACGGTAACCATAACAATCAAATTAGGGCTGCCGCTATT
This sequence comes from Lithosia quadra, assembly GCA_963576445.1. Lineage (NCBI taxonomy): Eukaryota > Metazoa > Arthropoda > Insecta > Lepidoptera > Erebidae > Lithosia > Lithosia quadra. Next base: position 15,518,647 of record OY754884.1, on the reverse strand, counting down.
CCAATTTCAAACGTTTTATTATTCTCATTTGTTGGCAACATTAAACATTTTAATGCAATATACTTTGTTACTGCCACGAGCGACTTTGAAACTAACTTGCTATGACATGCAAAGGGCGTGGGCTCAGTGACAGAGATGGAATTTGAATCAGACGTTTTACGTTCACCTAATTGTACATTCGGTATATGCGATTAATATTTTTTTAATTACGTGTAAAAGTTATACTATAATTAAATAACAATTTACATAAAAATAATTTACATACATGCAATGGTTGATTTGAATATTTAAGTAGTAACAATAATGTTTTGATTTGTTATTAGGTACTTAAATACTCTTTAATAAATTGTGAAAAATCTTTTTCGAGTTAAACGGTTTTAAATTATGTTGTCATCAGAACTAAAGACTTCTGCCAAATATCAGACCAATCAGACAACTGGAAGGGGGTCAAATTTCAATTACTAGATTTGACCCAAACAAACAGGTCGAGTTAAATAAAACCGTTTAAAAATAAATTATAAGGTGATTTCATAAATAGCTTTTAGTTATGTACCTACACATAATTTTAATTTGCAACTACTATTGTAATATTACTCATTCACACAAATCTGTCAGTATTTTTATCGATCATTGAGTGGAAATGTATTAAATACAATAATTTCTGTCTAAAGTAGAGTTAACATCTTTCCATCTGTTACGACACTGCATAGGAATACGTCTTTCATTTCAGCTACTTTCATAATAATTTTCTTACATACTCACTGGTTGTTTGTACTCTTGATCTAACCTTTCTTTAAAATGACCTCAATCTCATGCTACTACACGTTTTGATAGTCTTCCAAATCCGGTGGAACTTTCGAGATATTTTTTTTTAAATTAAGTTTTATTTTAAAATTCAAAAAGCCAGTGAAAAATTCTATACTAATACCATGAAACTAATTAAAATTAAAAAGAAAGAAAGAAAAACACTTTATTCTATGGACACGCACAAGGACAAAAACAGCTTCCATCAACATCAACTTAACTCTAAAACACATTGTGTTGCGCGTCCCAGAATGTGGACACCACCTCCGCATAATACCGTCAAGTATGGGCAATGCTGATTTTCAGGTGGCGGTGACGTCATCGGGTACCTAAATCGATTAGGTAAATTACCACTGGAGTTAGTGAGAATCATCAGTAATATAGCATATTAAATCGCTGTAAATGAGACTCCGCCATGTATAGAACGAACTTGACTGTATTCACTTTACGTTCAAGCCCCAGTGATGCATCTTGCCTTGCTCATAACAAATATTAACATATTCTGTAAATATTACCCCCTCTCTGAAGAGCTGCAACTTTGTTCATACATTATACATACATTATAACGCTTTTCTCCCTCCGGGGTAAGAAGAGATATAACCGACTGTTTTAGGCATATACCTCTGATTAGAAAATGGTACAAGGGTCTACAATATTTATGTAGTTCTTCAATAAGGGCATTAGAAGGTTTTTTACAGGGTCGGCACCGCGAGTGTAACACGTCCATAGTAGGCCATGGTGAACGTTACCCATTAGGTGGGCCGTGTGCTTGTTTGCCACCTAAGTGGTATAAAAAAGGGATTCAAAATTCATTCAAAATTCATTTAATTATTTTTTGTCACAGGTAGATAGAAGACGTTGTCAATTACTTACATAAAATTATCACCGTAGCATGTCTGATAAGATGTACAATAGGATTATGAACTATTTTCACTTTTTAATGAAGTATTTTCACTGTGGACCAGATCGGTTCAAAATAAAAAATGAAGTCTAAAATAACTGATGATTTTTAACATATTGATTTTTTACTTTGACCAGATTCGTATACTTAACACTTTCACAGCGGAGCATTTAAAGCGCCGTTTGATACGGTACGCGGGCGATTTTCTGCTATTTTGTGAATGTCATAGAAACATAACTAAAATGAGTACGCAGATAATTATTTTTGTGTATATAAGATACGCTATTGTAGTTTATGAATAATGAATAAAAATACATTATATTATTTATGTTATAGTTATAAAAAAAAAACCAAAATAGTCATTTTTTCAACAACAAAAAAAGTCTTACATGCAACAAATGCCTTTTTTTAGATGGTAATTCTTTACCGTGTGATATTTTTTGAAACACGGGTCATTGCACAATGTCAAAATCAGCATTCTTGCGCACAGACATCGAACGATTATGCTGCGATGTATCGATGAAGCCATTTCGCGCCAAAATGCAACCCCATTCACCCCGTTTACTCGCCGGCGGCAGACTGAGCGGGCGGCGCGGGGGATTGCATATTGTAGCTGTCCTGTTCCCGCTACGTACTTGTATTGCATATGTGTGTATAGCTTATAAACTCAGCTACAAACGCGTACTAAGCGAATCCCGATTAGGCGACGTGATTTTCTAATAAACAGTATGAAAGGCGGTAACGTGTGCTGCTCGTGGTTCGCAAGTTGGAGAAAAGTATGAATGCCGAGCGGCATTCGTGGTTAGCTGTGAAAGTGTTAATAGGGTAGTTCTGCCAGTTCTCGGCCAATTAAGCGGAATTTCACCTTCTGATTCGTATATCTTTACAACCAAACACAAGAAATAAAAAAAATTAATACCGTGTGAACGGAAATTTAATTATACTTTTATAGTGTCTAGAAATTATATAGCCAAATATTTCTATTTATTTTAAATTATAAAAATATAGAAAAGTAGTAAATATGCTAGTTTTCGGCCATCTATATGAGTTATCGGCCGCACTAGGCGCTAGTTGTCGGCCGCAGAGTTCACCATCAAATATTTATATTTTGTATAGATATAGGGTATAGGTAGATATTTACAAAAAAATAAACAGTGTTATTGTTCTGTATTTCAAAGTTTTTATTTAGGAACTTGACAGTTAAATTACAAAACTAACTAATTAACTAGTTAACATCACTTTTTTAATGAATAAAATAACAACAGTCTCAGCTCAGTCTTCGTGATCTTGGATAAGTTCAATTAGATATATAGGAATTACAATTACCATTATAAAAGAAATAAAAACCTCTGTTTGTTAAATATATTTATATGTCATCAACATCTATCATATTCATGACTATCTAGAAACTTTCCTTATATTAGTATGACTCTCAGACTCTGTTCAGTCTATATGACTTAGATAAACTGCCTTAATTTCTATAAAAATAACTTTTGTAACATCTATGATAACATTATCCACTATCTACTATTATTGTAATATTCTGTGTTCAGTCAGCCAAAGCCAAAAATATTAAAACCTTTATGGTTTTAATATTTTTACAATATTTTACAATAACAATAATCAATATATTATCAGCAACATAATCCTCTGATATAATCAAAAAATACCAATTACTCTTTAATAAATAATTTTTGTGTGTACTTTCCTATAGATATTTCTTAGGCCGAGAAAAGGATACGTGAATGCCTCTTTTCGGCCGCTAAAAGTTATCAAATGTAAATACTTTTTTCTCCGTTTTTTTGTATGAGTCCTTGTGGCCGGAAACTGGAACTGGATCTGGATTTTATTTATACTCTCTACATTGGAACTGAAAAACAAGAAAAAAATACAGTTGTTGAAGATATGAATTAATGAAAACCTTGAAGGAACTGCAGATTGTCGGCCACCTGGCCGAGAATTAGAAATCTTGTTTAATACGCATTGAGTTAGCCGGCCACGTAAATATTATAAGTAAAATTTATTTATTCTTAAAAAAAATTATCCCACTGAAACTGTAACAAACTTATAACACAATAAAATCAAATAGTCACAGAAATACATATAATAAACCGTTTAACTTACCTTTGAACAAAATGCTGCGCACTATTTTTTTCGTTGATTCCTGCACACGTTTACACTCTTTAAACTTCAAGGGCACACTGTTGCGACTAACAAGATTTTATTCACCTAAAATTTGGCAAGGTCACGCGTAACTACCGTCCTAATAGTATAACATAGACTTTTCAAATTGGTGACGTGTATTTTTCTTATTTCTTTACAAAATATCCTAGATGGCCGAGAACTGGCAGTGGCCGGCAAACTGGCAGAACTACCCTATAAGTTCAAACTTCAAGATATATGCAAATACCATATTAATCTCGCTGTGACCATGGTTGCTGAAAATGAAACATCAATTTTGCTAAAAGTACCGATCAAAAAGTTTTTCTTATGAGTAAAATATGGCATTAGACAGTCAGTCAAATCGGTTTCATTTTAAGTCGTTTTAAGTAAATATTAACAGTAGCTCCATTGTATGAACCCGACTACAGAAATATTATCTAGCGTATTAACCGTTAGTACCTAATTGTCAATAAAAAAAGTATTTACGTCACACTTCCTTATTATTATCAAGTCATTTACCTAGTATAAGTACTTAGACAGATGATTAAAAATTAAATAAAAATGATAAGATAATTTTACTTTAATATTTTATTCAATTAGCGCAATTAAAGCTTAGCTATAAGAAATTACCCATATCTATCCAATATAATTTGTAAGCACCTTTTAAAAACATTTTTAAAACGAAATAACGAATTTGTTTTCATTGTAAAAACATGGGAGATGAATAATAAAATTCAACAGGGAATTTAATAACAACATACTGTAATTATCTATACCATCATTTAACCCGGCTCGGGTTGAGCATATTCTATTAACAGGATGTTGCTTTTTATGTAGCTCATGAACATGTTTTGAGGCATCCAAGTAGAAAATTTGCTTGTTTTTGTAATCATATCATATTACTTAGCTATGCATCCCGGTTTCGTACGATAAAATTATGTATACTTCCCATGAAAGTGAAATCACAGAAATTTTTGATAAGTAGATTCTTATTTATTAAATATCTTCAAAGTAGTGGGAGCCAAGGGAATAGATTGAATACTCCAAATCTCAACAGTCTTAAATTTATTAGCGAACGAAATAGGCCTCTAAGGTCTAAACCACAGAATATATAATAGTACTAACATACCTAAACGCTAGAATTTTGTAATCTTACAGAGTTTAAGAAGCAATAAAATTGTGAATTGCATAATATGATTGAAAACTTTAAAGACTTAAAGTTATTAAATTGGTTATGATTGATGGTTTTCATGAAAATAAAATAGTACCTACAGGCTCATTAAACTCTACATACACTTATTGACTAATATTTTTATACTATTATTATTGTCTATTCCATCCTCATATTTTGAAAAGGTGAGGGTATATACATTTTTCTCTTTGTGATATGATATTAAATCCTATTTAAAAATAATCTAGCTTAGTCTGGCATATTCTTTATTTGATCTGGACGAATCTGTGCGTGTTGCATCGAATTATATTCTTTTCCAGCATCTTCTATAATAATATCAGCTGCTTTTTCCCCGATCATAATGACTGTGTTATACGTTACCCCTGACACAATCGTTGGCATAATACTGGCATCAGCAACCCTCAACCCATGTACTCCTCGGACTCTTAACCTACTGTCTACCACAGAGCCCATAGCACAGGTTCCACCAAACGATTTTAAGCTCACCATCAAACATCCAATGTGACATTTCCAATATCTTTTGCTGAATTTTTTGTACTTCTTACATGTAGATTTCGATATATCAATATATTTGACTCCCAATCGCTTGAATGCTGGCGTATTTTCTACTTTTCTATAATCACTTACGTACTTTAAGAAATTTTTGAAATCTCTTTTATCCGAAAAACCGGGATGAAAAATTTTTGGTGAATCTCTGGGATCAGTACTTCGAAGTGTGACTTCTCCACGGGAGTATGCGCGCAAGTTAGCAAGTAAAGATACAATCACCATGTTATTACCGGCTTCTTTGCGAAGTTGCTCACACATTTTTATGTGAAAATTATATGTAGATGCGCAATACTGCAATAGAAATTTCATGTCATTAATCAGTTTACCAGATACAATGTAATCAGGAACTGCTTTATGACATCGCCAATCAACTCCCCACAGTGACTTGTTTACAGATCCGTAACCCACAAATACTGCTGCTGGAAATTCTCCTGGAGGTCTTTGTTCATTAAGACGTTTTAAATTAGTTTTATAAGGCACAAAAATGGCGACGTGATCTTGAAGATTTTTTCCTACAGGCAAGTTACTAATCGTTTTTATTTTAAATTTATCCAATTCTTCTTTCGGGCCAATCCCCGAGAGCATTAAAAGCTGAGGGGATTTTATTGCACCAGATGTCACAATGATTTCTTTTCTAACTTTAATAGTTACTTTTTTATTTTCATCCGTTATTACTTCAATGCCTGAAACGGTTTTGTTTGCATGAAAAATAATTTTGGTCGTCAATGTTTTTTTTGCTATAGCTATGTAGTTGTTTTCGGAGACATGACCTAAGTATCTTGTACCAGTTCCTTGTCTTTTTCCGAAATTTATCGTAAGAAGACCGTTCGAGTAACCATTTTTGCTTCCATCTATTTCAGTAATTATTTTATTTCCAGCTTGTTTGAAGCCTTTCAAAATTTGACTTACTCGAGCGTCTTGGTCTCTGGTGACCCCGATATAACCGTGAGTGCCGTAAAAACATTTTTTGCGAGATTTACTAATCAATTTATCAGTAACGTTTTCAGATTTTTTGAAATACGGGAGGACGTTCTTCCATTTCCAAATAGGGTCTTTGGTAATCCGGTACCACTTATTGAAATCCCTTGGATTTCCTCGGGAGTAGAGCATGTAATTTGATTCTCCTGAACCTCCAAGCATCTTTCCAAGTCCAAGCTGTAGTTCCTTGTGAACCTGGCATTGGAAACTGTGCGTATTGGCTTCCGTGGTATAGTTCCAATCATAACGCGTAGCTTTTAAATAATTAACCAAACTTGGTTTCTGAAATTAAACGTAAATCATTTTAGGTAGCGGCTTAATCAGTCGACAATAGGTCACAAATGATATTAATAACCTGACGCGATTGCAATGCGTGCTTTGCGGTCACAATCGATGTCACAATCGTGTGGTGTACAGATTCTAGTACAAAATGTTCATGAAGAATCAAATTAAATGAAAGATATTAATAGGGCAATTACTAAATGAACTGCTAAGGAGCTGAATGCCCTGGCTGAGTCTGTGTTTCCGGAAAGCTACCTGCAAGTCTTTAACTTAAAAGTGAATAGGTTGCTTTTAGGTAAGCGTGCTCCATCGTTGACCACATCATCACTTATAACATCATAACATAACATAAACTCACGTCTATATCCCCGAAGGGGTAGGCAGAGGTGCTAGCACCCACATTTCGCCACTTTATGTTTAGGTCCCAATGTAATAGGTGGCGAGCTTATTGTCATTAACCGAGCACTTATAAACCTGCGATAAATACACCCATAACTTCGAAAAGCATCGAAAAGTCATTGGTGTGTGCCATGGTAACCTGGGATCGAACCCGAGACCTCGTCTTAGCAGTCCATTACCCATACCACTAGGCTACCGTGGTCATCACATCACTTATAGGTGAGATAATGGTCAAACGCGGGCCTATCGACTATAAAAAAGAAAGAGAAATTCTTTACTCACAGTAGACTCATAAGGGGCGTCTTCTCCGGCTTCAACAAGGAGGACATTGTACTCTTTCTGCGCCAGCCTGGTGGCTATGACGCTTCCAGCTGTACCTCCCCCTATTATTATGTAGTCAAAACGATCACCGTCTAAACAATATAATTGAATTATTTAATCACTGCTATCCATTTTATACTAATCATAATCAAAATATTAAAAAAAACTTAGGTTATGTTATGATTCTGAACACAAAGATATTGTTTGTGAAATTCTTGTCTGTTTATCTGTTTGTTCAAAACTCCTAAACGGATTTTGATGTAGCTTTTTTATTATAAAGATCTTGATCAGACTTAAAATCTGCTTTATGTTTGATTGCAATTGGTTGAGTAGAACCGGTGATAGGATCGAAAGTTGTGGTAAACATTCACGCTAGCTGAGCCGAGGATATTGGCTAGTATAAAGTCACACCTTATTCCCATTGGGGTAGGCAGAGACAACATTTTTCCACTTGCTACGAATCTGACGTACGCAGTTCGCTTCTTTTACTTTCAGAACTACTCTTGCAAGAAAATTACCTTTTAACAAAGCCGGAGGTCTAAAAAAATGACCAGTCAGCTCCAGTGCGGTCAATGTTAGTAAAGCTAATTGATTCCTTTGCAGTTCGGCCAGGACCCCAGTTGTACTGAGCTCGTCCATGGTCGAATACCCTGAAAGAAAAAAAGAATCTGAAAAAATAATAATATGATACTGAAGAATTAGGAGCTGGGGGGAAAGTGCGATGGTAGCTGAATGGATAAGAACGCGGCCTCTTCTCAGAAGTATCGAGTTCGAATCCGGCCGGACAATACCAATGTGAATTTTACTTATTGGAATTTATATGTGCTAATCACATGATTTACCATCTGCTGATGGTGAAAGAATAAAAATATCGTGAGGAAACCCACATGTCCTAGAAGAAATTTTAAGGACATGTCCGAAGTGCCTGTCTGCCACCTATGTGGTATACATTTTTTTTTTAAACCGAACTTCTAAAGTGGTAGGACATGACGGTGTCTCCCGTCTAATCTGAGCAATCCGACTGGCGTAGTACCTTCGCCCAACAGAAGACCGCGGCCATAATAACCATCGTGTTGTGTTCCCGGCGGTAGGTAGGGTAGCCAGAGCTCATCAGGGTCGGCAGCGCGAGTGTAATGCCCCTGATATTGCATACGTCCATAGGCCACGGTGACCGCTTTCCATTAAGTGGGCCGTGTGCTTGTCGGCCACCTAAGTAGTATAAGAAACCGACCTTCATGCGAGCGGAGTCGCGGGCATAAACTAGCGTTAAGTAGGTATTATGAGTCATAACAGGATTGGAATAAAAAAAATTAAGTACTTACAAGTGGGTATCTTCCTAGGATATGTTAATATGTATCAATATTAGTCTGTCTTATACTCAAGCCGAAGTGCCTAATGCTATTTTTATTAGACCACATAAAATTATATCCGAAACAGTCGTCACTAACCATAATTGTCATTTTTATGAGCAAGTTTTAGCTTATAATGAGCTGGTTTTGACTATAAGTTCTAAATACAGGATGCTAGTACAGTAGAATTGATATTAAAGTAGATTTTACCAGCAATTTTGTCTCTTTAGTCGTGGGCGCCGATCAAGGCCTCTGGTAAACTCATTGTCAAGTTTAAAACTCTAGAAATATGGGCAAAAAAGTAATAACTTTGAATTACAAAATTTCTTGACAGAAATTATTTTTTTATACCAGTTAATTGGCAGACAAACACACGGCCCGCCTGATAAAAAGCGGTCACCGTGGCCTATGGACGTGTGCAACACCAGGGCGTCACACTCGTGCTGGCAACCCTGGATAGGAGGATGGAGTTTGAGAGAGTTTTTGTTCTGACAACGCAGGAGACTTCAGAATCCCTCCAGTGAGCTCTGGCTACTCTACTTACTGCGGGAACACAACACGTTAGTTATTCTTGTTTATCTTTTTGAGCCTTCTTGCAGAATGAAAAGAAAAAGAAGATATAAGAACCGAACACTACCAAGCGTGTTGAAGTACAAATAAAAATTACCTACTCAATTACTCAAATCATCATCATCATTCTCTGAACCTTTTTCCCAACTCAGTTGGGGTCGGCTTTCCAGTCTAACTGTGATGCGGCTGAACTTCGATATTTTCCGTGGAGCGACTGCCATCTGACCTCCACAAGCAATGCTGCCGTGCATATTATAACCGCCGTATCCAACATTTTTCACGAAATTGAGTTAGTTACATATTCGGAATCGCCGTATCGAGATCTATAACTTTGTCTTTGATGGTTTATTAGAAAAATGCTTCTATCATACATTTTAGATTCTTATAAGCGCAGTAACTTAAAAAATAAATAATAGTTTCCTTAATATTTTAGCCGCAAGTGCCGGATACTGCAGTAGTCTTCTAAAGCCCCAGCATATTAATCATGTAGTACTTAACATTACCGCGCTATCTGTTAATGCTGCTCTGATACGAATGAATTCTGTATTATAGAGGAAACTTTTTCCTTGACATAAGTGCTTTAATCACCACTTGCAGCGGTTATAATAAGGAAACTGTATTAATTTGTTTCCATTCATTATCGCCGTATGTGCATATACGGCGCTTATTATAAGTGATAACTGCGTGTTACCACGGTAATAATAAGGCAGCTTTGTTTTTAAATAAATAGTATCAGTCATATACGGCTCTTATGGCAAGGTATTCGAAACAAACATTTGTGTTATACCGCGCATTTGTGTAAAATAACATGTGGGGAGAGAGTCCGGGTTGTCGCCGTACGACTCCCCGGACGAGATAATTGAAGTAGATTTGCAATTTCTTTTCATACTCACTTTTACTTAAAACGGTATTCTCGAACGCAATTTTGAATGAGATGATATTGCGATTAAATCAAAAAAATAGCAAAATGAGCCCTCTGATCATAAGCGCAGTCATACAATGAAGCTCACGTTTGTTTGCTAATTATGTTGTGTTCAAAATAAAATTTACGTTTTATTTTACGTGAGTATTTTCTTGATGCTGGTAATAATGTGGGCTTCTTCTTCTGGTGCTACACGTAGTAAGATAATTACTCTGACAATAAAAACAAACCACCAACCCAGCAGCAAAAACAAGGATTCTACTATAATACTGCAACCGATAATACCTAAGACAGATATAGTCACACAGCTTAAACCCACTAATATTAATGAATTATGGAGCCAAACATTGGATTTTAATGACCATGGCGTTGTATTCGATTGTCATAAAGAATACGAAAATTCATTGAAACAATATTTACACACTTATTACCTTTCACAAAATTAAACTTGTCATTTGATTTTCACGATAATAATGAGTCAAACATGAACACTCATTGTTATCGTGAAAATTTTGGTTCAATGAATTTTCGTATTCTTTATGGTTATCAAATACAACGCCACGGTCATTAAAATCCAATGTTCGGCTCCATAATTCATTAATATTAGTGAGTTTAGGCTTTGTGACTATATCTGGCTTAGGTATTATCGGTTGCTGTATTATAGTAGAATCCTTGTTTTTGCTGCTGGGTTGGTGATCTGTTGTTATTACCAGAGCAATTATCTTACTACGTCTAGCACCAGAAAAATAAGCCCACATTATTACCTACATCAAGAAAATACTCACGTAAAATAAAATATAAATTTAATTTTGAACACAAAATAATTAGCAACAAAAGGTGAGCTTCGTTGTATGACTGCGCTTATGATCAGAGTGCTCATTCCGCTATTTGATGTAATAGTAATAGCATCTCATTCAAATTTGCGTTCGAGAATACAATTTTGAGTAAAAGTGAGTATGAAAGTGAATTACATATCTACTTCGATTATCTTAGTAAAAAATAGCGGAATTCAGAGAATTTCAGACTAATAATAAAAGATTAAGTCGTTGATTATAATTTTTAAATATACGAACTAATTTTGTTAAAGTTAAATAAATACTGTTATAATACATACACAATAATTATTGTTTTATTTTTATTCGTACCTTATTTACAGATATAATATTATTATAATATGCAATTAGTTTTTCCATATTTAACAGCCTGCTTGTAGTTAATCTTGCACTCGGTGCCGTAACACACAAATATTTTTACCACGAGTTTCTTACCATAAGAGCCCTAAGTGACAAAGTTACGACGGTTATACTAAGTTACTTAAACTATACTTTATCTTTGATTCGCTGTCGAAAACGCAATAAAAGAAGTTCCATGGAATAAGCGCTCTATCTGTGTTACTTAAAGCGCTTATTCTAAGTGTTAGTTTTAAATGATACGCAGATTTCCTTACTATATCATATATTTACATCTTTTTTTATAAAAATCTATGACTTGGAATTCTTTTATAACTATTAATATAAAGTACAACCTTTTAACCAATCTACAAATTCATCAGATTTTAAAAAACATAATTTATATGTGTGTAATCATAAAAATAATTTTTGAAACTTTAAGCGCCATTTTCTCGAAATTGACTCTCATGCACTTAACGCTCTTATCTTTAGCACGGCAGAATGGTCATTGTGACCAATGGCGATATCGAAGTTCCAAGTTAGACTGGTTGGACTTTTGTGGGCTCCAACTACCCGTAACGACTGCCATAGAAGTTTGTATGGCAACCGGGACCGACGACTCAATTACTCAAATAATAATAATATAACGTTCAGCTAATAGAACAGCAAAATTGTTTAAGCTATGACTGTGTAGAAAAAATATACTAAAAACTACTATGACCCGAATTCTCTAACTAGAATATTGTTTTATTATTTAGCTAAGCTAGTTGCACTGGCAGTGTTAAAACAACCTCTACAGCAATACTTATCGCAAATTTTAACAACTCTTTTATTCCGTCATATCCTTGGTCTGGCTAGACAATGACGGCAGTGCTAACGTGCATTCATCTATAAAATTTTAGTTGCTAGGTCTCCTCAATTTAGTAAAGTTGATTTAGACATCTCATCATCATCAGTATCAGGGTAAAGAGGTATGTAGAAACTAACTAGTATAATATTATGCACTTTTTCATTTTCTTCTGTTATAATATAAATTGTGATTTCCTATCTCCCTATTCTCGTAAGCCTTAATAACTTTTTAAGTGAGTAAAAAGTCTCTATAATGTTGCTAAGCCTAAATTTTTGGTTTTGCAAATGGATTTTAAGAAGGAAAGATTGATATTTGGATTCCGCCCCTGACTATCTACATCAAAAAACCTAATGTTAAAATTACTGCATTCAGCTTCCTACTTCCTACCATACAAGGTGTTCCACAGGGAAGCGTTACTGGCCCACCGTCTTTTTTATATAAATGTTGCAGTCAAAACTCTTAACCAGTCAAAAGTACTTTTAACGTTGTTTTTAACACCCCGACTCAGAGTACCCCGACTCGGATAGATACTCTGAGTCGTGGTGTTAATAACAACTTTTGATCAACCTATTTTATTCAGTTAAAAGTACTTTTGACTGGTTAAGAGTGTTGACTGCAACATATATATATTATGTCGGACACGTCAACATGACTTCAAGAAAGTAAAGGCAAAGTCCCAGGATCAGGGGTCACCACTACATACACCGATAGTGTTACAGTGGTGGCCCTAAGATTGACGGTCTCAGCAAATGCTTTTTCACGCCCCGCTTAAAGGAAGGAAACGCATGCGCTGGTAAAGAATTCCAAGTCTTTGTGGTGCGGCAGAGAAAAGAGTCACCGTCTCTCTTTATGGTGCTGTCAACTATATCTATAAGTTCTTTTTCTAGGTCCATCATGTTGCTAAATGCGACATCCTCGCAGTCAACGATCACCAACGTCCAAGGGGCCTTCACCGTAATTTTTGCACTGCATCTCGCTGCATTAGACTTACCCAAACAGACTTCTGTTTTAGGTAAGTCTACTGGAGCTAATTTCTTTAAGAAATAACCATTATACTACCTATTCTTTCTACCTTCCATTTTTTGTCATTCTTTTATTGTGTATGCGTAAATGTTATACTATAATAAGATTGTAAAGTAGCTGAAGTAGCTGCTTCTGAACATTGGAAATATTTTTTCAAAAAGGTGTGTTATATGAAAGATTCTGAAAGCGAAAATATTTTTTTTTAAATATTCAATGTCTGTTTGTTCGGGATGGACGCAAAAAGTACTGAGCAGAATTTGATTTAGTTTTTTGGTTGAAAACTCAGACTTAAAACCTTACACATGTTTGATCACAATCGGTTGAGTAGAACCGGAGATATAGTCAAAAAACGCAAAAACCGACGTCCACAAGGGCAAAGCCGCGGGCGTTTACCGACAGTTGCCGAAAATCTCTGCAAATATATCCGATCTTTGCAAATATATCTTGATTTTTTGTTTTGCTTTTTTCTTCATTCCGTTGATGTTTTCAGATGGTCAAGTATTCGACTACATAATCGTAGGAGCAGGTACAGCTGGATGTGTACTTGCTAAGAGATTGGTAGAAGACAATAAAACATCTGTGCTGCTAATTGAAGCTGGGGAGGATCCTGAGATTCAATCTAATGTATGTGTGTGTTTATATTCAAAAGCGGTATCACTAATGACATTATGTACTTGAGATGAATTCATTAAGTATTTGGATAGTAGTGCCTTTTTTATACCAAATAGTCTGGCTTAATTAAGGAAGGCATCCCTCTTACTTTAACATTAGGCAGTAGAATAGAGACTTTGCACCTATTTTACATATATACAGGATTATGTGGTATAAACATTTTAACTAGCAACTGATCAAACTCAAACTTAACTTAATGATTTTCTGATCGGAAAAAATGATCATCCAGGACGGGACTTGAATCCGTGACCAGTCTCTTAAAGGGGGAATGCTCTGACCTGATCAGGTAGCTCAGCTGATCAGAGCATTCCCCCTGTAAGGGATTGGTAACGGGTTCAAGTCCCGTCCTGGATGATATTTTTTTCCAATCAGAAAATCATTGGGAATAGTTAGCATACAATTTCTTAAAAATCTCATTCAATCAAACTTAACTTATCAGAAAATTGGACTGTTTAGCAGAAATAGGTAACAAGATGTCAATATCAATAAGTAATACGAATATAACCCTTGTGTAACCTAGGAATTACATGAGGAATATTTAAGTTACTTACATATCTCAATCTATATTTTTTAGATTCCTTCCTTGATGTTATATCTCAAATCAAGTGGTGAAGCCTGGAATTTTACAGTCGAAGATCGTGGGCTATCCCAGCAGTCACAAAAACCTACTAACGATGACATGTCATTGGGTAGAGCTCTTGGTGGAAGTAGCGCAGTAAGTTACTTACTCTACACTCCAGGAAGTAAACATGACTACAACAACTGGGCAAAAATTGTTAACAGTAGTATTTGGAAATGGAAAAATGTACTGCCTTACATAAAGAAGAGTCAAAAACTTGAAGACTCCCAACTCAGTAGGACTGATGGAGATTATTACGGAAAAGATGGTAATATTGGTTTAGAAGTTCCCCGAAGTGCTGGTAATATCAGTGATGTTCCATATTTCAAAATTTTCAAAGAGTTAGGATACAAGATTATTCCTAGCTTTAATGGAAATACATCTTTAGGCTACACAAGTGGAATATTTACTATCAGTAATAACATTCGACAAAACACTGCTATTTCTTACTTAAATGGTTTGGATAGTTCTCAAAAATTGAGTGTCTTAAAAAACTCTATAGTTAAAAGGATAATTTTTGATGCAGAGAAAAATGCAACTGGTGTAAAAGTTTATACGCCTGATAAAAGACATATAGTCATAAGAGCTAAAAGAGAAGTAATCATATCAGCTGGCGTAGTGAATACACCTAAATTATTAATGCTGTCGGGAGTTGGACCGAAAAAGCATTTACGTAAGCATAAAATTTACACAATTTCCAACCTTCCAGTTGGTAAAGGGCTTCAGGACCATTTAGCAGTAGCTCTTTTTTTCAACGTGACAAAGTCAGTAGTCCCTTACAGACCTTTCGATCCAAATGAATTCCCTGCGACAGTAATTACTGGTTACGTAGCTTTAAACAAATCTGATGACTACCCAGATTATCAATCAATCAATTATGTGAATTACCCTAAGGGTAATATAAAATATTGTACTTTTACCTATAGTTACAACGATACAATATGTGATAACCAAATGCTGACGGGTACTAACACAGAAACAATGTACACGATTATAAATAAACAGAAATTTAAGTCTAGGGGAAAAGTTCTCTTAAGAAGTAATCATTTTAGAGATAAGCCTCTAATTTACACTGGCAATTATTCTGATAAAGAGGATTTAGACGATTTTGCTAGACTTCTTCAAAATTTCATGAAGATTGAGGAGACAGATTCATTCAAGAAGCTAGGAGGGAAGTTTAAAGATCCGAAACTACATGCGTGTGGTAAATACGATAAGCAAGATTTAGAATACTGGAAATGTTACGTCCTCTACATGACGACATCACAACATCAATACGCCGGCACTTGCGCTATGGGCAAAGTTGTGGATGCTTATCTAAGAGTGTACGGTGTGAACCGATTGAGGGTTGTTGATGCTAGCGTTATGCCCAATCCTACTGCTGGAGGAACTCTGGGCGCCACAATAATGATTGGTGAAAAAGCTGCTGATCTAATTAAAAGGCATCACAATTCTGAATAACTGTTTTGGAATTACTTGCATTAAAGTATATTAATAAAGAACAAACACTTTTATGAGTGTACCTGGTTTTATTTACTACATATAAAAAATGAAGGCTTTACTAAGTATATAAGACCCGTCTCCAAAAGTAAGCATGACTCCTGCCAATACTGCTGATAGTCGGAGACTGTAAGGAATATTAAAGAACATAAAACTTACAGCCAGATATCTTAAGGTAGTAAGGGCAGGAAATTTTATTACTAATTCCCCCCTTTCCCCCTTTTCCGTAAACAAAACGGGGATACCGTGATTCCCCGTCTCTCTCTCTCTCTCTATCTCTCTCTCGATTCTCAAACACAAATAATTCATGATTCAATAAATAAAACAATAAATAAAAATAAATTACGTTATCAGCCGTCTCATCTGTTATATCGTCCTTACGTCTGCTATCTTGACATCATTCTTCGTGTATCTGAGATAACAGATATCGGAGACATTTTCTCGTATTTTTTCTATAAAACATCGTTTGCAAACGCAAGTACAGTTTTATCAAGTTCTTATCAGTTTTAAGGAAACGAAATTGGTATTGGGCATAAATAGGGATGTTGAATTGGTCAGCAGATTAAACAAATAAAAAAGTCATAGCTTTCAAAACTTTCTTCAAGTTAAAAAAAAATATATCTCGATAAAAATAACAACAAATATTTAAAAAAATGTATTTCAATAATATTAGTTACAATAAGTTCCGTAACGAACTCTGCGAATATGACTCACATACAAACTTGCAAATCGTTATGACATTTTGTAATAGTACCTTCACTACATACATAGTAACAGGAATTTTAAACGTTATTCAGGAACACTTCGTCTCAATGTATATGCTACAACATGAACAGATTGCGGACTCGTATTCGTGACAAGCCATCCCCCCTCTGGATACACTCGTGTACTGAAAACCACTTCACCTTGTCCACAAAACAGCTCAAGGGAACTAGCATCTAGAAAGATCCTCCATGTTCGTGAATTAATCGGTGCCCATTCAACTTGCCTCACATCTCCCAGCTTATCCACCACCACTTTGCGAACATTTGGATCCCATTGTATTATAACTTGCTCTCCACCACTAGTGCCCGTAATTCGTAACTCAATCTTTTGATTTATATCTCCATTGACAAACAATTCCCCAGTCTTTTCAAAAGTAATACTTTCTCCTTCTCTAAGTCCTCCATTCCAAGCTACTTCATCTCTGAGCTTCGTGATTGTTTCTACAGGCTTCATAAGAATTCGATTGCCACGTAATTCAAGTTCTCTGAAAATCGTAGTAGCTCCTGACCAACCATCAACAGCTTCAGGGAATGGACTCTCCCACATACCAAACCAAGCGATTAGAATCCTCTTACCGTCTTGTTCAATAGTTTGCGTGGCATAGAAGTCGTGTCCAAAATCTAATTCTTGGAAATCAACTTCGGGTACGAATTCAAACGTTTCATAATTGAATTTTCCAATAATGTATCCAGTTTGGAAAAGATTTTTGTACCTGTCACCTACAGGTGTCACTCCTTGGGGAGAGAATAGAAGTACAAACCTTCCGTCTAGCTCAAAGAAGTCGGGGCATTCCCACATGTATCCCAATTCACCACTAGATTCTCCAAGCACACTCAAAAACTCCCAGTTCAGTAGGTCAGGGGACCTGTACAGCAATATGCGACCTCTGTTATCTGAAGTCTTACTGCCAAGCACTACGTACCAGTGGTCTCCGTGCTTCCACACTTTAGGATCACGGAAATCTGGCGATCCATTCGGAGCGTCTCGTAATACTGGATTACCTGCATACTTTTCAAAATTAATTCCATCGTCACTGTGTGCTAAATATTGGGTCTCATTGAAATAAGGTTCGATATCACTCACTTCGCGGGCTGTATACATTAGAACTAACTGGTCATTTTGGACGACAGCGCTTCCAGAGAAACATTGTTCCTCACCAGGTTCCAACGCAGTTGGTAATTGTACCCAGTCTACTAGATTTGAACTCTTCACATGTCCCCAATGCATAGGGCCCCACTGGCTATCGTATGGGTAAAACTGATAGAAAAGATGGTACTCTCCGTTGAAGTACGAAAACCCATTGGGGTCGTTCATCCATCCTACAGGCGGCGTCACATGATAATGTAGTCTGTATCGGGGATTTATTTCTGCTTTCTTTGCTTCAATATATGCTTCTAGTTCAGCATTACTGGCGTCCACCTGACGATGCACGGTCGCGAGAGTACAGAAAAATACGAAAATTTTAAGAAGACTCATGATTGACTGCCATGTTCCTATGTGGTATGCTGTTTTTTATATCATTATAGATCTGATAAGATACTATAGCTCAAGTAGTTTGTTTTTGAGAGTATCGTAATGTATCAATGTATTATGTTTTTTTTTTTTATCAGGACGTTACTTCAAGATATTAAGTAACTGTAAGAAAATTTAAACTGATCTATCAGCGTTCATGTTTAATGTAATTTTTGTATTGTTTGCCCTACCACCCCATCCTCAATTATGAATCACGATTTTAGTATTTACACTGTTGGTAAAGAGAATAAAATAAATAAACAAAATAAATGTTCTAGTATATTCTACACAGAGCTATCTAGACCCAAAGTATAGCTAAACCAACTTGTGCTGTGTGTTCTAGTATACATACATATAATATATACATATAGACCAAATAATAAAGTAATACATGACAAATTACATAATTTTTAATCAAATGTCTTACTAATTCAATTTAAATAATTTACTTTGAAAGTTTAGCACAAAATTACATAAGCATCAATATTTAACAAAATGTACCAGTAATACAAAAATAATTTGCGTATGACATAAAATTAAGTAACACTTTTTTTCAAAGGGTAATTTTCAATAGTTAAAGCTTGAGGACTCAAATTTGCCAGCTTCCAACCTCCCAAGGGATATACTCTTGAGGTGAATACCACTTCCCCGTCACCGCAAAATAGCTCAACCGAACTGGTATCCAAGAAAACCCTCCAAGATGACGCCGCAGTGGGACTCCACTCGACCTGTCTTATATCACCAAATCTGTTTACGACGACTTTAGCCCCAGTCCACTGGAGCGTAACATTTCCACCGCCGTCCACGCCTGTCAGCAGTAGCTCAACTGTTTGACTCCAATCGGCTTTAACAATTAGCTCTCTTGTTTGGGTAAATGAAACTGCTCCATTTAGTGCATCAAGCGTTACTGTTTCACTCGAAGTTCTAAGGTCTATCATTGCGTCGACTGGTTTCATCAGAATACGAGTGCCATTTAACGATAAAGTCCTAAAGATGGTCAAGGCTCCTGCCCAGCCTTCGACAGACTCAGTTAATATTGTAGCACCATTTGCCCACATTCCCATCCAAGCACTTAAAAACCGAGTTCCGTTATTTTCTGTGGTTTGCGTGGCATAAAAATCATGACCATAATCCAACTCTTGAAATGGAGTTTCTTGAGTAAACTGAAATGTTTGATAGCTGAAACTACCTAGAATGTATCCCGTCTGGTGCAGATTTTTATATCTATCACCAACTGCTTCTATGCCCTGCGGAGACATCAAAAGTACATATTTGCCTCCTAGTTCAAAAAAATCTGGACATTCCCACATATAGCCCATCTGAGCTGCATTCGTGGATTCGGCGATTACGCTAAGGTATGTCCAGTTAATCAAATCTGACGATCTGTATAGTACTACTCTACCTCCGATAGATGTCTTGGTGCCCAACACCACATACCAGTAGTCTCCGTGTTTCCACACCTTAGGATCACGAAAATCCGCAGTAGTTGTATCAGCAGCATATTTGAGAACTGGATTGCCCGCATATTTAATGAAATTGATACCATCGTCGCTGAACGCTAAGTATTGAGACTCGTCCTGTACTCCATTCTTGACCACATGGCCTGTGTACATCAGTACCAGACTGTTTCCCAGCACCAAGGCGCTCCCCGAGAAACACTGCTCTTCTCCTGGTATCAATGCTGTAATTTCCGTCTTCCAATTCACCAAATCTGAGCTCGTAGCGTGTCCCCAATGCATTGGTCCCCATACACTATCATATGGATAGAACTGGTAAAATATGTGATATTTTTCTTTGTAGAATATGAAGCCGTTGGGGTCGTTCATCCAGCCGACAGGGGGCGCCACGTGGTATTGTAGCCTGTAGGTCTGCCCTACGTAGCTTGATGCATTCTTAATATACGCAACTAGTGTGGTACAATCAGAATCACATTCTTCTGGTAGCTGGCAGGAGACGCCTGTCGCAATTAAAGCCAGAAACACGAATAACGTCTTTAGTTCCGCCATCATGAAAAATTAATGCACCTCTGCACCGAAAGAAGCACTGCATTTATAATGTGTTTAACACATAAATGCACTTATCTTATCTATAAGTGCATAAGTGCTAAACACATTATAATTGCAGGGCCTCTTTCGATGCTGAAGTGTTTTGTTTTCTACTATATACTTAGCTTATTCCCGCGGCTCTGCTCGCGTGCACGTCGGTTTTCGCGTTACATCGTTATTTAGTCATATTATTATCCCCAGTTCTACTTAACCTATTGCAATCAAACATACGGCAGATTTTAAGTCTGACCAAGACCTTTCTAATAGAAAAGCATCGTTCATTTAACACAACCTAAGTTTTTTTTATACCACTTAGGTGACAGACGCAGGGCCCACCTGATGGGAAAGGTGCATGGCCTATGGACGTGTGCAATTTGTGCAACACCAGGAGCGTCACATTTTTTTTTAATATTTCCAATGTACAGACACAGCTAATTTTCAATTTTATAGTATAGTATAGATATTTAGTCATGTTGACGTGACCGACATAAAAAAAAAATAGTTTTTCATTAGTGTACCTATGTTATAATTTTCAATTAAAATTAATTACATTCACACAAGAACCTCTTAGCTAAGAGTGCTTCCGAAAAGCACTCGTATTAAGAGGTTCTGATTCAACAAAATCACGTTTCTACATATGGAACTTCATTCAAGTACCTCTTCCACGCTCTTATCACCATTTTGATGGAGGCAGGACACGACGGTATCTCCCGTCCGAAATGAGCTGTCCGACAGGGGTACTACCTCCGCCCTACAGAACACCGCGGCCATAATAACCATCGTGTTGTGTCCGGTGAGTAGGGTAGCCAGAGCTCACTGTACCCCTCCTCCTCTCATCCCTTTCTAGCCTCCCCACCCCTTCCCAGCCCTCCCCCCTTCCCTTCAGGTTAAACCGCGCGTGTGTGACACCCTTAGTGTAGCACACGTTCTTAGGCCACGGTGACCGCTTCCCATCAGGTGGGCCGTGTGCTTGTCTGCCACCTAAGTAGATAGTATAAAAAAAACTTAGTCATGGACCGCTCAAATGATACTCAATTCACCTAATCTCGAGAAGTAGGTATACCATTTGGAGAGCCTCTTAAAGTTAGTTTATCGAAATTATTTCATGGATGTTATCAGGGTGTTTCAGATACTGATTAATATGTTGACATGAGTAGCAAATAGCTCACGAGGATGAATAGTGCATAATGGAGTCTGCACTAGAGTAAAGAGGTGCTCGACTGTGCTACTATCAGCTCACGTGTTTCCTTCCTCCTATAGTCCCGGGTCCTTTAAGCGGGGCGTGAAAAAGCATTTGATGAGGCCGTCAAGCTGAGGGCCGCTACTATAACACTGCCGGTGTATGTCGTGGTGACCCCGGTATTGACACTTACCTTTAGCTTACCATCAGGCGAGGTGAAGTCATTATGACGTGTCCTATATAAAAAAAAAACTCTTTTCAAAATATTCTACGATGTTCTAAGTATAATATTCTACACAGCCATTCTCTAGATCGAAAGTAAGCATAGCTTAACTACTTAGCTTGTGTTATGGGTTCTGGAATGCCGGGTTCTTTATTTGTAAATACATACATATAGAAACACTGAGACCAACGAAAACAGCACATTTATGGATGCAAATATTTGCACTGAGCAGGAATTGAAGCCGCGCCTCCTGTCGTAGCAGTTGACATAGTAGTAGTGCACACATCTGTCTACCACCTACGTGGTATAAAAAAACATATACATACAGTACATAAATAATTAATATAAACATACTATCATGTGAATATAAATTAACAAATAATACTCACATATGTTGAGATGAATCTGCTAATTCTTGTAACAGCCATTTGCCGTACCTTTCGTCTTGAACAAACCACGAGTCTCTACTCATCCTGATATTGTCAAGATCCTGAAATCGGTTTCTGTAATGGTGACCACCGTTCCTGGGGCCTTACTCCGAAAAACGAAAATATTCGTATCCGTTGACGTTTTGACCATTTAGCTACCCCGAAAGTGTTTCGTTTCGGATTTCGGATCCGTCTTCGATCGTTTGACATTGAGGTTGTCGATCGTTGTCAGTACACCTCCTACTCCCAAAATACATTTGACGTTTTCGCTGTCTGTTTGACAAATTGTCCATTTTCGTTCGATCCGAAACGTTCATGTTCGATTTTCAGAGTAAGGCCCCTGAGTCGTTCCCAGTATATTATATTCATTCATTCATTTATTCATTTATTGTTAGCAAAATAAGCTTACAGTATACACCAAAGCGCTTATATGCCGTAGATTACTTTAGGCATTACATTATAAACACTTTAAAATTAAAAGTACTTTGTTACATTCTACGGTTCGTCAAATAATCAGGTAAACAATCTTTAAAAAATAAAAATATATAGTTCATACGGCCGAAAACAAGTGTGACGTCAATGATTTTTTTTACAGTAACGTCGCAATGACCTGGAGACCCTTATAAAAAACTACTATATCAATAACACGCTTATTTCTTAATAGTTAGTGCTCACGACTTAGGCCACGTGTATTTAGATTTTTAAGGTTAGGTACTTTTTTATGCGGAAAAAGATTTTTTCTTAAATCTCCTTCTTCAACTTAGTGTTAATCCCAGTCGCATCCAAAGCTTTCACTTTTGAGTCTGGGGTCCGCTTTACCAGTCTTAACTGCGGATTTGGCTGGACATCGATCTTTTCCGTGAAGCGACTGCCATCTGACTTGATTTTTTTGTAGATAATATTTGTAGATAATTATTTGTAGTTTGTAGATAATGTTTAATTTGAAATGGGACCAACGATATGTTTTCTTACTTTTAGTACGCTTACAATTTTATCACAACGAAGGCGTCGAATCTTCGAGACCTAAACCTAAAACTTCACAAGTCCGTCCCAACCTCCCAACATAGTTTACTGGCATTATTATCTTAGAATTT
Source organism: Lithosia quadra (assembly GCA_963576445.1). NCBI lineage: Eukaryota > Metazoa > Arthropoda > Insecta > Lepidoptera > Erebidae > Lithosia > Lithosia quadra. The sequence goes on along the minus strand of OY754884.1, from coordinate 15,495,137 downwards.
CACGTATAGGTACTATTATTACCATGAACCTAAAAAAAAACTACGGACGGAAAGTGTTGAATGACGGCTGTCACAAATATCGCGGCGTCTAACCATGTGTAACTGAATATTGAATAACAAATGTGTTTCTCGATTGAAATCTGATTCCTGAATATTTTTTCTTGCTGTTCACTACACAATACACACTTGTCGTAAACGCCGTCGTGGATTTACAATTATTATGTCATCGTCCAAATATTTTAAGTACCTAATTTTATTTTGATGTTGTTTGTTTATCCAATAAAGAACAAGAAAAAAGACGTGCTGTGTTTTTATTTATTTAAAAAACTGAATCGAACGACGTTTGCCGCGTAGTCGCTGGCTAGTTTAAGAAGGGATCCGTACCGGCTTGTTATAAAATTCAAGATTATTTAGATGATAAAGAAGCTTGGAAATGAACTGTTCACTCAACTATGTTACTCGAAATAACATTGTATCTAGACTAAGGCAATTGTTGTAAATAGACCAAAAAAAAAACAGCCCGCTGAGTTTCTTGCCGGAGTCTTCTCAGGTCTGGGCCGCGTTTCGAACCGGTGGTCCATTTACTTCTAGTTTTAAATATTTATAATTTGACGTTTTGTAAGTGCCGCTTAAAATGGTCTATACAGAATAAATGATTTTTGACTTTGACTTTGACTTTGACTTGTATTTTTTTTTTATTTCGGTCACGTCAATAACTTCACCTCGCCTGATGGTAAGCTAAAGGCAAAGTCTCTGGAATGGGAGTCACCATTGCAAACACCGATAGCGCCACAACGGTGGTACTCAGCTTGACGGCCTCACGCCCCACTTAAAGGACCCGGGACTGTATGAGGAAGGAAACACGAATACGAAAGTGGGCCGTGTCGTCAGTTGTATTGATCAACGCGTTCTGTCTATAGATTTTTTAGGTTCACGATCATTACATTCGATTCCACTTATTGGAGTCTCGTAATTGGAGAAGTTCTGCGTATTGAAAGCATTCAGTTCTTTGAGAAACCCTATCACCAAAGAAAACTGTTAATTAGAGGAACTTTCTAGGCTCCGAATTTAGGTATTTTTCGTTTGACACACTTTAATTCTAGGCGCACACTGAGCGACAGGCGATCTATTGGGTGACAGGACGGCCGCCTGTCACCCTAAACCCCACCGTCGCGCGTCGGTTGGATTTTAGTGTTCATGTTTTTAAAACAACAAGCCAAAAACCTCTTTTTCGTGCGGAAATCCTCTTGGATGTCGGACTCTTACCGACTAAAACCGCACGCCGTCTAAGGTCTTCTGACGCCAGGGTGTAAGGTGGCCCATAGAGCAATTCCCAAACACCCCGGCTCAATCCAAAAACCCCTAGTTTACCATTGAATTTTAGGTTATTTTCGTTGACATACTCAAATTCATATTTTAAAATATATGCAAAAATTAGCCGAAAACAACAGTCTAACCTTTTTAAGTATGCACATAAACTTTTCACTTGTTCTAAAGTAAATATTTGAACAAATTCTCGCAGCTTTCACATTTTCAGATTTTGGGAGTTCGTTTAAAATCTATAGATTTTTCAATACCTACTAATTTTATAGTCTATTCATTATCGACTTAACTGATAAAAAATTGTGAAATAACTGCATTGAAGAGAAACAATGAACGATTCTGAGCAAAAAAATTTTTGGGAATTCTTGTCTTCTTGATCGTGATGGACTCGAAAACTGCTGAACGGATTTTGATACGATTTTTTCTATTCGAAATATCTTGGTCAAAATTAAGTCTGCCGTATGTCTGATTGTAATCTTGTTGAGTAGAACCGGAGATATGACCAAAAAACGATTATCGACGTCAGCACGGGCGGGGCCGTGGGCTCTAGCTAGTTATAAAACATAACTCGAAAATGTCATAAAACTTTTGTTCCAACGTAAAGTTAGTGAGTTATTGTTTACTTAATTATTTGAATAACTGAATGGAATTGAATCCAGTTAGTGAAAACATTTGAAATAATTTAACTGCAAACCTTGATGTTTTAAAGAGAGGCTAATCAAATAATTATTCCGTCTCTCTATGGTTCGAATTGTTTTTTTATTGGAAGCTTTTATTTGCTTTCACTTGTCTATTTTTTAGACTTACTCCCCCTTTTTTAAGATTTAATTACATTACTCGTAGCAACCCCATTTACCTATGTCCCACTGCTGGGCACAGGTCTCCTCTCCTCTAACGAGAGAGCTGAGAGGGTTTAGACCTTAATCTACACACGCTGGCCTAATGCGGGTTAGTGAATCGGACATGTCCTTAGAATTTCTTCTAGGACATGTGGGTTTCCTCACGATGTTTTTCCTTCACCGTCGGCAGATGGTAAATCAGGTGATTAGCACATATAAATTCCACAAACTGAAATTCACATTGGTACTGTCCGGCCGGATTCGAACTCGATACCTCTGAGTAGAGGCCGCGTCCTTATCCATTCAGCTACCATTACATTAGTTTATATAATTTTGTTTTTCGTATAAATCAGTATAAATGAATACCTAGGTATTTATTATTGTATAGCGATGGTAGTTGAATGGATAAGGACTGGAAATAATTCTAAGGACATGTCCGATCCACCAACCACACATCAGGCCAGCGTGTGTGGATTAAGGTCTAAACCCTCTCTCTCGTTAGAGGAGAGGAGACCCGTGCCCAGCAGTAGGACATAAATGGGTTGCTATCACACGGGGTGGGCAGCGCGAGTGTGACGCCCCTGGTGTTGCACCCGTCCATAGGTGACCGCTTCCCATCAGGTGGGTCGTGTGCTTGTTCCTAAGTGGTATAAAAAAATACACTATGAATGGCAAAGGCTACCAGAATACCGAAGTCTTTATAGACTTAATTTATTTTTAATATGCAGGCTAGATCCTGTAGCAGGCAATTAACAATTCGTAACTACGTGGTTAGTAAACACAATTATCTCCAAAAGAATGTCGTAATTAAGTCTTCTCTCCGCATTTTTTCAATTTGCCAAAAAGCCTCTTTTTCTATGAAGACAGTTAATTTAACTAAGATCCCTCTGTGATCTGCGTACCTACTGAGGAAAATGCGTAACGTAAAATTTTACGTTTCCGAAATAAAATTTATGGTATCTAGCTTAATGTAAAGTTTATCAATTAACTCAGAAGTCCGAACAAGAATTGTGTACGGTTTTTGTCTTAGTTGCCATTTTCTTAAAGAATGGTGACTCCCATTCTAGAGACTTTGCCTCAGTTTACCATCAGGCGAGGTGAAGTCGTGTTGACGTGACCGACATAAAAAAAAACAATCGTCATAAGGAAAACCAATAGCGAAATGAATGTTCTACGTGTTATTGTCGAAAGTTTAAGCAAATATCACAAAATACCTACGTCGGTTTCAATGTATAAATAAATAATGATAACATCAAATAAATCGCAATAGAATCCGCGAAAAATAGTTTTATTTCTATGAAATGAATCATTTAAGGCGCTGCGCAAACGTGTTGCCGACACAGCACAGGAAACCGTAGTTGCTGTGTCCCGTATCGACAACCGGACACAATTGCCGGTTCCCTTTTTTTTTTTTTTTTTCCGTGCGGAAATCCTCATGGATACCCACCCCGCAGCCAGCGGGGCAGGTTATGTCGGACTCTTACCGACTAAAACCGCACGCCGTCTAGGGTCTTCTGACGCCAGGGTGTAAGGTGGCCCAAAGAGCATTTCCCTCGCACAAGCATTTCCCTCGCACACAATTGCCGGTTCCCTGTCACCGACACGGCACACCACAAGAAACTGTAGCTGTAGTTGCTGTATCTGCTTGTTTTCCGTAGTCTCATGATGGACGTTTGTGAATGTTGCATGTGTCTTCAACTGACGACTTTTAGTTTCCAGTTACCGACACCGAACACTTTTTGATCGTCCTGAATATAGTGTTCAGTGGAAGCAACTGGACTCACGTATGCGCAGGGAGTTGAATGATTTCATACTTGTTCTATAGAATTCAAATATTCATCGGTAGCTTGTGTCGGACACAAGAAACAAAAGTGTCTACGTTTGCGCAGCGCCTTATTTGTTAAGATATAGTTTACAATGGTTTCTCTCTTTAGAGGAAGATTTATTCGTGTTGTTGGACAATTCCGAGTAATCGCAGTGATAAACAAGTGGGCACAACACAACAAACTGAGTATTATAGTAGGCCTCTTCAACATTCTCGTACCGATTGCCCGGTTGCGTCCAAAGTTTGTACTTTGGAGTCCGAAGTGTTTATTTGTTTTTTAATGATATTATATATCTAAATCTAAAATCTAAAAAAAAAAAAAAAACGCGTGCCTATTACCAATAAAAAAAAAAAAAAAAAAAATCCGGGAGCAAAATGGCCGCCTGACCTCTTAACACTAACAAGAAAGGCTGTGCTTGCATCTTATCCGTTGTTTAGCCGCTGCACCGACTTGCAGATAGAATTGACTCAGGCCTTAGGTAAAGGTAAAAAAAAATTGTTGCTCTATGCCGAATTTCATATCATAGATTCATCAGCTATTCAAGAGTAACCACACATTCACATCTCTTCGCATTTATAAAGTTCTGTTCAACCCTGAAAGAAAGAAAAGGAAAAAAATAGGAACACTAAATTAAAAAAAAAAGTGTGAACAGACAGTATGCACTATGGTTAAATAGGAAATTAGCACGACGAAACGGAGCTCGGATTGGTATACTCAGGACTAATCCCACCCACATTTCCACGACTGTACCTAACTCTTGTACAGATTCCAGGTTTAACAGTAGTAGTGACCAATAAAACACCAAGTGGGTAGTGACACTCGGGAAGTCCCGGAGAAACTGTCCTGTTGTAACCCCGCATCGAAATTAATGAGTTACTTCTTTATTATAACTTTTTTTTATATAGGCACCTTTATTTATATTGACACGAGACAAAATGTATAGGTATTTGTCCATATTTAGTCTTAAGAAATCTATGAATTATAAGCTGACGTCTAGAAAATGCAGCAGTGGAGTTTGTTGCGTCGTTTCTTCTCCACTAGCGCTTAGGAAGCGGTGGTAAACTTAGTATTAACTAGTTTTGACGTAAAAAATATGTAATTACGTTACACTATTTTGAAAATAAAGATTATACTTATACTTATACTTCAATAGCAGATGTGAGAAATGTATTCAATCTACTTCCCACTTAAATAAACGGGGGAGAATTGAGAGAAGTAGGTCTGCTAAATGCTAACTAAGTACCTACTTATAAAAGAGATAAAGCATAAAAAATATTAAATAGGTAGGAGGCATCGTGCTTGCTATTGGAAAATCCAGTTTTTGGAAATTACATTAAAGATTTTACCCAATTTATAATACCTACTCAAGCTTACCTACATGGTTGGCGTAAAAACCTTGAAGTTATTTGGAAAGACCATGACCTTAGTGTAACACTCATAGATAAATAGTAGGTAATTTAATAAAGATGTAACGAACATCGAAATATTATAAGTAAGTACTACACTTTACAAAATATATAGGTACCTATTATAAACACAAAATTTTGTGAAGGATCGTCTAAAAACTAGTTTGGGGAATAGCTAATTACATTTACATAAACAATAGTTTGGGGAAGAGAAAGTACCTATGCCAAGATCGTAGTGGAAAGATGTTGTCTCTGCCTACCCCAATGGGAAAATGGCGTGATTTGTATATAGGTACCTACATAATAATATGTTCGATACACATTTTATTTCAAAATTATTTTATTTTTGCCACAATAAAGAAATATCAGGATAAATTTACGATATTTGAATGAACAGTTTAACCTAATATTTAGCTAATACTGTTAGGTACTCACAACATCGCAATACAAGATAGCGAATAGGTATATTCCTACAATAGAATTATTATACCTAATAACAACTCTAATATATTAGGGTATTTTTTATATTTACTCGAACAATATAAATGTTATCATTATGACGTCTTCACCTCATCTCCGGGGTCAGGCGAGTACACCCAGTATATTATCGTGGCCAGCCTGTCTCAAATACAGTGCTAATTAAAACGATATCATGATGGACGTGTTCATACCTTTGCTGCTGCTATCTGTAGTTCACCATGCGCGCCCAGACACTTGGTCAATACCAGCCTTTAACATCTTTGAAGAGCCGTCATCATCTATCAAGAATTTTTTTGAAGAAGAAGGCGACAAAATGAAATCTTTCGTCACAGAGAGTTATAATGATGCTATAAAAATAAAGGATTCCATTGATAGCCATGTAGCAGAACAAAACAAAAAGATTACTAATGACTGGAACAGCTATGTCGAAGATCAGCAAAAGAATATCTTTGATGGATGGAACAAGTTAGTAAAAAATATGGAGGACGGTGGAAGAATGATAACTGATAATTGGTCATTTGTTCCTGAAGGTAATGATGCTCCACGATCAGGTAACCCTGATGTAGTTTTAACAGTGCCCAGTATAATCTCAAGACATGGTTACGCCTGTGAAACACACACTGTAATTTCTCAAGGTTATGTGCTGAACTTGCACAGGATTCCACACTCCAAAGACAGTGATTATGTGCCATCAAAGACGGTGCTTCTTCAACACGGTTTGTTTGCAAGTTCTGCAGATTGGATAATAAATGGCCCTGAAAAAGCATTGGCCTACGTTTTAGCGGACGCTGGATATGACGTGTGGATGGCAAATATAAGAGGGAATAAATACTCCAAAGAGCATGTTTGGTTCAAATCGGGTTCAAAGTCGTATTGGAATTTTTCATGGCATGATGTGGCTCTCAACGATATCCCAGAGATTATCGACTATATTCTGAAAACAAAAGGAGCAAATACTAAGATCACTTATATCGGTCACTCGATGGGAACTACAATACTTTTTGCTATGTTGTCAATGAGACCAGAATACAACAATAAATTAACAGCTGGATTCGCTTTAGCTCCAATAGTATACTTATCAGATATGAAATCTCCTCTGAAATCCTTGGCACCGCTGGCTTCGAATTTAGCCTCATTAGATATGTTGAAAGAACAATATGAATTCATCCCCAAAACATCGACGCTTGGGCAAATTTCTGATACGTGTAACGAGCAACATATGGATTCTTTAATATGTAAGAATGTTGTGTTCTATCTCTGCGGGTTTAATGAAGACCAATTCAATAAAACTCTCCTGCCAGCTTTCCTGGCACATTTGGGAACAGGAACATCTTGGAAAACAGCAGTACATTTCTCTCAAGAAATTCTCTTGGGTGGTAAATTCCAGCGATTTGATTACGGCTACTTTTATAACATGAAACTTTATGGAACCTCTACTCCACCTGAATACGACCTTAGTAAGGTAACGCTTCCCATCAAGCTATTTTGGTCTAAAAATGATTTGCTATCAAGTGAAAAGGATGTATTAGCACTTTACGAGAAGCTGCCCTCAAAACCTGAAATGTATTTGGTTCCTGATCCCCAATTTAATCATATAGATTATCTTTGGGCCAAAGATGCGCCTGTGTTACTAAACAATGAGATTTTGCGGTCTTTAGAGACTCATATGAATACCGATACCTACTTTGTTTCTTTCAGATATTAAAGATAAATATCTGAGACAATAATCGTAGTGTGTGGGGTTCTTTTAGTATGAGGGCTAAGCCAATCTCACTTACTAACTAGTACACCTGCCGATCTACGGACATCGCGTCGGTAGATCCTCTCGTGGTTGAGAGGTCAGCGGATCCTGCGCTCCGAGGTGAAAACCTCGAATGCAACAGGAATCATCGCTAAGATGATGTTGATGATTAAATTAAAACAATAAGCGTGTAAATAAATATCACGTAAAACTAGTTTTGCACTATGAATTGATAAAACTGTGATATAATAAGATTAGCGTGAAGTTGTTTACGATATAATACTATTTCTATAACATTTTCACGGCCTGTTAGGTCAGACTTACAGCATAGATCAGCATTATTGTGTTATCTGTAAATAAAAGATGTTGTATCATAGAAACGTGTCTGTTTCATTGAACCCAATGATCAAACAGTTTTTATCTGTTTCCTAGTCTTTATTTCCATGATAATGTTAATATAAATAAACGAATACGTTGAGCTTATCAGTTAATAAGGTGTGCTAGTCCACCTCTTATCCGGTATCCCTCTCCTATTAATCCTCTTAAAGACTCTAGAGGGTTAAGAGGTGGACTAGCACACCTTGTTTCCAAAGAACTCAAGCTCTAGAGTCTAGAGCTTGAGTTCTCTAGAAGCAGTCAGCATTTGGCGTCTCCCCTTTGATCGTTGCCCGGGAGCACCGCGTGGAGGTTCCGACTCCGTGTGGACATTCCCACGCTAACCGGTGACAGGTGACCTCATTTGCCATACCTACCTAATTAAGTTTTTTTTATTATTTTTTAAGTAGGTACATTTTATTATGCACATTGGGGTCAAATGTCCTGATATAGCCTCGTGACACACTTAACGATTAGTAGTCGGCGAAATATAAGCCAAGGTTTCTTCTTATCTTTGGACAATTACTTATTGGGAGACGCTAGGTGTAGTAAGGACCAGCTTAGTGTCTTTCACGGTCCTCATGGAAGGCCATTTTATTATTTTGTATGCATGAGTTAATAATTTATCGGGGAATTTGTTCTTGTATTCAAAGCCAGCTTGCTATTTTTTTTATTTTGAACAGGTCAACACGTCTATGCTAATAGTACGGGTGGTAGGGTTATTTCTCACAACCAATCGATAGCCGGCTAATATTCACCACGATAATAGTTCTTCATTGATACATAACAGAGTTGACCGTCAGGCAGTCTGGTATAGCAGTGGAGTCGAAGGTGACAGCATGTTAAAGTTGTAAAAAAAAATTATGCTATGACCAAGACATTTTGCGACTTGGACATTTCGCGACTTGGACCTGTTGCCACTTGGACATTTTGCTACCACTTGACATTTTGCGACTTGGACCTTCTGCGACTAAACAAATTTTCTGTCGCGTGAAAATGTATGCGGTGATTCCTAAGGTTATTTTCCACAACTTCAAAATATTACCAAGATTAATACTTCCAAACAAACATAAAGACAGACATTTTTTTACATTACAGACAATACAAAAATGTATTTTTGTTATATGTAGTGATTTAAAACCTGTTATTTCAATATTACAAACAGGCACTTCAATTCTACTTATTTGTATAGATATATAGTCGTAGTCACTCCAATGCATGACCTTATTCATACACAACACCAGGGCCTCGATTCTGCTAAAGACAAACCACTGGTATTACCACTGACACTCTAAAAATGCCATTTAATTATAGACTTTATTGTTATCACATTAAAATCTAAATTCAAATGATATTTTGTAGAGCGAATGAAAAAGTTGAATGAATTCTTTTCATTTGATTTTAGACTTTAAATGTATAACGTAAAGTCTACAATTAAATAGCATTTTTAGAGTGTCAGTGGTATTACAGTGGTTTGCCTTTAGCAGAATCGAGGCCCAGTAGGTAAACTTTAAAAATAAAACGAACCGCAAAGGAGATAAAATACGTTTATTTCTTAAAATTTGTCAATATATCATACGCGCGCCATTACAACCATCTTCGTATGAATGGTTTTATTTCAAACAATATAAACAAGAATTAAAATGTACGCTACATACATTGTTTAGACAAGAAATATTTAAGCATTAAATGCCCTATATATATTAGCCTTAGCGTAAGTTTAAATCTAAAATCGCCTGGACTGGGATCCGTTTGCAATCCGAGTGATAACGTCGATATGGTATTTTTATTGACCATAATACATACGAGCGAAATATTTCTTTATTGCACTGTTTTTTTTATTCGTTTCGTAGATATGTTGGAACAAACAGACAACCTATGCTCACGAGCTCAGGCCGTGGTCAGAGCAAAAACGTCTTTCGCACTTTGTGATTAGGCACATAATAGTCTGTTTCTGATACACTGGATGATAGATAAGACTAACTTCAAAAGGAGGTTCTGATTGACCGGTATGTTTGTCCGTGATTATCTTACGTTTGGTTATACCAATTTTAATGCGGTTCTCAGAAAAATATTTTAAAATTCTGGAGAATTTAGTGTTACCCTCAGGCATTCATATCTTTGGGACTGAAGTGATAACTATAAATACATTGGTGTCGATTCTGACGTGCAATTTCACTAAACTTAACTGAAGTATCTAAATATAAATTTCGATTTTATCCTTTGAATTAAATTTTAAAGCAATTGCATGATATTTCCAATGATTTTCTGATCGGAAAAAGTCCATCCAAGACGGGACTTGACTTGAAGCCGTAGAATATCAATACAGTAGGTCAAATATAAGTAGGTCCAGGTAGCTCAGTTGGTCAGAGCATTCCCCCTGTAAGGGACTGGTCACGGGTACAAGTCCCGTTCATCACTTTTTCCGATCACAAAATCATCGATTTTATCCTGTTTTGCCTGTTTCAGAACATTTTAAAACTATTATACAATACTACGGCCTGCAATGCTTCTTGATTGTTTTTCACAATTTTAGAAACAAAAAAACGTTTGAATTGGCTTTAAAATTAACATAGCATTCAGAGATTTTAGTCAAGTTGAGTGAAAATACACAACAGAATAGTAATAATCGTCACCATTATTCAACTTTACAAGCAATTTTCTACAAATTATACCCAAAAAACTGAACGAAACAATCAATAAATTAAAATATAATTAATTCAAACAAATAAAATTCCAAAAAAAAAAACGAAATAACACATTAAAAAATTAAAGTAGTTTTTTTTTAAGTCTAGAATACCATATCGACTGTACACGATATACTTGTCGTAGACCCCAGGCGGTTTAATTCAGTAGTTTGTAACTACCAAACCGACAAATACCGTTAGGACTCGGGTAGCAATCCCTTATCAGATGTTCACACTTTTGGAAGAAAATTTTTGGTCGAATAAAATTAGATTTCGAAAGGCTCATGACGAATAATTCTCTGTTATATTTATAAGAGAAAAACAGTATAAGCCAAGTAATTTTAAAAAAACATTCAAATGATCTTAGAAGTCTAATCTCAATGGTATTACAACTGATTTTTTATTTTTAAAATGTGACGAAAGCATTTGAATAAAATAATATGAGCATAGAAAGTGACAGGAATGCCAGCGATCCTTCCTTCAACCTAGCGTTAATCCCAGTCGCATCTAAAGCTTTCACCTCGGAGTCTGGGGTCCGCTTTACCAGTCTTAACTACGGATTTGGCTGGACCTCGATATTTTCCGTGAAGTGACTGCCATCTGACCTTCACAACCCAATGGTGACATTAGGCGATATCGAAGCGTTGCAGCTAGACCGTTGTTTTTGGACTTTTTAGGGCTCCAACTACCCGTAACGCCAGCGATATGTACATTAAAATCTCACTCAACACCTATTTAACTGACTTATGTACAATTTTGAACAATTTTTGATGTGGTATTCAGAAAAATATTTTTATATTCTTGAGAGGGTTTATGTACTACTTAACCGACTTTTTCACCGAGCTTACGTGTTTCCTTCCTCCTATAATCCCGGGTCCTAGCGAGGGAGCGGGGGGGGGGAAGCATTTGATGAGGCCGTCAAGCTGAGGGCCACCATTATAGCATTATTAATGTTTGTAATGGTGACCCCTATTCTTGAGATCAGAGCTTACCATCAGGCGAGGTGAAGCCATATGGACGTGACCGATTTTAGTAAAAAACTATTTTTTCACATGCACAGACAGACAGACATGAGTGAGATCTTATACTGGTTTTGTTTTTACATTTGGAGGTACGGAACCCTAAAAAGGAGGAAGTGGGTTCAATTCTGTTAAAGTCATAAATGCGTTGGAAATTCTTGTGTTTTGTTTACCCTATTCGATTTTTTTTCGAAAATTTGACCATACAACAGCATACACCGTTAATTCAGTCTTAATTTTTTTTATATAGGACACGTCAAAATGACTTTACCTCGCCTGATGGTAAGCTAAAGGCAAAGTCTCAGGACTGGGGTCAATACCACATACACCGGTAGTGCTTTATTTTTTTCCTATTCCTTAATTCCTTAGTTTATTATACATACACAAGTAAAATGCTGGATAATATACTTGCGTCTGATACTAGTTTCATTTCTATGCTCATATTATATATTATTCCTACTAATGAAACTGATGGTATACATAAACATTTATAAAAGTGGAAAACTAAAACTGAATGTCTCAAATAAACTTAAAGTTTAAAATACCGGGTCAATAGAACACAAATCTCACTTCCCTCCAACCGAACAAACACCTTAAAATAATATCAATAGTTATCATTTTTCTATACACTTTTTTTACATTACCCCCCTATTGTTTTCAATATTCATACACCAACATGGCGACCAACTAATATATTGTATGCATTGCTTTATTCACTGTTTAATGTCATCCAGTAGTGATGACGAGTCATTTTAAATACTATTATACACTTGAGACAAATATCGAAATTCGTTAAATATGATTTCGACAATATATTGTCAGTTTTATCGACCTATATCGACATTTTTACATCTAAAAGTCACTGTTAAAATACAAACTCATATATAAAATAATGATAGATCCGTCCGTCTGCAGTTCTATCGATCAGTAAATTACAGTTTTCTCGTTACAAAATGCTATCTCGATAAGACCGTATGAACAAACTTTGGTTCTATTAACTGACGAATCGCAGCTCAATAAGCCACGGTTAATTCATAAAACAAAAGGCAGTTCTATCGATAGATCAGTTCATTCATTGATAAAGTGCTGTTCTAGTTCGTACTTTCATCTATCGATAAACCACTTCCTTTGTCGATAAACTGTAATTTTATAGATCGATAAACCTGTAACTTCATAAAATAACCAAATCGATCTAGAAACTGATATTATATCGTTCAGAAATCTAAATTTCTCTCGATTGAAAAGCAGTTCCGTCGATAGATAAGGTATAATTATCTCGTTGACAGACCGGAAGTCTATCGATTGAAATACCACCGTTTCAATGATCATCAAACCGCAGTTCCATCGATAGATAGATCTGCGATTATGTAGATCGATAAACCGTGGTATCGATACATGACAGTAGAAGGGAAATTACAAATTTGTTCCATTTTAAGGTAAGCCTCTCTGTAAACATTACATTTGACATACATTAAATCCTAAATTACAATTAACCATAGAACTTTGCGATCTTTACACTATCTATAATATTAATAACATATTACAACTACTAGTGAATATAACTTTACATATTCAATAACTATTTTATTATTTATAATAATTATGTTTATACACCTAAACCAAGGGAGAAAATATTTTAGGAGAAAAAAAAATTGTTGATTCTAAATCACAAGAAGAAGTAGGTATATTTGCCTGTTAAACGAACATGTCTTTAATTTGTTCCTAATATAATTATATATACTTATATATTCATAGATATGCCTTACATAATACAGTAGTGTCGAGTTACATATTGTGTGTGGGATAATAGCTATATTTTCGAGTATATATAAACAAATAAAGCGACTTATACGTTTGTATGTAGGTCATGTATATTAAGTTACTTAAAAACAGAATTTTCCTTTTCTTTTTTATTTAGTGAGGTGCAACGATCGATGAAAAATATTTAACTTTTAATCGAGTAATAATCGCAAATATCTAACTACTTTTACGAAATTTTTTTATACATTTTCGAACACTATATATGTATTTGACTATTTTTATTTGAATTGGATTATTATATTATAATACATATAACAATATTGACCGAATCAAAACTTGTGTGAGTACATTTTTCTATACATTTTTCTTAATAAGTAATTGCTTAAAATAACCGATCGCTGCACCCGTTTTCGACTACCTATTATTCGATAACTTTATCGTTATTACTCCAAACATACGAGCTCTAAATATTCTGTGATTGCCTTCCCTCTGGTGCTTCTGACCCGCCATATTGATAGAAAATTTGCTAATAAGTGTATATAGCGTTTTTTAATATTTCGCATGCATACGACACTTGTAGAACTATTTGTGCACTGTTGTCTGTAACTGTACATCATAAGTATTGAGTTGCTATTGCCTTCGAAGATCTGTAGTCTTTATTGTTCTATGTACAGTGACGATCTCAAGTTATACTATCAAGATCTACAATTTGTCTAGCATAATTCGCAAGTGCAATTAGCTCCTGACATTTACTTTCATTTATTTTATTTATTTTATCTTTATGTACTTAGTAAATTGACGGAATTAATGCCAGTCTCTATCAGTCAACCTTCGATGGTTTTTCATTGCGAAATAATAAGCAATGACGTCATTGTCTCGCGTGACGTGGTTGATTACAGAGTATGATACACTAATATCTATCGAAAAGTAATACCCAATGTTACGATTGATGCTTACAATCAATTTTGAACCTTATATCTTTTATAATACGGTCTCCCACAAGTATCGTATGCGTCATAACAAATTGTACCTATACAACGGTAATATTTGATCTCCCGAGTCGTGTTCTCAAGAAGCTAAACAGTAAATTTACTTATAACAACCCTGGATTATAATTATTTGTGAATATCGCTTGGATATTGCCAATCAACGTTGAACTTAATTGAATATGGATATATTTTATTTGGATAAATATAAAATATGCAAAATACATTAAAACCACAAAAAATATTTATTTAATTTTCGACTTAATTTGTCTTCGCCTTAGGGCGTTGTACTGACTTATCACGACACCAGGCTGACACTAAAAAATGCAATTTAATTGCAGACTTTATTGTTATCAGGTTAAAGTCTAAAGTCAAATGATATTTTGTAGAGCCCAGAATCGAGGGACAAATATATTACACTCACAAATTATGTAATAATATATTCATCAAGTCGAAAAATAAATTAATGAGATGTGATGTCATAATATACTACTATATATAACTATTCAGACAATTTGGAATCACATCGCTCAAATAAAGAAAACTGTACTTGTTTTTTATAACTATAAAATCCGCTAAAAATCGCTTTATTTCAATGTTATATTCGCGTACACTGTCGACAATATAACTTAACCTAAAAATGCCAGCTACACACGTGAATTCCAGGGTATCTATAGCTCCTAAATAACAGAATAAAGTAATAATATTATCGACTTACTTCAATGAACAAAATCTTCTATTTATATCACAAAAACCCACAGTATGGCGGTTGAACCGCTTCTCCTAAACACTTCCTAATCTAGTTATGCAAAATAAATACATTTTTGAGTCTGAATTAGACACTGATCGGCTTTCTCCAAGCGAATACAAGTTATATTAACTATGTATAACTAAACGTATTAAATATTCAATCACTATAATTGCATTCATCTTAGTTAATCAGCCAGCCTCAGAAATATTCTCATTAAATCTTGAGATTCGAGACTTCTAGGTCATTAATCATTACCAAAAAATTTTATATAGACACCCATCACATTTTACTATATTTAGGTATGGCAATACTTGTTCTCGAATATTTTCGAAGCTGGCAACACAGTACCACGTGTGTAATTATTATAATGATATCGTCACACAGGTTGAGTAACTTCATACACCAATATACTCGGGAAAAATTCTGAATTTGAAAGTTTATAAATTTTTACAAAATAAGAAAATAACAGGTCGCCTAAGCCTGTCCATACATCACAAGTCTAACCTGTAATAATTATAAGAACACTCTCACTCTAGAGAAAAAAAAAACAAGATGGCTGTCTTTGATAGTTTGAATATGTCATCCTCTTCTAAACAAAGACAGCGTACAGTTTTCAGTCAACTATCCACATATAAATGAGCCCGCAAGTATAAAAACAACTTTTATTAAACGATTACTATTACAGCTAACAAATTGTGATTGATTTATTCGAAATTCAAACGCATAGTAATCATAATGCAAATTGTACTATACACTTAATATAGAAACGGGTCTTTGATACAATACGGATTTAATTGCAAAGCGTTACAATAAAAATTACGGCGAAATCGTTTCCATCATACCAGATAACCGTCCTTCACCTTAAAGCTCGTTTGGCGCCTAAGTAAATGTTTATAACTTAGAGTAGTACTTAACACACAAACACTAACACTATCACTGTCTGTCCAATTGTTCACGTTACACTATTATTGCTATGTCTTTACTTCAACCGCCGAGAGCAAGAATTTGGTAGTACGACACTGTGCAGCACTAAACAATTCTTGTGAACCAATCAGATTTTATATAACTAATGTTTATTGTGAAACTATTGTTAGCAGTCTACGAATAATGCATCCTATAGAAATGTAACTCCTATACATTTACCGCTAAAATCTTGGAGTAAAACGAACTTACAGATGTCGGCACGTAACTTGGCCAGGTTTTGGAGTAGTGGGGGTAAGTTCGCGCATCGTGCACTTTGAGCCAATCAAATGATTCAAAGTACGAACGAACGGAACGTTGATTCGGTACAAGACGTCTCTCGGAGACATATGATTGGTCCGTCTAGTGACCAATCATGTGTCCGCGACGGCGCAACCGCATCTGCCGCGACCCGCTCATACCTCAAAAGGGACCTAAAAATCGATCTTTGCGCATATGACGCGTCTGGCCAATTTACGTGCCGGCATCTGTACGCATACTAAAAGAAAAATAAAACAAAACACTCACACTATCCATCGTTGCACACTTGAACTTGATTGGTCGCGCCATAGTCATGTCGGCTAGGCGACGCATCATGGCGGCCACTGGTCATAGTGGCAATACTAATAGCGAGCTTACTGTGGCTGCTATTAGAAGTCGGGATCACCAAAAATATAGCTAATAATAGTAGCGCTATATTTGATTGGAACTATAGTAAAATGTGCAGATCAAAAATGTGAAAATATATTGACAGATGTATAAACAGTAAAAATAATCACCATAGCAACCGCCACAGTAGCGCGGTATGCTTTTTAAGCCCCGCCTTCCGCGGTATGCATTTATAATATGTGGTGTCATTTTTGGAGCCGAATTACACTTCTATAGGATATATTATTCGTAGTACACCGTCTATTTTTTTAAGCATTTGAAAAAATATGATTCGTGGGTGTATATTATACAATTATACATATATATATAATTGAATAGTGTCCTCATTAGATTTCAAATACTAGTATTTTAATATTTGATTCAGACCATAATAGGACCAATGAGATCCATATGTATGTGCATAGGTTTCTTCGGTAATTCACGCAGTATCAAGTGTTGTTCAAACTGCTAAGGTCGTAAATGAGTACCGAAACCTATAAACTGAAAGCATATTAATATAAACTAGTCTGTTTCTGCTACTGTAATCACCATAAATGTGATAAAAAAAACAGTGGATGAAAAGAAGATACTAAATAACTTTTAAAAATAAAATACATTGAATTTTAGCTCGAATTTATATTTCTAGCAAATGCTTAACAAAAGTCTATACTTAGAACAGAGTAAACAATCTAGATTTATGGTGCGCGTCTTGTTATTTTTAATTGAAAAGCAGATTATAATCGTCTATGTTTGTATGAGCGCAGTTATACACTGATGCAGTGTTCCGGGGAGGCAAATTGTGAATATTGCTATAACTTCTAGTAAGTCTTGTCACTGAGCACACGTTACCATTGTAATAGAGATGGAACAGTAATGGGAAAAAATCTGATCGACTATCTCATTGGCCTCGTGTTGCGAATTGCGCGGGTCTTGGCGGCCGGCGAGGGCCGCGTTGAGAGCGCGCGGGTCGCAGAATGGAGGGCCGTCGGCACGCACCCGCGGGCCTTGGCACCGGGCTGGCGGGCCGGACAGGCGCCCCGGGCCTAGCCGGGCCGCCGGGCCGAGGGCCTGGGCCACCGGGCCGCCGGCACGAGGCGGAGGGCCCGCGTCAATATGCGCGGCGATCCTCTAGCTCCGACATCTGCAAAACGCGCAGCAACTGTTTGGGTTACGGTTTACTACTCTCTAGAAAACATATTTGATTGGATTAATGTTCAATTTGATACCGGTTGACACTACCATAATTTACTTTGATCATTTGCTTATGAAACAACCTGTCAAAAATTGAAAACCTCCATCGAAGTGAGCTTTGATCATTGTTATCGATGTGAAAAAGCCCCATCCAACTCTCCTCTGATTCAACAGGGATGGCGATTCAGTGTTGCTACGATCAAAATTATTCCCTGGGAATTTATTTATTTTTATTAATTTACAAAACTAGTTATACTTTGTCCAAGCAAACTATGATCGTGTCAATCTAGCTTCAAATTGAGCAACACAGAAAAAATGGCACTAATACAAAAATAATTTCAATACCTATTTAACTGTCCGCACTGGTCAGTATGTGTGTACGGGTGGAAGGTGTGTACGGGAGGTATGTGTGTACGGGAAGTATGTGTGTACGGGAAGTATGTGTGTACGGGAGGTACTTTTGTACGGGAGTTATATGTGTACGGGGGGCATGTGTGTACGGGAGGTATATGTGTACGGGGGGTATGTGTGTGTGAGCTTACATTGGTGTGCCGGGCACGCTTGTGCGGCGGGTCGTCGGGCGCCTCCTCGATGACAAGCTCGCCTCCGACGGCGCCGCAGTCGTCACCTGCACCGGAGACTCCTCCCGCCCCTCCGTAGCCACCGCTGGAAGTACAATTCTCATTAACCCTCAGTGTATACACAGGGTGCTCATTTTTAATGCTATCGGCGTGCTGTTGACCTCAACATTGTGTGTGATTGGGCAAAATACCGCTGTGAATTTTTTTTCTATCTACAGGATGTCCTACAACGATGCCACATAAAGGGGAAGAATCTTAAGTGATGTAAATACACAATTTTAGCAAAAGAAAGCTTCATTTTTATTTTATAACAATTTAAACTGCATTTAAAGATTTTGGAAAATTCGCTTGCAACACTCAGTAATCGAACCGGCGAAAACTCGAAAAAATAACATTCTGTAGGTCAATCATAGCGATTATTTCTCTACAACAAACATGCTAAATTAAATAAAGGGAAAGCCATGAAGTCAACCACCATCTTTAGTGACAAATGTACGAACCCATAGTAAGGCGAATGCTGGTGTAGGACCACATTGGTGGGCACGTCTTCTTCCTGGATGGAGACCAGGTTAGCGCCGGTCGTACCAACTACGTACTTTTCTGGAACACAAATGATTATATGAGGAAAATTATCATTTTGAACATACATGTTGCCGAGCAGTATTCGTTTCTACAATGCAGCAGTGGAGTTTATTGCGCCGTTTCTTCTTCACCAGCGCCTAGGAAGCGGTGGTAAACTTAGTATTAAGTAGTTTTTGACGTCAAAAAGATGTAATTACGTTGCACTATTTTGAAAAATAAAGAAAATGAAAATAAAATAAAAATATGACTCTTTTGCTAACTACTTTAAAATTAACTTGAAGATAAGCAACGATAGGATTGGGTAGTGCAATTTCGCGGTATTTCATGACAAATTCTTAATATGAATATGTACGTACATATATGTACAAGTAGGTACTTTTTACGCAAATTCATGTCAGACAGGGTGAATTTTTCAAAAGAGCTTGGATGGCCAAATCCGAAACTATAAGGAATAGCGAAAACTGCTCAAAGGAGTCACGAGCCCGATTTTGATGAAAATTAAAACCTCATCGTTAGATTTTTGGAAAACCAATAATCCTAGCTAGGAATCGAATCTGTTGATTTTGGAAAAAGAACACACCCTATATTATTAATATAACATACGATAGTGTTGCTATTAAGGATCTTATTCTGGGAAGTTTCCTCAAAATCGGGCTCTTGACTCCTTTGATTATTTTTAGCTATTCCTTATAGTTCCAGATTTAGCCATCCAATGCCTTTTGAAAAATTCACCCTGTATATTATGCGCTGATGTGGTAGTGTGGTAACGTGTACGTGTGGTAACGTGTACGTGTGGTTACGTGTACGTGTGGTAACGTGTACGTGTGGTAACGTGTACGAGTGGTAACGTGTACATATGGTAACGTGTTTATGTGGTAACGTGTACATGTGATATTGTGTCATACCTTCCCGCTCGCCGCCGGCGCCGTTAGTGACGACGGTGATCTGGTGACCCGCCATCACCAGCGCGCCGCCGCCAGCGCTGTACGCTAGCCCATGACCTATTATCACCAAAACACTTAGTATTATTTACATGCTCAATACCTTACACATAAATATCATCATCTCCTAACCTTGTCCCAATTATTGGTGGTCGGCGCAACATGTCATTCTCTTCCATACATTCCTGTCAGGTGCCATCTCTTCAATCACTCCCTTTCATATCCTCTTCCATTAATTCCATCCATATTCTCTTAGGCCTACCTCTGCCCCTAAAGCCCTCTACATTCGTACTTTGAACCTTTTAAACAACATTACTTTCATCTATTCTCATAACATGTCCATACCACGACAGTCGCTCGCTTCCTAACTTTTCATCCACTGGTGCATCTTTCAAACTTCTTATAATGTACTCATTCCTAATTCTGTCCATTCTCACACCACACATCCCTCTTAATATTTGCATCTCCGCTACATACAGTTATTTTTCATCCGTCGCTTTCAAGACCAGACATGATATACAAGATTGCAGTTCTTACCATGATTTTACAAATTTTCCCTCTTTTTATACTACTCAGGTGGCAGACAATCACACGGCCCACCTGATGGGAAGTGTTTAAGTTTTACATTCAGACACAATTTGTAATTGTTTTTTTGAATAAATGAAATTGAATTGAATTGAATTGAGTGGTCACCTTGACCTATGGACATGTGCAACACCAGGAATGTCACACTCGTGCTGCCGACTGTAGGGGAGGGGGCGTAGGAGGTAGGGGGATGAGAAGGGGGCGATTTGTGAGCTCTGGCTACCCTACTCACCGCCGGGACCAAAACAAGATGGTCTACTGTAAATGCCCTTCAGCTTAAGAGGAAATTGCAGGTCACATATCATCCCTCTGACCTGCCGCCATTGCATCCAACCTGCGTCAGTTCTGTACTTCACTGCACGATCAATTTTGTTCTATTTTGTAGTTACATTTTTGTATTATGACTAATAAATTGTTATTGAGTATCTTACCGGGCGAGCCGGGCGCGCTCTGACTGACGCCGGGACGCTGCGGGAATAGATATTGCGTGGACTGACTGCTGCTGTTGCCCAGGCGCTGTCCACTCGACTGCGGGCAAACACAAAACGTGGTGTTATTAATAAATCACTACATAGTATAAAACAAAGTCGCCTTTTCTGTCCCTATATCCCTATGTGCGCTTAAATCTTTAAAACTACGCAACGGATTTTGATGCGGTTTTTTTCAATAGATAGAGTGATTCAAGAGGAAGGTTTATATGTATAATACATGCATCATATACTAAGGATAATTTAGTATCAGCATTGCACCCGTGCGAGGCCGGGGCGGGTCGCTAGTCTATACTATTTTAAAATGGTAAATGAGCTGTGGAGATACTAAAATAATGGTTATGTTATTTAAACGATTCGGAACACGAAAACTACTGAACGAATTTCGATGCGGTGTTTTTTTTACTGACAAGGTTTTAGTTAGACTTAAACACTGCCGTATGTTTGATCGCTATTGGTTAAACAGAACGGAAGATATAACCAAAAGTTGCGATAACCGACATTCACACGGGCGGAGCCGCGCTAGTACATTATATTATTACTTAACTTACCTTTGGTGATTCTTAGTGAAGTAAGAAGCACAAAGGTTCATAATATCCACTTATGATTACAAATAAAAGCAAAGTTACATCAACGTTTTTTAAAATTTTACCGCTAAGGGGTAAAATATAGGATGAAATATTGTAAACCTTACTAAAAAGTACGAAACTGCTAGGTTCTGAATGAAATTGTTTGCACAGTATAAGGGCAAGTGTCTTTACCTGTGGTTCCTGTTCCTCGGGCGGGAACAAGTCTGGAGTAGGTTCACGGGATAATTCCTCGGGAGTCACAAGGCCGGACACTCCCACCTGCGACGGGGACGTCGGCGCGCTCCTGTAACGTTCCAATCCACACATAAGTCACACTAGAATACAGTTCTTGCAACTCACGAATGCGCATAGAGCACATAGGTGCGTGCATCGGAATACCAAATTATTCGACATTTAAATAAATATATTATGAGTACACTTACGCGTGGTTTTTATATAGTACAAAGGTAGCAAGGCAGATGGGATACATGATGGTAAGCGGTTACCGTGGCCGTGATTCGCACGTTGCTACCTGCAGAGGGTAAAAGAAAAGTGGAGAATGGGAAAGAAGTGGAGAATGGGAAAGAAAAGGAAGGGAGAAAGGATCACCGGCAGTTTTAATACTTTAAACTGCTATTTAAGTTAGATATTTAGAGCGGATTTCACTAATGATTAACTTAACTGAGTTATCACGGTTTTTCAATTACTTTCGCTGAACGTGAATCACCAATGATTGGAGAATGAAAGCTTGTATCACGTTTTATATTCATGAAGCATGAAACGCGTTCAATTTAATTTAAAATTAGAATACAAATACTTTTAACGGAATGTGTCGCAATTTAGTCTATGACATTCGCGTTTCCGACAATATCATGGGTTAGCACATTTTTGAGTAGTATACCAAAACTCAGTTACCTATGCGGATTTTTCGTGAAATTAATAAGAACTCAGTTTATTTGAACCGAGATGCTCCATATTGAATTACAGCTTAAGAAAAAACTAGAGAACCTAATTTGTTTAACTTGATTTTCACAGGTGAAATCCTCACCTTAATGAAGGCATAAAAGAGATACCACCAGTTCGAAAAGTACACAGATGGTAATTTTCCGATTAACCCTGGAATATTATAACGCTAAAACTTAAATCAATATGTGTACTCATAATTTAAAAAGCATTTATACGTTACGCATTATACAAAAATACAGTTAAACTACATTTACGCACATTTGTGAACTGCAAGAACTATATACTTAGTATACAATAATCCTACATCCTACAACGTTATAATCATCCTAATATACATAGAATCTCTTCTGTAATTTAACTACCGAAATACTCTAGCGACAGGTCTCACCTTAATTTCATTGACATCTCATTCCGATCTACTGTCATAACCGAAGATTGAACCTGTGTAGATAAAGATATTGATGGCAGTGGCATAGAAATGGGGGTGTGAAGCGTCGGTAGCTCAGTGGTTATGCAGTCGGTCTTAAAATCGAGAGGTATAAGGTTGAAGCCTGGCCACTACCGCCGTGAATCTACTCCTAACACATACATAATTATATATAGCATAGTGGAATCAGAGGTTGCGCGTTCGATGCCCGCTTAGCGCAAATTTTTGTATGAATTTAATATGTACGTTTGCATAGGTCTGGGTGTTTCTATATAGGTATGTACAAAAAACTTATGTATTTACAAAAAAAATATCTAAATAATGTTTGTCCGCATTCCTGAATTCATCACAAGCTAAGCTATGCTTACTTTGGGGCTAAATAGCATTGTGTACAATGTATAACTCTGAAGTCCTATACTTTTTTTCTCATAACTAACTTTTTACTCGGTAACTGAATAGTAAGCAATTACCCTATTATCCGCCAGTTGCCACCTACAAAATGAATAGGAGTAGGAGGGTAGAGGAACATGGATAAAAAAAACTGGAAAGGAGCTTATTCTTACCGCTTGGTATAAAACCAAGTACTTTGCCACTTATAATTTTTCTGTTCCGTCCATTTATTTATTTATTTAATTAGGTACATCAACAGTGTATGCACCTACATTGATGAGGGACATCGGCAAAATGTTATAAGTCATATGCTACACCAATTACAGACAGTGAATAATTATACGAGATCAATAAAAAAAAATAACAATAATTAAAGAATTGCATCATAATAATAATGTCAAATAATTGCGTAGTAACAATGTCAAATAAAATTGCTTAATAATAATGTCAAAGAATTGCGTAATAATAATACTCCAGTCCGTTAATTTAATTGCACCCCATGCTTATAAACATGACGTCCAAAAAGCATGTAGCACTAAACCAAATTAGACACTAAAGGTTAGAGAGCTGTGCACAGGACAAACGCCAACAATACACTGACTAAGTCCATAGTATGGGCTTAGCCCATAGTATGGACTTAGTCAGGTAACCCATATAAAGTACTCACTTGCAACTCGACTAACCCCAGGCCATCTCCGGTTTCGAGTTGTGCCAATTCTATGCTGAAGATAATACTGTAAAGCGATTGGTACCTGGAGGAGAGGCCAAAAGGTGCTCGAAACTGGACCCCTCTAGGGCGGCGCGGGCGGAAGGCCAGCTCTATGAGTTTGCCTTCGCTCTGAGGGTCGATGCGCCAGAAGCTGCCTTTGCCTGGCTCTTCTTGACTGCGTGGCACCTTGATGAAGTATCTGGAATTTATACAATGCTTTCGGTTCGGCTGCAGATTTTGGTTTTGAAGATATTTGGATTACCATTAGGTAAATTCATCGTTTCGTGTTAGGACTACTGATTTTTTTCTTCCAGTAGATACATATACCTAAGGGGGCGTCCTTAAATTACGTGAGATGTTTAGGGGGGGGGGGGGGGGGGTCTCGGCAAATATCACGCAATTTTTTTTCTGATTGTAACAAAAAAGAATAGATACTATTTTGGTCCATTTAATCCAGATTGTACAGTACATGCTTTTTTTCTTTTTACAATAACAATACGCGTTTACGTAAGTAACCCACATTTTGAAAAATCTCACGTGAGATTGGAAGATGGGGGAGGGGGTTGAATAAAATCTCACAAAATCTCACCAGGGGGGAAGGGAGGGACAGAAAATTTAAAAAAACACCTCACGTAATTTATGGACGCCCCCTAAGATAGGCTTAAGGATCGTCTTAGCAGTTTCTTACGATAGTTTACCACAGAAAATTTTGGTATCCTGAAATACGTTCCCATAAGTAGCCGGAACGGGATCAGAATTCTATGCAGGAGAAGCCGCGGGCGACAGCTATTTTAATTATAATATTAATTGGAGTAAGATTTTATTTAACTTCATCTGTTTGTTGTGTCAAATCTAGTAATTGAAGATCACAGGAAGGCTCCTGTGGACGGATTGTTCTGATATTTGACACTCTTCAGTTCTGGTGACAATACATGTTATTCTATTCTGAACATTGTAAATCCAAGATGGCCACCGCTACAAAATGGCGGCTTACATATTTTTCCACAACTACCTCAATATGGATATTAAATGAAAGGGCTGGACTAGTAGAATATAGTTCCAATCCAATATGGCCTCTTTTAGTGCATAAAATCGTTTAACTGAAAACATTTTTTACTTAATTTATGAGGACTTAAGAGTACCCACCTCATCATCATTCTCTGAACTTTTTTCCCAACTCAGTTGGGGTCGGCTTTCCAGTCTAACTGTGATGCGGCTGAACTTCGATATTTTCCGTGGAGCGACTGCCACCTGACCTCCATAACCAATGGTCATTATGACCAATGGCGATATCGAAGTTCCAAGTTAGACTGGTTGGACTTTTGTGGGCTCCAACTACCCGTAACGACTGCCATAGATGTTTGTATGGCAACCGGGACCGACGGCTTAACGTGCTCTCCGAGGCACTAATAAACCTGCGATAAATACACACATAACTTCGAAAAGTCATTGGTGTGTGCCATGGTGAACCTGGGATCGAACCCGAGACCTCGCCTCAGCAGTCCATTAAACTTTAGAGTACCCACCTATTGAGTGATAAGTTGTGACGTATAGAGTTCTGCCAGCCCTTGTCGGCGGTGCGGTAGTAAGGGTAGTGCTTGGTGATGTAGCTGTAGATGCCCGACAGCGTCAGCTGCTTGTCGGGCGCCGACGCCACGGCCTGCACGATGAGCTGCGCGTACGAGTACGGCGGCTTGGCGTCGTCGCGAACTTCGCGCTCTCGATCGCGATCGCGTTCGCGTTCTCGCTCGCGGACGTCCCGCGTGCTACTGTATCCTGATTCTGAGTTTGAAGCCGATGCCTGTGGATATCAAGTTATATTGTTTAGGAATTTACCTTCTACTATACATGCTGGAAAAAAAATTTTGAACAAGACTTTTAAACTTTTGGGTTCTATGATATACTAAAATTTTTAAGGGAATTAACGCGATCATGGTACAGGTATATACCTATATATACCTTTGGAATGCCTGACGTGTCGACCAAGTTACACCGGCCGTGGTCACAGGCTGACTCATATTTATGTATATACCTATACCGTTAATTCTCGTTAACATTTTAGTAGGTATATTTTGAACAAAAGTCAAAAAGTTCGCGCATGTGTGGATAAATGGTGTCTATCCATGAGGATTTCCAAACGAAAAAAAAAATAACCCCAGGCATAAGTTTTTCGATCAGAGCAAATAGCCCATTGAAATGATACATTTGTAAGCAATGATATTATACATGTAAAAAGAGGCAGATATGGTACTAGAGCGCGCCAGGTGAAGACTCGAAAACGTCCCAATTGGGACGTTTTTTGACGGATAATGTTTATAGCTATCTTTTTCACTCATGTGCTTATCCCATCTTTCATACTACTTTAACGCTAATTGTCAACAATTGTCAATGTGGATCAGATCTGAGGTGTCAGTTACTATGAACGTAACATATCTTGTATATAAAATCATTGTTTGTAAGGTTTAATGTGCAAAAGTTATAGAATGCAATTAAATTGGAGTAACTACATTGTATATTGGTCGTCCACGATTAGCAAGCACTCCACATCACTCGACCACTTTATCATATATTGTACTTACACCAGTTCCGTTGGAGTTCGGCCGCGCATGGTCTGCGAGCGCCGCGTAATGCGCGACTAATCCTAGATCTGCGTGTCTTCGGCCCGATGAGCCAGCGCCGCGGGGGGACGTCGGACAACTGTTCGCTGCGCTTATTGTGCCTGAAACATTACGAAGTGTGATGAGCCTTTTATTTTATGATTCAGAACATTAGCACCTAGGTGCACTTGGTAATAAGGACCTAAGTTTGTCTGGCCCCGTAGACAAGTGTCATAGCGTAAATCGCTACGGAATAGAAACGATTAGGTCGACCAATCATATCCAAGCTCGTCGCCGGCGTACGATGCGCGCGCCGCGGCGGAATCACGAG
Source organism: Lithosia quadra (assembly GCA_963576445.1). Taxonomy (NCBI): domain Eukaryota; kingdom Metazoa; phylum Arthropoda; class Insecta; order Lepidoptera; family Erebidae; genus Lithosia; species Lithosia quadra. The sequence continues at coordinate 15,467,978 of OY754884.1, read as the reverse complement.
CTGGAGTGTGATTGGTCGACCTAATCTATTCTATTCGATGGCGATTTAGACTTTTGCCACTTGGCTACGAGCGCTGCTATGTAATGGTTAGCGCCAAGTTAGCGTTAAACGTGCCGGTATGGTGCCGCTCGTGTCTCACACTGAAATATTTTTAGTCTTTGTATCTACCTAACCGGGAGGGAGAAAGGAGGTAGATGAATGATAAGTGTATCCTTGCAAGGTCTGTGCACTGTATAGTTCAATTTATATCAATACTAATAGATCAATTGGAACAAAACTTTGCAAAAAAAGTCGTCAAATATACGGTCCTAGCCAGATATTTTTTTTTATGTCGGTCACGTCAACATGACTTCACCTCACCTGATGGTAAGCTGAGGCAAAGTCTCTAGAATGGGAGTCACCATTGCAAACATCGAGAGTGCCATAATGGTGGCTCTCAGCTTGACGGCCTCATCAAATGCTTTTTCACGCCCCGCTTAAAGGACCCGGGACTGTATGACGAAGGAAACACGTGAGCTGGTAAAGAATTCCAGGTTTTGATGGTGCGGCAAAGGAAAGAGGCACCGAACCGCTTGGTTCTTGATGGAATTGTTTGCACCATATAAGGGTGATATCTCAGCCTTGCACGTGTTGTTCTGTATAGGAATGGAGAGACATGGATTTATGCCGCGACATTTCGGATATTTATTATTTGTGCTCAAAATGTCTTGCCATAAACCCATCTCCTAAGCTAGGTTTATGCCCTAACATTTTGAGCGGACTGAATAAACATGCCAGAGCATAAACTCATTACCTGTCCTAGTAGCATATTGCTCTATCCGCCTGTGATAGCTTCTACAAATCCTATGACTGTGGATAATAATGGTATCTAAACTAACCTGTAGGAGAAGGCGCTGGGCTGCGACCGTCATTGTCCGTGGGTATGGTGATGCGAAGTGGAGGCATCGGGGCAGAACTGCCGCCGGCGCCGCTCTCCTCGACCAGCGACTGGAACTCCAGCCGAATGTTCGTTGAGGGGAAGCGTAATGTGCATCTAGAAAGAGAGAAAGATTCATGTTCAGGTATTCATTATTTATAGTATTCGTTAATTCAAGCTTGAACGGTTGAACAGACTTTAACAGGCTTGAACGGATGCAGTCTTAACGGATTTCTAAAGGAGGTAAAACTCCTGCCGCCATTACTACTGAATACAGTAACACGCTGCATTAGAAGATTTTCTTCCCTTTTTCTCTATACAGGTAAGGACATCTTAACTGTCATAACCAAGTATAACCTAGTCTGGAAGGTAAATGCTTACCAATAAGGAACCCTCAATAAAGTTCCTTATTGGTAAGCAGTTACTTTGTAATGAAACTTTATAATTATTTAGATCGGAAAAAGTGAACATTCAGGACGGCACATCGCTACCTGGCTGTTCTCTTTTTTTTTAAATTTAAATCAATAAATACTTTGTCTCTGACAAAAGCTTTAAACTTTTGTGTCGATGTGTTGCAAACTGCAACTAAATGAAGCCGTTCCCATTAAATGTTATGTGCAATTTTATGCAAATCAGTACTTGCCAACTGCGATTAAATGAAGCATCCATTCATATGTCATCTAATGAATATAATGTCCTTAGAATACTTCAAAGACAATAACGAGTGCATAACAAACCCTTACATAGTAATACAGTGGCAATTCCGTAAAACTGGACTGCATTATTTCGCTACACGGACAACTGCCGAACATTAAAGGGTTAAATTAAACACCACTACTAAAATAGACGTTCTACTCAAAGAATCAATACTTGGCGCCCAACGTGGGACCAGGCCCGGCGCCAACCTGAGTCATGTAGGCATTCATTTACGCTTACATTATTGACTGGACATACTGAAAAGCCAACGAAGAATCAGGTCGTTAAAGTACTTAAATAGTTTATGTTTGGCACCCAACGAGGGGCTGATGCAAACTATGTAAAAGCGGACACTGACCTAGGTCAACGAGGTAGTTAATATTATTAGCTTATAATTCAATACGAAAAGTAATATTATGAGTTGTTAGTCTCAATTCGTCTTATTACACCAATGACATATTAAGTTGCGAAATTATAATAATTCTTAGCTGTTTTATTAACTTTACACTTATTTAATATTAGTATGAATCAATTTTACCGATATTGTGCACCAGGGGCCGCATTCTCGACATTTATCGCTACGACTTTGCTACTGAAATCGCAAGCTAAGATAGCGACAAACATCGGTTGCAGTATCGATTCTTGCGTCAAACGGTAGTCTGTACATTTGGAAGGGTCAGCAATATGGAGATACCAATAAATCGTTAAGTTTGTGATGATATTCGTTAATACCGACAAAAATCTGTTTGGAAAGTAGAGACTACCAAATATCGTTATGTTTGCGTCGCTACGAGTTAGTAACCGAATTCGGTAGCTAAGGCGTTGCGATAAATGTCAGTCTTGCCTCTTGCAATTGCAAATCAGGCAGACTTGCATCTTACAATTTTTTATATCCTTAGATATTTAACACAAAACCAATGAATAGAAAAGGGTAGGCAGCTCTGTCTTATTTCCCAAGGTTCGAAACAAGATAATTCTGATACCATCAGAAGCTGCCCCGGAGTAGTAAAAGTTAACAGTATGCGCACACTAACTAGGTTATAAAACAACATGAGGACAGTAAAATTTGTTGCTAAGGCCGGACCGAGATCGTAAAGTACGTGAGTAATTTTTTATTACTATAGAACTTATGGTGCTTTAAATATTACGTGAATATTAATGTGGGATTCGTCAAATATTATCGTGTACGTCTTTTCATGACCAAGTGCAGCTATAGACAGTATTTTAAATTTGGACAATAGCCTTTCCATCTAGATTACCGGCTTATGAGTTCTTTAAGGGCATGTATTGAGTTTCGATAGACTTAGATGCCATCCACATACGGTGCAGTATATACCATCGCGAATCAAGTTTGTGATTACGTCCTTTGTTGTACGATAAAGAAATGGAATGCTTTACCCTCGCACGTGTTCCCTTCTTCTTATAATCCCGGGTTCTAAGCGGGGCATGAAAAAGCATCTGACAAGGCCGTCTGGGTAGAGGTCACCATTCTAAAGGCATCCCTTGGAAATGGTGACCATTACTTTTTGGACTCGACCTCAGCTTACTGTCAGGCGTGGTGCAGTCAATCCGGCGGACTAAATGTATAAAAAAGCTATTTGATGCTTAATTGTAAGTATTTATTCGGTTTTTCGATTTTTTTTTTATTATAAAAATTCAAAATTCATTTATTTGCAGAAATGTGGTCATACATGTTGTAAGTAAGATTAGATACCACAGTTCAGCACATCTGCCATTCAATGGCATGCAAATATTAGCTTTATAAAAAATAAACACTCGACCCTATCAGACCCGTGTACTTCGCAAGCAATAAGTACCTACATACAATTAAAAATAGTTGATTCTTTCTGTCTGCGCGTGTACCAGACAGCCGACGTTCCATTGAAAGCGTATTTCGAGCGTTGCCATGCCAACGGTTCATTACAGACGAGAGTTTTGCTGCGTCTCGCCGTCTGTCCGCTTATTCAATTCGCTGCACAGCGGGAGGAAGTAAATACTCCTATGTATTGTGTCGTGTCGTTCAAATAATTCCATAATGAAGCTATTTTGACGAGTGCTACCTATGAATAATGTTTATTTTACAGGTGGTTAAAATTGTTAAATCAAGTTACGGCTTCGTTTCGGTATCTCAATTTTAACAACAGATTATTAATAAAAATCTTAGAATAACGGTTCAATTAGCACAACTTTTTTTATATTATACTACGTAGGTGGCAGACAAGCACACGACCCACTTGATGGGAAGCTGTCACCGTGGCCTATGGACGTGTGCAATACTAAGGTTGTCACACACGCGCTGCCTACCCTGAAGGGAAAGGGGGAGGGCTGGGAAGGGGTGGGGAGGTTAGGAAAGAACAATTTAATTAGAACAACTGTACTGTAGCTATAAATTGGTTCTGCAACTAATACGCTCGAGTAGTACTTAAGAAATAAATTAAATTGAACCAGTATTTTAGTACGCACACTCAGACTAAGCACACTTTAGACAAGATACAGATCTAGACCTAGTTTGGGGAACAGTACCAACCTAATTATTGTAAAAAAAAACACAGGAAAATTTGTAAATCATTTCATGTAAAACTTTGTGGCTAATAAACAATTTATTTACATTTATTTATTTACTTTACGACGTAAGAGTGACAGCATCCAGTTTTCAAAGAAAAGAGGATGAGATCAGTTCGCGTGCATATTCTTTTCAAACGGTTTTTTCAATTTGACCTTATTTTATACCACGTAGGTGGCAGATGGCAGACAAGCACACGGCTCACCTGATGGTAAGCTGTCACCTGTTTGTTTGGATCAAATCTAGTAATTAAATTTGACCAACTTTCAGCTGTTGGATTGGTCTGATATTTGGCAGAAATCTTTAGTTCTGATGACAATACAATTAAAAACCGTTTAACTTAAAAAAAAATAGTTAAAGTTATTGTAGATTAAATTAAAATCTACATTTAATCGGAACACAGATACAACATTATTGTAGTACTAGCCTATGCCCGCAGCTCCGCCCGCGTGGAAGTCGTTTTCGAGTTTTTTGACTATATCTCCGGTTCTACTCAACCGATTGTGATCAAACATGCGTCATAAGTCTGACAAAAACCTTTCAAACAAAAAAACCGCATCAAAATCCGCTCAGTAGTATTTGCGTTTATTGCACCACAAACAGAAAGAATTCCAAAAAATCGTTCACATAACATAACATACACATAATTTTTGACATGATTAATGATTATTATTACAATGTGACTGTAAGCTTCTAAATTCCAATGTATACGCCTAAATGAGTCTTGGTCACTTGGATTAAATGATATATTATTACTATATTATTATAACTCAAGTATTTTTTAAGTTATCGCCAATGTATGTACAGACGTACCGATACAGCTTTAGACTTTAGAATTTTATAATATTACTAGCTGTTGCCCGCGGCTCCGCCCGCGTGGATGTCGAAATCCGTTTCAAAAACTATCCTATCTCTCAAGTTGGATCGAACTGCACATGGTGTGCGAATTTTATTATAATCGGTTAAGTGGTTTAGGAGTCCATTGAGGACAAACATTGTGACACGAGATTTATATATATTAAGATAGATAGAAATGAAATAATATTTCCAATAACAGAAATAGTGTTCAAAACTGATTTGAAAAGGTTCCGAAGCGAAGCGAAGAATTAGTCTCAGCAGGTACCTGATACATAAATTCAATACCGTACACGGTAAATGATTCTTGGGACGGACGGTTCAAAATCAGGAATACTTGACGTGGAACTTTTATCAAAGGTCGCTTCGATCATATTCTTGGAATAGATTATTTGCTTGTGTATTTTTTATATACCTACGTTACTAAGAACTCTAAGAATTACACTCGTATGGAGTGTAATTCTACTTCTTAGTAACGTATTTTTCTTCAGAAAATGTATTTGATAAGAATGTTTTTAGCACCTACCTACCTACAAGAAATTCAGACCACTTGATGTTCTTACATCCCACCGAAACCTATTCCCGTCATAAAAAGGAGCCAGCTTATCCCATTCACAATCAACCTGTGTACAAAATTTCAACCAAATTCATACAACCACACGGTACTAATTAACAAATCGCATCAATAGTAATTTCATAATTGATATCAATGCCATCTATTAACAAATAGAAGGAATTACATCTCTACAAAAATAAATCGTAGTAAATAAAAATATCGATAGATGGCATTACTTGTATCATTTGATCATTTTCTTGTTTACAGTGACGCAGTGACGTTAGCAAGAGGAAAAATATTGTCTGCCTTTGTTTACCTCCGTCCATTCATTGATACTGTGATAACATTAACGATCATTTGATTGCCGCGCAGGTCATCATGGTCTATTTTTTCCAATTGGTTCATATGACAGTAATGTTATTGAAACGTAGATTGGTATACAATATTGCTGTTTATAATGATAGATTAGATGGATAGAATGAATGGATTAGATTTACTGTTTATTTATATAGAGAAAGTTACGATTTGTTTGTTCACAATCATGTTAGAAAGGCTGAACGGATTTAGATGAGATTTGACACAGATGTAGATGGATAGATATGGCGAAAATTAGTCTATGTACTGACTGTTCCACTAGTATTCCAATTTTAAACTCAGTAGATTCCCGGACCGGACGGAGACGCGAACAACAGCAAGGGGCTAATAAGAAAAACTAAAATTTTGTTAAAGAAAGCAAATCCCAGGTTTAAGATGAGAGCCTACGAAGCAATCATGATCTTCGTTAATATGACGACGATGATTGCGATCTTATGAGTCACTGTAAATATCAGGTAATGCACCAACAAACATGACAAATGAGATATAAAATGTATGACTGCAGAGAAATGACTTGACGATAACAACATAGAATGGAGACTAGATTATGAATCAAATGCAAAACAAACTAAAATAAAAGTCATCTTCGTACTGACGTCAGATGCATATTTGACAGTGTAGTGTAGGAGTATAGCGATATCTACGTATTAAACAAAATGGCTAAATTAATAATTGGTATTAAACTGAATGGCTAAAATATACACCGTGGTTCCCAAACCCGAGGGGGCCATCTCGAATCGGAAGATGACCCGGGTTAGGTCGGGGTGCGAGGGAAACGCTCTGTGGGTCACCTTACACCCTGGCGTCAGAAGAACCTAGAAGGCGCGTGCGGTTTTATTATGTCCGTATGGATTGAGGAGCCACTTCAGATTTTAAAAGGAAACTCGCCCCCTTATTTAGTAGGGAAGTAAATAATTTTGTAGCCGGAATTGGACATAGTGAATTGAGAAGCCACCTGAAACACGGAAAGTATTTGATGTATATTTTTGAAATTTTTGTATCATTTAGTAGTAATTGTGTACAGTGTCTACTTAAAACCTGAGCCCTGTAGGTACTGCTTATATTCAAGAATATACAATACTTTTAATGTGTAAATAACTTTCATTGCAATTCAGCTTTTCAGCAGCCATAATCATGACAAAATGATGATTCTCTAATATCCTTAACCTATCTCAAAAGTTACCGACCAACCTACTATTTAATAATCTGTTAAAATAGTTTCCACGTAAACTTTCGAGAATACTATATAAGCAAGCTATTTGTCGGGACTTTTCAACCATCTGTCTGGCAACCCTCAAAGTAATATCGCTGTAATAACAATTTCGCAGAATATGTTCCGCATTTCCCGATACCAATCGTCACTTCGTAGAAGGTTCGATGTGTGCACCCTGCATTAACTGCTGGAGGGGTCGGTAGTTGGTACTCGTGCAAAATCAATAGGTGTATGCCGTGTATGTATGGTTGTTTATCCACAGAACGACGCTGAGGCGCCTGTAAGTGGAGATGTAGGACGATGCACTTTGTACGTGGTGGAGCGTGGGTCGTTGCATGTGTAGATTCAATTCTGGATCATATTTTAATGCATAGTAATGTCGTCTTCTGTCTGCACTATTATAAAACTGTAGGGTTTTTGTAGAATTACAGTAGAAAATGTCCATTACACACGATATTCAATCTAAATTCCCCGGATTCTATTCTACTATACTAATATTATAAAGAAGTAAAGTTAGTGTGTTTGTTAAATTGTGAGGGGTAATCTCGGGATCTACTGAACCGATTTTAAAAATTCTTTCACCAATAGAAAGCCACGTTATTCGTGAGTGTCATAGGCTATATATTTTATTAGAAAACTGGAATTTACACCCGGGCGAAGCCGGGTCCCGGGTCGCTAGTTAGATATAAGCTGGTTCCCGCGTCTCGTGACATTTCGATCCCGTTCCCGTGAACTACGGGAATCCATTCCCGGGATAAAAAATAGCCTATGTGTTATTCCATACATACATACAAATCACGCCTTTTTCCCATTGGTGTAGGCAGAGAGAGGTTTTATTCAAAACCATAATCTTACTCTGTGCCTACCTAGATTCGTTCATCCGTTTTTGCCTGAAAGAGTAACAAACATCCATACATTCATCTATTCAGTCTCACAAACTTTCACGTTTATAATATTATTAGGATAGTAGAACTAATTCGATAACTAAGTAATCATGACGTCATTGACACTTTGTCACTGGGGTGTCGGTTTTCTCAAATATAGCGACTGATTCAATAGACTAATTTATGGAACTATACAATATACAAGGCTCGTGCCATTGGTTTCTGGGTGTGACAGCAATCACTCCATAGATAAACTAATTAGTCTGAAAGCCGATCCAAAATAGCTTTAGACTTAGAAATTATACTGGAACTAGGTAGAAACGAATTGCGTGTTATTTAACTGCGCAGTTCCCAGCGTGTTGGAATAATACAAATCCCACCTGTTTTTTCATGAAGAAACTCACGGGTAGATAGACTCGTATATACTCACACCTTTTCCCTCGTAGGTAGGCAGAGATTACAGTCCACCATCTGTTTCTCTGCTTACCTACACACTTTAAAAATGATTGTGTATTAATTGATTGTGTTCTGTCCTTACCATCGAGGAGATAATCACCTCCTCGATGGTAAGGACAGAACACAATCAATTAATACACAATCAGTGAATGTAATGGAGACCCCTTCCTGACTTTACCTTCAGCTAACCATCAAGCGAGGTGAAGTCATATTGACGTGACTGATTAAAAAAAAACAAAAAAAACGAAACATTGGTTTGCCTACCCTATCGGAAAACAGCCGAAATTGTATACATATATTTATGTACTACTCACACCCTCACAAACATAATGTGAATGAATGTAAGTACTTACACACAAATGCATACCAAGAGTAGACTACGGCGATGCGCCATCGTTATATGGTGGACATTCCGCTAATACGCACGAATCGCTTCAGCAATACGTTCATTATGCGTACAGCTAAGGAGTGCAATGCCCTGCCCGAGTCTGTGTTTCCGGAAAGCTATAACCTAGGAGTCTTTAAGTCTAGAGTGAACAGGTTGCTTCTAGGCAAGCGTGATCCATCGTCGACCACATCGTCACTTATCATCAGGTGCGATAGAGGTCAAACGCGAGCCTGTCGACTTTAAAAAAAAAATTGGAGAGGTGTGACCTTCCTAGCAGCGGATCGTACTACACAAATCAGTGCAATTCGCACTTATCACCATATAGATACAAATTGTTATCAATCATGCGGTAATCACTATCAGATATACAATGGCGCCGGACCAAGCGATCATCTAGGGTTGTCCCATTTATCCATTGAGAAAATTTAAAATAAATAAATAAATGTTTTACAACATTCTACTCAGCGCTCACTAGACCCCAAGTAAGCATAGTTTAAATAGCTTGTGTTATGGGTTCTAGACGCAGAAAATAGAATCCATATTACTGTATGTCTATCTGTTACGCTTTTAAGCTAGACGTATGTACTACTTATTGCAAAAAAAAAAGGTTTGGAATTGTTCAAAAAGGGGACGAAAATTGTTATGAAAGTCCGTCATTTTCGATGATATCGCCATGAAACTTTGTATTATAATCGGCACTTGATAATAAATAAATATGCCATAGAGCTTTTTTATAATTTCGACATGTGGTTAGTACATGAGTCGTCCCCTAACAGCCCTATCCCTCAATCGCCTTATATGACACCACAGACACAACTAAAAGTGTCATTTATGTACTTCGCCGGCAGAAACGTTAAAATCTCAAGAAAAGACCGTTACGTATACAAAAACATAAAAGCTCTTTCCTAGAGACTCGTTTTAAAAACAAAATTGAGCGAGCACTTTAAATAACAAACAAACTCGGCGTGTTTGTCGCACCCGCCGTCGGAGAGGGGTAAAGTCGCGAGAAATCAATAACTCGCTTGTTTACAACACGCTAAGAGCCCACGCACATGTGCGATTATGGCTGCGACTAAATTGTCGGACCGTTGCTGGGCACTTAATTAACACGCAATACGCGTTTTAGGGGAAGTTTGGCATTGAGGATAAATAAATTAAATGATCAATTGCCTAACTGAAACACATCGTAATAGCAAAAATGTCTCCTGTTGGCAATAGGAGAACGCTTGACCATTATCTCACCTTACCTGTGAGTAGTGATGATGTAATCGACGATGGAACACGTTTTTACCCGACTACCGAAGAAAGGAGGGTAATGTTTTTGTCTAGAAACAATGTATTTACTCCAGACTTGAATACTCGTAAGCAGCTTTAACATGGCGAGGAATATTCATGTCTCTCGTTTTTCTTCGAAAAATGAAATCACAGAAAAATGAATCACGTGACCAAAACTAATTGTTGCATTATTGGTCAAAAAGAAAAGATCACAGGTTTATTAGTGCCTCGGAGAGCACGTTAAGCCGTCGGTCCCGGTTGCCATACAAACATCTATGGCAGTCGTTGCGGGTAGTTGGAGCCCACAAAAGTCCAACCAGTCTAACTTGGAACTTCAATATCGCCATTGGTCATTGGACCATTGGTTGTGGATGCCAGATGGCAGTCGCTCCACGGAAAATATCGAGGTTCAGCCGCATCACAGTTAGACTGGAAAGCCGACCCCGACTGAGTTGGGAAAAGGTTCAGAGAATGATGATGATGGTCAAAGAGAAAAGCGAGACGTCAGTCTTTCCCATCATACTAAGATGGAGAAGAATCCAAAGTTTGCACTTTGGAGTCCAAAATCCGCTTATTATTGGTCGGATTCTCAGGGATTGACTGCCGTTTCGACTCGAAGACAATCCAGAAGGTCCCCATTGTCGAGAGAAAAGCGACAGAATGTCATCCGTTGTTTAGTAGGTGCACCGCTTAGCTGATGAGGTTAGGATGACTCCAAAGGTGTTGATAGGGCTCTGATAAAACACTGATGATAACAGTAAAATCACCCTTTTTCGCCTATAGTACAAAAAAACTGGTAGGGTGCTTGAAAACTATTCGATAGATAGCAAATAATCTCCCCTATCTCGGACACAATTAGCGTGAAGTGGGTGTCAATGCACATTTGAATATTGCGTAGGGGAGAATAATTATGCCCATGAAATTAAAATAAAAACAGATTGTGTTTACTCTTATCGGCAGTAAAATATCTAATTTGTTTAACATGCTTTTTTATCTTTATTTATAACTAAAACTAGTACCAGATATACCAGGGTCTGATCAACTGACCCCTGGTGATGCACACGTCCATAGGCCAAGGTGACCGCTTCCCATCAACCTTGTGCTTGTCTGCCACGTACGTAGTATTAAAAAAGCTCCCTACATCGAACGCCGACAAATTGAAAGGCATTCGAGACTAGTAGTTAAACTCCTCGAATTTTTGCTTAATAGGTTTGTATTTTAACAAGTCACCTTTGGTAAGCACCGTTTGTAAGTATTTTGAACTATAGCAGGTAATAATCACGATAATTATAAGCTCTATCAAAATTTGGACCCAAGCCAACTTCACTTGCAAGCTGGCACACCCGCTAATTGACGAACTAGAAGCCTTTGGTGTAGTCTTCCAGAAGGAAATTTATTACGAGCTAACACTTAGTTCAGGTCTAGCGTCTAGATGGCGCTGTATATGTATCTAGTGAATGTTATGACAGGCTGGATGACGCATGACGTAACATTGTCGTCTAAAGTATGAAATGAACGCGAACATAAAACGTCCAAAGTTACACCTATACTAGAAATGATGAATGTACAAAAGCCGATTACGCTCGTTCGGCCATGTTTGGCGCAGAAGCGAGACCACGCGACCTAAATAATAATATTGCCTACGAGTTGGATGAATACCAGTATGAAAGACTTAGAGATAGGGTGTAGGCCTTGATGTGACCCAATAAACATATAAAACCAAACTAAAATGATATGGGACATAGGTAGGTATTACATGTCAATACTGATTTGACCCCACCCGATGTTAATTGAAATTAAGAATGAAAGCCACCATTATACCTCAATTTCTATGCTGTCTACAGTTTGTCAGCCTGAATAGATGATTTTCAACCAAGAACCCGTGATTGTAGAATAGAAACACGTGTTTTGGTAAAGAATTCCAAGTCATTATGGTGCGGCAAAGAAAAGAGGTGGCGTTGATGATGGAATTATTTGCACGGTGTGAGGAGTGACACCTTAATCCTGCACGTGTTATCTATACCTCTATATTAATATTATAAAGAAGTAAAGTTTGTGTGTTTGTATATTTGTTAAATTGTAAGGGGGTAATCTCGGGATCTACTGAACCGATTTTAAAAATTCGCCTATAGAAAGCTACATTATCCGTGAATGAATATCATTACGCTACTGCCCACGGGAGCGGAGTAATAATCATAAATGTGAACAATTCCGGTAGATTCCCATACCTACATTTTAGGAAAACTGATAAATTATGTTAGGGTCAGCTAGTTTTGAATAAGACAAGATAATAATGTCAAATCATTATATACATCTGAGTTATAACCACTGAAGACAATCACGGTAATATTGCAGCTTGGACAAAGACCCTTATTTCGTCGGGGTAATCGAACAAAGACACGTGCAAAGGTTATGTTTATGCATAGGTATACGTCTGCTTGATTTACTCAAAGATTTGTGCTTTACTAACAAACTTCAGAACTATCGAGAATATAATATCTTCTCTTAAGTCGTAACAATTATTGGCAACCAACAAGTTGCTGAACCTATAATAAGCACAGCCACTCAAAATTGAAGGAGTTCGCAGTCGCAACACGTCCGCAACCAACAGGTCAACATACGCCATCTAAACTCGAGAATAACCTCTAAAATTCTACGCATAAGGTTCACATTTCCGTAAATAGGACACAGACAGAGTATCGATCGGCGATTTCCCAGCAAAACAGGCGTCCTTCACCTCGTGCCCTTTTGGTATAAACCAGCCGGTTTACAAAACCGTCTTCGAAGTAGGGAAATGAAACAATAGGGGTACTATGTTATTGGGGAGTTTAAGGATATGTTTTTCAGCGTTCATTCTAATGTCTGGCAAAATAGATGGGGGTTTTGTGGGTGGTTGTCTGGGTCAAATGTATAGTATAGTTCGTAACAATGCTTATCTTTGAGGAAACAATATCATCTTCATGATATTGTTTGGGTCACGGTACTTATGTATTAACATTAAACATGGAATATTGGCTACCGATAAATTAGTTTTGATTGACATTAAAATATGTCAATCCAACCATCATAAGGCTGAGTTTCTTGGGGCTGTTAGAATCTTTTAATACTTGGTCTTTTCGCAATTGTCCGCTATTACAAACCTATATTGACAAAGAACAGTAACAAAAAAGCTCTTTATGTGTATTACCTAAAGATATTCAGTATTCACCTAACTCTCATCGTCTTATAGTAAATCAAATCTAATTGCTTTTCGCAACAAAAAGCTGCTGATAAAAGACGCAAAGCATTCCACGGAACCACTGTTAATATTTTTTAATATACTAAAGTATGTATGACGGTAAGCGATTACCGAGATTATAAACGTTTGCAACATTTAAGACGTCCCTCGCGTGCGGAAGACGGGGGAGTAAATTCAGACAAAGAAAAAGGAGCCTGCCTTTCCTTTTTCGATTCGTCTTTGCCTGTAAGAATTTAGTATTTGGACTGTAGGTATATTCCATGTATTCATATTACAATCAGAGTAGGTACTATGAAAGTCTATTTTTATTCCTTTCCTCGTTCACTTTCACAAACAGTATGAAATGCTGCATAATATAACCTTAAAGTTGATACTGAACAAGAGGACGGTATTAAATTTTCCAGCTAGAGTTGATCCATTTGTGCTAGACTTGGAATTCTTTACCAGCGCATGTGTTTCCTTCCTCCTATAGTCCCGAGTCCTTTAAGCGGGGCGTGAAAAAGCATTTGATGAGATCGTCAAGTTAAAGGCCACCACTGTAGATCCCCGATCCTGAGACTTTGCCTTTAGCTTTCCATCAGGCGAGTTTAAGTTATGTTGACGTGTCCAATAAAAAAAGTTTTACTAGCTAAAACTGATAAGAAACTTCAATAAATCTGCGTTCTCCTGATTGGATTTACTAAAGATCCATGATTTACCGTTCAACCTATAACATGCTACCTACACAATTTGGTGTAACTCAATTCTCTATAAATTCTTTCACCTACAAAAACGAATAAATCCGTTCGGGGTTAACAAAACATGGCTTGTAGCGTTTGACATGTCACATAGAATCGGTGCCTAGTACGGTAAATCTATTCTTTCGTTCCAAAAATCGCACAACCAATTTATCTTCCAATCCATTTTTTCTTTTTACTTATATAATATCATTGATTTATTCCAAAATCGTCGTGGCTTTTTTTTTTTTTTCTTTTTTTTTTGATTTTCTTAAAATGTCAAGATGACAAGGCTTGACTGTCAATCACAGTCCCGATGCCAAAGGCACTGATTTTTTTGAGAAAATAAAAAAAAACACCTCATTTAGTTTTCTTTGATCGTTCAGAAATGGGATAGCGCAGTCAAGTGCGAGTCGGACTTGTATATGGCTCAAGGTATACCACTACGTGCTTTCAAATGTTTTTGGTTCTTACGATCCTGTGTTCTTTAAACGTAGCTTGCAAAAAGCATAATTATGTCGAGGATGTCAATGTAGGGATCACTATTTTAGGATCGTCAGCCTCTATAATGGGGTCTTCTGGTCTGCACCCCAGCTTCTTACCATTCAGCGGGGTGTAGTTTATTTTCTGCCATAGCAGCAATAGCAATGGAAGACCAATGAGACTTCTAACAGAGAAGAGTTATGAGTTTATGACAGAGACAATTTCTCCCTATACAAACCTTGTCAAAATTTCAGTTGCATAACTATTAAGGTATAAAATACAGCCCCCTGATAGACGCACATACAGCGAAGTCTTAGAAATGTGTTTAAGTTGGATATCCTTTGAGTACGGAACTCTAAAATATCTCATTTAGTTTCCTTTGATCGTTCGGGAATGAAATAGGTAAAAAGTAGGCGGATCAAGATTACATAAGCGCCCAATCTAGTATAACAAGATCATTTCCTTAAATGGGACAGGAGATGAAATTTGGTACCTAATCAGAAACAAGGCCGCTCTGGGAATATTACCTGATAGGCACTTTGGTAGATATTACAGTAACTTAAAAGGAAATACCCGATTTCTATCAACCTCAATAAGGACACAATTTAGTCGATTAGTTTATTTTCAGACTAACAACAGATTTTTCCATAGATTGCATTGCGCCGTTAGATCACATTTCAAGTCATATTTCTTATGAAAATTCTGTCAATAAGGTGTCTAATGGTAATTTATGTGAAAGTGCTTAACTTGTTCCATGGAATTTATAGGTATTTCTTTGGAAGATATTTTTTTCTTATTTTACCATGTTTGTTAGAGAGATTTGATTCTAATCATTGATCCTATCGATTGATGCCATAAAAGTACAGGATTTTTTTTTATATTTTGAACATGAACATGTCAACTTGACATAATTTCGGACGGATTTTAGCCGGTACGATTACCCAGTGCTGCAAGCGAAATTTCCAAAAACTTTGACTGCAGATTTGATTCTCTATAAAAATACAGGAATGTTGCTTTGAGTAAAATTGATTATCGCCACCTACAGGTGGTGTACAATTCCACCCTGTATTTTCGAAAAGCGTTCGCCAGCAGTAATAGGGTTAGACCCTAGATAACAAACACGGGGAGACAAAGGGGCGTAAATGCCACACGATCTGAATCACACGTAAAGCGACTTATGCAAATATGGCTCACTCATAGGGGCGGAATGAGAACCCATTCCGGAGGAGGGTTGACAAATGGGGTGTTATTTTTTCCTCATGAACGGTTATATAGACTTAGTCAGGCGCAAAAATGAAGTCATCGACGATAATATACAACGTAATATTAGATTAAAATCTCATGAGGGAGGATAACATGTTGACAGCTTATAGCACTTGATCAACGTGATTACCTATAGCTTTTTATAGTAATACTAATACGTATTTAACCTATAACTAGAAATAGCGATGGTAGCTGAATGTATAAGGACGCGGCCTCTACTCAGAGGTATCAAGTTCGAATCCAGCCGGACAGCACCAATGTGAATTTCACATTGTGGAATTTATATGTGCTAATCACATGATTTATCATCTGCTGACGGTGAAGGAAAACATCGTGAGGAAACTCACATGTCCTAGAAGAAATTCTAAGGACATGTCCGATCCACCAACCCGCATTCGGTCAGCGTTTGTGGATTTAAGGCCTAAACCCTCTCAGCTCTCTGGTTAGAGGAGAGGAGATCCGTGCCCAGCAGTGGGAAATAAATGGGTTGCTCTGTTATAACCTTAGCTTAAACTAACATAAAACTTTCTTTTTTTACGTGTGGATCCCCAGGTACCCTATGTACAATCTTGACAATGTACCTATTCTGGATGCGAAGAACTAGTTCAGTTCTCTTTGGTGGTAAGCACGAGGTGCAACAGAGGAAGCGCGCCAATTATAAAAACAATCACGGGCTTAAAGGATTCGCATCATTGGTCGATCAGTCTTTATACTGTTTTTTTTTTGTGGCCAGTTAGTGCAATGAACCAATTTTGGACGTTTATTCAAGTTTTTATATTATTGTATATGATGGTACCTCCAAAGGCTGAAGGGGGGGATGTAGTAAGCCTTCTCGAAGAGCGATATCTATGCTCGGGCCTTTCCATAAGTAGCGGCATTGTCGTGAAAGCAATTACTATACCACGTTGGCAACATTGTCAGGAGAGAAGTGGCTATGGTGAAGTGGCTATATCTGACTCAAATCACATCGTGTATATAACCACGTAGCCTGTTACCAGGGGCTCGGATGAAAGAAAAAAAGACCCGAGTACTTACGAAATATTTTTCATAAAGATATTAATAGACTCCAAAGGAGAATATAAGGACCGCCTTAATTCAGTCCTCGAGTTTCGTACAAAGCGCCAAGGGATGGGGTGTGGGGTGTTGTGTTCGCCATTTAATAATAATATAAGTAGTAGTACATACGGTCGGTTAAAAAGTATCCGATTGATGACAAAAGGCTCGCTCGATTCCTATCAACGCTGAGCTTATGGGATATTACTCAATTTTATGTTATTACTAAAGAGAGAAATTTCTTGTGCAAAAGAAAAAAAAACACCTGCAGTTTTCATACAAAAATCACCCTTATGCGCTACTGTGAATATGTTAAAGTTAATTCTGTTTGCTTGGCAAGCACGATGTAAATTGGCTAAACGTATTCAGTTGGGTACGTCCGCAGTTCAAAAGACTGAATGGTTTTATGTAGAATGTATACGCAATTCAGATTCCGTAATATTGGCACTGCAGGAAACCCGCCGGACAATGCCGTCTGAACAGTTTCATAGTAAAATAAAAAAAAATATTAAAAAAACTCACTTCAATGAAAGTAACTTAACAATGGTTTGGGTTGGAAAGGTGTGGGTAGTAACAGTTTTTTTTGGAAGTTTGTTCATAACACAATAATGTAAAATCGTTTGTGTTTTTATTTTCTATACTAATATTATAAAGAAGTAAAGTTTGTGTGTTTGTATATTCGTTAAATTGTAAGGGATAATCTCGAAATCTATTGAACCAATTTTAAAAATTCTTTTACCAATTGTAAGCAACATTATTGCTGAGTGTCATAGGCTGAATATTATCAAGCTACTGCCCAAGGGAGCGGAGCAATAATCATGAATGTGAGCAAATCCGGTAGATTCTCATACATTTTAGGGAAACTAATAAATTATGGGCATACTTATATGAGTTAAAAAGAGTGCATCATGGTTCGAAATACGCCACGGGCGAAGCCGGGGAGGGCCAGCTAGTATATTACAAAAAGCGTTTATGTTAGATTGACTTGTTTTCATACGCCGCTTGCGTAAATATGTTCTGAATATTTAATTTCGCATGAGTCCTGGTACACGTAGAAGGGAGGTAACCTCCCTCGCGAGGGCTGCGGTGTAATATACATAGGAAATAATGAGCACAATTGTAGCATTACTCACTGTGCGGGGCGAAATATTGTCAGATGTGTGTGTGTTTCAGACACTATTTCAACAGAACGTGTGCAGAATTAAAAAAATATTATGTAGGAAGGTCGGAGTCGGCAAACGGTGGGTCATCTCCCAACTAGATGGACCGACGACCCTGAAAAAGGTAGCTGGGATAGACTGGATGCGGAAGGCGGAGAATCGGGTGGTATGGCGCACATTGGGAGAGGCCTATGTCCAGCAGTGGACGTCGATAGGCTAATTGATTGATTGAAGTCGAAAGGTACGTGACGTATAGTCACCTGCCTACATAATATTTTGGTAAAAATGGTCTATTTCACGAAGGCGGTTTAGCTTTCATTTTAGTAAAACATATTATACACATTGCTTTTTAAAATTAATCACTTGCAATGCAATTATTGTTCTACTAACTGCTATATAAATTTCTTTTGACGTGACATAAACTTTCGCATACACATGTACGCGTATTTACAAGACACAGGTACTACTATTTAATGGTTCACCCGCGTTCGTGAGATAGAATATCTATATCATAAGTAGGCAATTACAGATTAAGTAAAAATATTGTTAATGAAAATCCTATACTTATAAGTATTTAGTGGTTTAAAGCTATTATAAACATTGATTTCATAACGGTTATAATATATTTTTAAGTTTGGCATCTTATCCAATTATCATTTACTTTTAACCCTGACTGTGCCTGCAGTCAGCAAAGCTTAAAAGCATAGCTTATCTTGACGGCCACGAGCACAAACATTGTTGTAGGATATGTGTATACATAGACCTTAACTTGCAATGTAATAAGTAAGGTCGCTGTATAAGAAAACGGCGATATAAAATAACGGCCACTCTTGTGAATAGCTAACTTACAATGTCGTATTTATTGCGCGGTGTAAGTAGCCACGTCCTCAATGCTTTACACTTCTATACCATAAAATTGTTTTTTTTTTATAGGACACGTCAAAATGACTTCACCTCGCCTGATGGTAAGCTAAAGGCAAAGTCTCAGGACTCGGTTTAAACACCACATACACCGGGAGTGGCGGCCCTCAGCTTGACGGCCTCATCAAATGCTTTTTCACGCCCCGCTTAGAGGCCCCGGGACTATAGGAGGAAGGAAACACATGCGCTGGTAAAGAATTCCAAGTCTTTATGGTGCGGCAAATAAAAGAGGCACCGAACCGCTTGGTTCTTGATGGAATTGATTCCACCGTGTGAGGGTGATACCTCAGTCTGGCACGTGTAATTCTTTGTAGGAAAGGAGAGTACATTGGAGATATTGCAAAAAAAAACTTGGCTTATGGTATATCAACGACTAACTTATGCCCGCGGCTCCGCTCGCGTGGAAGTCGGCTTTCGTGTTATATGCATTGTAAAATTACTCGTAGATAATGCCTAACTAAACTGAAATTATGATTTTTCAATGTTTTTAGTTCACAAAATAGGTCGAAACTATCAAAAAATCAATTAAATAGCATTTTTTTAGTGTCTGACATGCCTTTAGGAGAATCGAAACCTATGTTATAAATAGTGGCAAATCTCTAAGTTTATGACCAAGATTAGACAACGGTCGTGTCAAATTATCCTCGAGAGGTCACAAGACTTATCCCTACTTAGGTCTAAGGATCACGACACAAGACCGCACAAGTCGCCCAACACTAACAACTATTAGACAGACACAATCAAGTATTTATAGGCCAAAGTAAATCGGCAAGTCTTTTGGCACTGTCTAGACATAATTTATTCATCACTTAAGGAACAACGCCTCATATTATTCTTAGGTGGGTAGGTGTAACTAGGCCTTTTTTTTCTACAAACGCCTGTCACAATAGTCTTATGATCCTAATACACAAGCGATTTCTCAACGGATCCTTGACATTTTTTGCTTAGTCATCACGCCTAGTCTTTGGATCCTAATACACAAGCGATTTCTCAACGGATATGAAGACCGGGAACACGCGGCTAACTTTTTAAAATTCAGTCCGTCAATTTTTTTTATACTACTTAGGTAGCAGACAAGCAGCCCAGCTGATGAGAAGCGGTCACCGTAGTCTATAGACTTGTGCAATATCAGATGTGTCACACTCGCGCTACCGGCCCTGAAGGGAGGGGTGTTGAGGCGTTTGGGAGGGGGGAGGGGGTTTTTTTTTTTTTTTTTTTTTATACTACTTAGGTGGCAGACAAGCACACGGCCCACCTGATGGGAAGCGGTCACCGTGGCCTATGAACGTGTGCAACACTAAGGGTGTCACACACGCGCTGCCTACCCTGAAGGGAAGGGGGGAGGGCTGGGAAGGAGTGGGGAGGCTAGGAAGGGATGGGAGGAGGAGGGGTAAATTGAGCTCTGGCTACCCTACTTACCGGCGGGAAAACAACGGTAAAGTAGAGGGGGTTGTGAGCTCTGGATACCCTACTTACCGGCGGCAGCACTACACGATAGGTATTATGGCCGCAGTCTTCTGTAGAGCAGAGGAACTAATTGCCATAGAATCGTAGATGTTCGTATGGCAACCGGGACAGCGGCTTAACGTGCCTTCTGAGGAATGATCTCAATAATGTTAAGAATAATCACCCATCCTAAGACTGGCCTTGTGTCTTTAAATCAAGAGTGAATAGTTCGCTTCTAGGCAAGCGTACTCCATCGTCGAACACATCATCACTTGCCATGAGGTGAGATGGTCGCCAAATGCAGCCCTACTGACTATTAAAAAGTTAAGCAATAAGTATTATGTTTAACTTTGCAATGTGATAGGTAACCTTACTCGGTTACGGTGTTGTAACCCTGTTGTAACCCAGTTGTGAACATCAATCAATCAAACAATTAGCCTATTGCAGTCCACTGCTGGACATAGGCCTCTCCCAATGCACGCCATAGCACCCGATCCTCCGCCTTGCGCATTAAGTTCTAAACATACATTACATAAATTGCAATTCCTGGCTATTGAAATATGTTCTAATTTCAAAAAGGGATCGTTCACAATACTTGTGCGTATCGCATCGTAAGGGTGACGACGCACATGGATACCTACTAAATTCTCACGAACGGTCATAAAATTTTACGACCTGACATTGCACCGCAAGGTATTTTCTCACAGGCTTTAGTTGTTGCCTTATTACGAATTTGGCTGTTAATGTAAATGTACGAGCATTAATGCTCATGCTCATATGTGTTACTTTGTCACCTGTATAAATGATAGATTGGTAATTTATAAAATGTAGCAGACCAATCGAAAAAACGGGTCGTTCCTCTTTCACACCAAGAAATATTCGGACCATGGTGTGAATCGCGGTATAGCCTCTTTTGAATTGGGTCCTTTAAGCTTGCCATCATGTATCGTATTATTTTTTATGATTATAATTAAGATTTTTTTTAGAAAGATAGTATAGAATAATAATAATAAAAAATAATAATTATTGTTTTATTACCAATTCTCTACGCGAAGACGCACAAATATTTTTTATAGGCGATACTCGTACAGTATGTGGTGTGAGTCGCGGACGTCTCTTTTTAAAGTCCTGATTCGGTTCGGACCATGTTTTGATCTTGGTGTCAAACAACCAATTCCAAAGAGACCATTCAGCGATTGACACCATGGTCCGAATATTTCTTGGTGTGAAAGAGGAACGACCCGGAAACACTAATGGGATCTCATCGATGTGCTATGGAGTGTTGACTATAATAGTATACTTTCCTTAAAACTGTGTATTTATTTTACGCCATCCTTATATTGACATACCTGCAACAAAACAAAAAATTATTATTTAGAAAATATTTCACTGACACATTACGTTTAACTTTTTCTGGCCAAGTGGAATACGAGGGCCATCTTCTTATAGGTACCGTAAAAAGTGAGATAGAAGGCAAACGTGAGCTTATCATTAAAAAAACATACGGCTCCGATAGAACTAAGTTTAAAACACAAAATTTTCTAGTTCCCCAGAAAGTTAGGCAGGTAAAAAGTATAAAAATCAATAACAAAAAAAAACACCCGTTTCCAGGTGGAAACAAGAAAACGAGCTAATAAAAACGTTGTAAAACCGTTACGAAACTTATAAGCACTAAAATTACAACATGGAATACATCCTGTTACCTATAAAGCAAAAATTTGGCGTACAACACGCTATATTGGATGGCAACAGGGCCGTAATTCTGCTATTTTGTGTAAAAGCAAGCCACTGTATATCGTTCCACTAACACTGAAAAACTGTCATCTAATTTTAGACTTTAATTTCGTGACTATAAAGTATAGATTAAATGAAAATGTGTAATTAACTCTCTTCAATTAATTTTATACTTTTAATGTATAAAGTCTAAAATTATATAGGTAACATTTTTTCAGAGCGCCACGTCAGAGAAAGACTATCGCTTGGTTCAATACAAAACAGTCTAACAGAATAACTTACAAGGCAATAAGGTATTCTGCATTTTTTCAACTTTCAGTCAAAATTCAGTCATAGTCACGTTATAATATTGGATATTGAAAACTATTACAAGAATACTTTTTTGACATTTGCGAGATCGAAATGAGCGTCTAGATCGGAACTGAATTTCGAACATAATTATTTTATTACAAGAATTGACCCTTAGAATTGGGACCCGGGGCAGTGCCTCGCCGCGGGGTGAGCGGCGGCGATAGGGAGGGAATGGCTATGACGTCAGCCAGGTCGTCGAACTCCAAGGTCATGCCGCGGCACGCCACCCTTGCTACCTACGCTATGCTAATATCGGCTGGCCTTTTTTGTAGACCTCGTTGGTTGTTGCCGAAATGGTTCTGTGTCGTAATAAACCTAATTTTTGGATTTATTAGGGCTTAGAATATAGAGGCAGAAGATTTGTATGCTACCTGGATTTACGCTTAGGGCGCCTCTGAGCCTTTAGCTCAGTTGAGGTCGGCTTTTCCGTTTATATTTTCTTTTCGCCTCAGCCTCTCAGAGAGAATGTCTCCACCACTCAAAAATATGAGAAGTGTGTGTTCATTAAGTTTTTAATATTTACAAAAGTTGTTTTCTCTTTCTACACCGTTACTAAAACATCACACGGAATTAAACTTGTGTTCCAATGTGCCAACCCTACAACCTATTTACATAACTAACGTATTTGTCCATCGCTCGACATCCCGAGGCTGGCTAAATTGAATTCAGTTTGTACACAACAAAACCAAATTTAAACCCTAAAATGAATTAAATAAAGTGGTTTCTGGTTTATGTATACGATATTGCTGACTGTGCAGATAGTAGTCCGTAGTCAGTTAACATTAAAGTTGAGATTAATTTAATGCAAAAGTTGTGTCGTATTTAAATGATCACATAAATGTAATTATGATAGACTAACTGAGGGATGATTTGTTTATATTATTGTAAAATTAAAACATTTGTTAATATGCTACAAAACTTTAACCTGGGACAATTCTTTTTTGCAAAAAAAAATGCAACCGCGGTAGCTGCTGTAGTAGCAATGGACTGCTGAGACGCTGTCTCGGGTTCGATCCCAGGTTCACCATGACACACACCAATGTCTTTTCGATGCTTTTCGAAGTTATGTGTGTATTAATCATAAGCCTCGGAGAGCACGTTAAGCCGTCGGTCCCGGTTGCCATACAAACATCTATGGCAGTCGTTACCGGTAGTTGGAGCCCACAAAAGTCCAAATAGTCTAACTTGGAACTTCGATATCGCCATTGGTCGTAATGACCATTGGTTGTGGAGGTCAGATGGCAGTCGCTCCACGGAAAATATCGAAGTTCAGCCGCATCACAGTTAGACTGGAAAGCCGACCCCAAGTGAGTTGGGAAAAAGGTTCAGAGAATGATGAATTCTTTTTTCTGAATTCGTGAATTCTACTGTTATTTATTTGGTATGCTGGCACTGAGATGGTGATACATAAGATTTAGTATTTGGTTCTAGCGTAAGTTAAATTAATTCTGCTGCACTGAATTACACAGGAGGTTTTGGATGCAGCCTGGCGCACTAATTCCTAACCCTCAATGAGATACTGCTAGCGTCCTAAATGTATGTTTGTGGAGTAGCACATACGGTTAGGTAATAAACTGAATAATGTTTTCTGTTGTGTGTATGGTGTAGCAGTAAACTTCAAAATGATCTAGTTTATTTGCGGCGAAGGTGGAGGCCAACTACGCGGTAATCTCATAAAGTCATGAACAACTGGTTCGAATTTTAAAATTACACAGGAGTCAGGTAGTTTGTACTATGGATACATCACCTTTAGCTTACCATCAGGCGAGGTGAAGTCATGTTGACGTAACCTTACCGAACTACAGAGGTAATCGTTTTCACCAGACTTCTCATTCAATTGGAACAATTTTAATTATCCATACATCTACTCCAAGTACAGACATATCCAAGTACAACTTATAACTGTATAGGTACATAATCGAAGAAGCCCTGTACGCATAGAAAAGGCAGCCGTTCAATTACTTGCCGTCACGTCTCCTCCACTAGATATAAAAGCAATCGTTCGAGCCCAGGGAACTAGCGGATGTCCTTGCAGACAGGCGCTATCGATTGGAAAATCCAGAAATACAAGTGGGAAAAATACGGAAAAGTCTAGTCTGTATCTAGTGCCTTACGAAGTCACTAAGTATTTTGTTTACTTATATTCTTTGCTTTGCTAGTAGGCCAGTAATAAATAGTCGTGTTTTGTCAACTTTGAACTATCCTATAGTCCCGGCTTCTATAAGCGGGGCGTAAAAAAGCATCTGTCAAGGCCGTTTCGATAGAGGTAACCATTCTAAGGGCATCCCTTTGGAATAGTAACCGCTACTTTTTGGAATCTACCTCAGCTTACCATCAGGCGGGGTGCAGTCAATCCAGTGGATTAATTATAAGAAAAAAAATTATC
This sequence comes from Lithosia quadra, assembly GCA_963576445.1. Classification (NCBI taxonomy): domain Eukaryota; kingdom Metazoa; phylum Arthropoda; class Insecta; order Lepidoptera; family Erebidae; genus Lithosia; species Lithosia quadra. The sequence continues at coordinate 15,443,050 of OY754884.1, read as the reverse complement.
GATCCAATTTTTGTTGTTTATCACACACTCATATGCACAAATGGACAGATTCCGGTGGAGCTTCGAGCTGTCTTGAAAAAATAGCCTGAAGCTGAAGCCGAAGGCACTTTCAGCACTAGAGAGAGATCGTCTAGGTATATAAAAGAACGCCATCCCGATCTGTTTTTTTTTATACCACTTAGGTGGCAGACAAGCACACGGCCCACCTGATGGGAAGCGGTCACCGTGGCCTAGCGACGCGTGCAACACCAGGGGCATCACACTCGCGCTGCCGACCCCGCAAAAACCTTCTAATGTCCTTCTTGAAGAACCCTTGTTAATCGTTGTTAGCCAACTTTGGTTGATTTTCGCCAGTGAAAGTCCGTTAGTAGTCACGGATCTTAAATGAAATTAAGTCAGACCTTAGATAAATCAAAACAATTGTAATACGTGATTCAGTGCTAAACTTAATACATGATTTAATTCGTGAACTTGTCCTAACATTCCAAGTACATATATTTATTGCTAACTCAATCGTCTTTACATTTCTAAGTAAACAAAAACATTGTATTTCCGACAAAGCCCTATTCTTTCTATGAGTCCAGCTAGTCATTCTTATAATAAAACTGGTCGTATATTACTCACTACAATGTCTGAGCCGTAGAAGTACTAACAAGCTCTTGAATTTCGTTTCCCATAATACCCTTAATAGGTTTGCTTCCAAGAAATGTGGTAGGTAAGAATTTCCTTTGAATAGTATTTTTCTTTTGTGAGTAAATATAATATTGTGCCCCATCAGTCATGAAGTATTCATGTACGATTGTACCTACCGGTTTCCCTTTTTAGATATATATACTCGAAAGCAAATCGTTCTGGGGTTTGATAATATTCATGCTTTTCTTTCCTTTTTTTTTCTTTCTTCCTTTTTTTTCTTTCTTTTTTTTCTTCCTTTTCTTCAAGTTATCAGTCTGTGTTTCCAGAAGCTTGAGAGTCTTCAAGTCTAAAGTGGATCGGTTGATTCTAGCCAAGCGTGTTATTTCATCTACCATATTAGCACTTACAATTGCTCATTGTCTGGTCGCCCTAGGCCCAAGCCTAATCGGCCTTTTGAGACACTCAATTATTAGTTCGGGTCTAGGCCACTTGGTCTCCGTGGTGCGATGTAAGTCCAACAACAACGGTCTAGCTGCAATGCTTCGATATCGCGTAATGTCAACATTGGGTTGTGAAGGTCAGATGGCAGTCGCTTCACGGAAAATATCGAATCCAGCCAAATCCGCAGTTAACACTGGTAAAACGGACAACAGACTCCGAGGTGAAAGCTTAGAATACGACTGGGATTAACGCTAGGTTGAAGAAGGTGCGATACATTAATGAGAAACCTTACATTAGAAGACCCGAGACAGACTGCTGCTTTAGTCAGTTCGAGTCCAACATAATCCGTTGGTAAGACATCAATATAACCGGTGTACTGTACACACCCTAACGAAAACTACTAGCGTCTAAAATTGGTAAGTCTGCATCCACATCACCATCTAAGAGCGCGATGTATTTACAAAACAAACCTCTATTTCTGTATGCCACAAAATTAACTATACAACGCACCGAAAATACACATTTTACGCGGCACAACGTAGCGAGTGACGCATGTATGACGGCGAATATTTGCATACAAACACAAAGTGCTTCAGTTCATAAGGTACGTGCCAAATTTGTGATTAACCGGACAGCTCCGGAAGTAGTCCGATGACCCCGGCGGGCTATTTCTAGACTATTCTAGAGATGGCAATATGATTCGGAGATTTATTAATGTATGAACTCGAGGGAAATTAGGGATATTCTAGAGATGTCAATATGATTCGGAGATTAATTAATGTCTGCACTCGAGGAAGATTACGGATATTCTATAGATGGCAATAGGATTCGGAGAATTTAATGTATGCACTCGAGGGAGATTAGGGATATTCTAGAGATGGCAATATGGTTCTGATATTAATTAGTGCTTGTACTCGAGGGATATTCTCGAGATGGCAATATGACTCGAGAATTAATTTTTTGTTGGTTTTGGGGCCTACCAAGATCTCGGTGGCTCGAGTTAATCTCACCTGCAAGTCGGTGTGGTACACCTGCTGATCGAGGGACTATGCTTTGAGGCAGGTTTTCCTCTCGAGGTTGGTAGTCGTTTAAATAAAATACCGTATAAGCCGAAAGAAGGTGTAAAGTGGACTCCGAGTATCGAGTTAAAAGCTTTTTGTATTTAGTGTTTGATGATCTATATCGACTTATTTTGATGGGAATATGTACCTATACAAATTAGAGATGTATTTATTAATAAAACAGTAAAATTACATAGTGCAAAATTACTTCTCCATGTCTGAAACACAACAGAAAAGAAGAAGGAAACACGTGCGTGGGGAAGTGTAAAGGTTTTTAATTCTTTATCGTACCACAAAGAAACATTGCAATCTTTACTCGTATATTTATTTTTAGGCTTATCTTACACACACTTGCGTCACTATTATAACGAAATAACAATTACAAACAGCTCACATAATATTATAAAGAAGTAAATCAATCAAATCATTTATTTGTGTAAACACGAGTCAATATACATATCGACACCTCTGGGTTCAATTGGCGTATAAACCAAAACACGACTTTTCAGGAGAGCAAAAAAACGATTTTATTTTCATAAAAAAAATCATAACTTTTTTATTTTAGAAGTTACATAAAAACTTCCAAGGAGAAAGATTCTTAGAATTTGTGGATGAAGATGGTTAATTCATTCAATCATATCTATCTCCTATGGTTTGGAAGTTAGCATGGATATACGTCTTGGAAAATACCAATTTATGGTTTATACACCCATGAAAATTAGACAAAAATTGACAGCCTACAGCTTATATCCGTATTTGGTAAAATTAAGTTCACATTTATTGATGTAAAAGCACGTAGCTGTAGATTTTTTTGCTGTATAACCTATTTACTTTGCACATCAATAGAATTTTTACTAATAAAATCAATCTCGATACGGTCAGAATCCCATCAATATTAGTCTAACTACTGGATTATGGTCGATATATACGAAATTAAACTACCAGAAACGAAATCAACTTTGTTTTATTAAATGAAACAGATATTATGTCTATTATAATTTATGGCACAACATTATCTGACATGATCAGATTATCAAACCATAAAGGCAATTATTTAAATCTTTAGTAGGTAATCAACGCACTTAAATAAAATGAAATAATTGAACATTCAGTCTCTTTACGCAAAATCAGTTTTCAATACAGTAATACTAAACTTAAAAACAGCAAACTTAAATGATAGCAAAACTTGGTACATAATAAAGTTGTAAAGTTACTATGCAATGAAGCATAAAATAGAAAACTGCGAATAGAACAATATTTATAAGTTTAGTATTAATGTGTTGCATACACTTTATAGGTCACAATATTTAACGGAACATTAAATTTGTACTTGAAGCTTAAAATACTAATGATAATTATTATCATTAGTATTTTAAGCTTCAAGTATAAAAATAAACTGTGATGTAGCACTTGAAATAATGCCACTTAAAGTGGCAATGATAAGATAGTGACTGTATGACCCCAACTTTACTTTACAAAAGCAGGTTGCCAATATCGGATGCCAAATACAAGGATTTTAAAACGTCTATGTGACAATGGAGTAATGCCTTAAAGATACCACCATGACTATTTATAAACTTATACCATGGAAATGTGACTGACTCTCTTACACTGACTGACGACGATGATGAGGAAGAATTAGATGAATAGATTATTTTTTGTTTTACTAATAGTAGAGTAACTAAATAGTACTAGTAGTAGACAGTAGTAGTAGTAGTAAGATAGTAGACTAGTAATAGAAATCATCATCTTCTTCAGTCAGTGTAAGAGAGTCAGTCACATTTCCATGGTATAAGTTTATAATACTCATGGTGGTATCCTTAAGGTATTACTCCATTGTCACATAGACGTTATAAATCCTTGTATTTGGCATCCGATATTAGCAATTTGCTTTTGTAAAGTAAAGTTGGGGTCATACAGTCACTATGTTATCATTGCCACTTTTAGTGGCATTTTCTTCAGGTGCTATATCACAGTTTCTTGATTTTCCCTTACAGAGGTAAGGGTGATAACGATGATCTATCATCTACAGACTTCAAATAGAAATACAGACACGTGAAGATTTCATTGGCTCCTTGCTTTGCATCGCACTCCCCCCACAAATTATTTAAATCTTTAGTAGGTAACTAAAGATTTAAATAATTGCCTTTAAAGTTTGATAATCTGATCATGCCTGATGTTGTGCCATAATTATAATAGACAAAATATTTGTTTTATTTAATAAAATAAAGTTGATTTTGTTTCTGGTAGTTTAATTTCACGTATATCGGCCATAATTAAGTAGTTAGACGAATATTACTGGAATTCTGATACATTCTAACAGTATTGAGATTCGTTTTTATTACTTATAATTCTATTGATGTGCAAGTAAATAGTTTTTACAGCAAAAAAATCTACAGCTACGTGCTTTTACATCAATAAATGTTAACTTAATTTTACCAAATACGGATATAAGCTGTAGGCTGTCAATTTTTATTCAATTTTAAGGGTGTATAAACCATAAATTGGTATTTTCTAAGACGTATATCCATGCTAACTTCCTAACCAAAGGAGATAGATAATGATTAAATGACTTATAGCCTTCTTCATCCCCAAAATTCTAAGAATCTTCCTCCTTGGATACCCACACGTAAAATATTTTTTGCAATGGAATTGTTTATACGTCCATGTGTTATTTAAATGTGGATTTACGACTTCGATTTTAAATAACGTTATAGAAATACATTTACTCGTCATGGCGTAAAATACATTTTGATTGTAAATGGATTTTACGCCCTGGGTTGGTAAAAATCTTGGTCATAACGTCTTACTAAATATTTAAAAAAGAAAAATATGGCTGTTACATCAACATTTTATCTTTTTTGTGGAAGGATGACCTAAATTTTTTGGGTCGTAAAAGCATTTTTTTTGGGAATTTGAACATTTTAAATATACAGATCGATAGAGAAAAAAATTCTGAACAAGACGGTGTAAATAACTCATTTTGGCCAAAATGGTTTATACGCCAATTGAACCCAGAGGTGTCGATATGCATGCAAGACGGTCAATAGTTTAGTTAAATGCAATGCAATAATCATACATGGTAAAGTTTGTGTGTTTTTTTTATATTTGTTAAATTGTAAGGGGGTAATCTCGGGATCTACTGAACCGATTTTATAAATTGTTTCACCAATAGAAAGCCACATTATCCGTGAATGTCATAGGCTGAATATCATCACGCTACTGCCCAAGGGAGCGGAGAAATAATCATAAATGTTAAAAATTCCGGTAGATTCCCCTACATTTTAGGAAAACTGATAAATTATGAGAATATTATGTGAGTTAAAAAGGGTGCATCGGGGTTCGAAATACGCCACGGACGAAGCCGGGGTGGGTCAGCTAGTTTCCTTATAAAGATACAATCCTTCAACCTTCAACCAAGCGTTAATCCCAGTCCCATCCAAAGCTTTTACCTCGGGAGTCTGGGGTCCGCTTTACCAGTCTTAACTTTGCCTCGATATTTTCCGTGAAGCGACTGCCATCTGACCTTATAAGGATACAATAACCAACAAAAATAACGCTTGCAAAAATTGTCATACAATTTATTTGCACACAATATGCTCTCCTTATGGCATCGACATCGCAAATCGCACGTATGAATGGACGGATGGCTGACCAAAAAAATACTATAGTAGTACCCATAACCTATTAATGCAGTGACGCCATTATGAGTCACCGTCATGTCCTGTCGAGGGCCCTGGTACATTAGGCAGCTATATAAATACAGTTATAGTAATGTAAAAGGGTAAGTTATGTGTCTGGTAGTGAACAACTTCGGTTTACATTAGCTGAAGGTATAAGTCTTGGGTGAATGGGAAAAGCGACATAATACAGAGATGAAGATATTGACAGATTTTAATCAGCGAAAAGATAGAATTTGCTTCATCGTTTTAAAGAAAATTGATTAACTAAGTAAAACATCAAGTAAGTAATTGGTTGTTTAGGTGCAGGACCCTATCAACACCTCTGTGCCGCGTTTTTTTCTTCATACTAGTGGCAGACAAGCCCACGGGCTCGACCCTGGGCTGGGGGGGTTGGGAGTCGGGAGGAACTACATCAGCTAGTCGGTGCAACAGAGGAGGTCAAGAGGTCAGACGGCAGTCTGCAGTAAAATTTGGATCTAGGCAATCGTTACGTGGGTTACGATGATCTAGGTGATTGTTTGATTGCACTTAACTTTACCAGTAAGAATATATAGGTAATAATTTTGTATAACAAAGTAAGATGAACTACCCTTTCAGCACTGTTTTACAGACAGAGAGCATGCAACAAATCGTGTCGTCACATCGTATCGGTGTCGTATCGTGCTCTGTAAGTGAACATCTTTAATAAAATAGTCGTCAGTCATAATAATAGTCGTAGGGGCCTCATTATGCTAAAGTGGGCCCGCAATACGTCAAACACGACCCTGAATGTAATTACAAATTTGGAGTGCCTATATCGACGAGTCGAGAGTGAATGGGCAACCCGGCAAGGGTCGACCTAGGCGTATTTACCACGTAAGTGGCAGACAAGCACACGGCCTACCTGATGGGAAGCGGTCAACATGGCCTATAGACGTGTGCAACACCAAAGGTGTCACACTCGTCTGCCTACGCTGAAGGGAAGGGGGGAGGGCTAGGATGGGGTGGGGAGTCTAGGAACGGGTGGGGGGAGGAGGGGTACAGTGAGCTCTGGCTACCCTAATTACCGGCGGGAACACAACACGATGGTTATTATGGCCGCGGTGTTCTGTAGAGCGGAGGTACTACCCCAGTCGGACAGCTCATTCCGGACGGGAGATACCGTCGTGTCCTACCTCCTTCAATCTATCACTATAAAACAAAGTCCTCATATTATGTGTCTGTTCGCGATAAACTCGAAAACTACTGCACAGATTTTCTTGGTGTTTTCAGTAACGGATAAGTAAGTTCTTTTCATACCTCACAGTGCACACTATATTCGTGCAACGTGTGAGGGTGAATTCTCTGCATCAAGTGTCTCAAGTACTTGCAAGAAAGTACAACAAATGTTGACTTAAAAACAAAACAAAAAGAGACTTAGCTACTGAAATCTTCCATAAAACCAACTCAGACCAATGGAATTTAACCAAGATACCACAAGTAAATCAAAAATACTTTATAACCGACAATACAGCCTCCTCACTCCGTAATCGTTAGCCCATAAAGCCGTCAACCGGCTCCCTTTAACGGCTAAAAAGGCACAAAAAGATCCAGTGTCCGCCAAAAGAGTAAGCAAACTCCGACGGTCATACCACTCTCAGACAGACTAAGATTGATAATAGGATCTGTTGCTATGCAAAACATGTTCAAACCAAAAACAACTTTAATACCTTAGGAATGAAATTGCATTTCTTTTGAACTCTTTCACCTGTGTATGTTAAGATCAGGTTTGTCGTCAGAGTAATTTCGACTGAAACATGAAAGCTGTTAGGTTGATTTTTTATTTGGCAAATGTCTGCTCCACTTTGCCTGGGCATGTGGCTTGGTAGCTATACGACACCGCAGGACTCGCTATAAACATGATGTTAAATATTTGTGTAAACAACGTGACAGTAGTCCGATATTATCGTATAATATTGATTGTGTTCGGTACTTTCTGTGATAATTAGAATATCAGGATCGAGATATTTGGAACTGAATAACTGTCTAATAAATTCTACTAATGATAATTTATAAGTATACTAGCTGTTGCCCGTGGCTCCGCCCGCATGGATGACGAAATCCGTTTCAAAAACTATCCTATCTCTCAAGTTGGATCGAACTGCACATGGTGTGCGAATTTTATTATAATCGGTTAAATGGTTTAGGAGTCCATTGAGGACAAACATTGTGACACAAGATTTATATATACTAAGAAGAGAAGATAAGCATGTTTATTAGTATTCTAGAACCCATAACACAAGCTAGTTATACTAAGCTTACTTTGGGTCTAGAGAGCGATGTGTATAATGTCGTTGAATACTTATTAAAAAAAAAAATTGAAAATAAAAATACCATTATAGAAAGATCATACAGATTCTTCAACAATTTCACACCATTCCCATCGAATTCGTTTTTATAGCACAAAACTTGATTATTGAATTATTTAAGTTAAAAATATCCAAAGCTTTTCTTTTACACATGTTAAAAAAATACACTTCTTTTTTATATTGGACGTGTAAACATCACCTCACCTGATGATAAGCTAAAAGTCCTAGAAGTGAGGGTCACCATTACATACACCGATAGTGCTACAGTAGTGGCTCTCAGCTTGACGGCCTCATCAAATGCTTTTACACGCCCCACTTAACCTGCCTATTTTTGGGGAGCTACAAACCTACTTCCCGATAAATTTAACAGCCAAAGTTCTTCAAAATGGAGTTTAAGGAAATGTGTACAAGTTATAAAATAATGATCTAGGCATTGTCCGAAATTCATAAAAAGCGGTTATAAAAAGGAGCACCTGGTGATACAATCAACCATTAAACTCTACTAGACCAAAGGCAAGATCCACGACAAAAGAAGACGCCTGAAGAGGCATAATCTCAAAGATCTGAGGAGGGTCTATTCTCGTAATATGTTCAAAATTCAGTTCCGATCTCATCGTGATCTCACGAATGTCAAACTTGACGCGTACCTCAAGAGGAAAGAGAATACGAATTACGTTTCATTCCCATTACAATAATACAGCAGAATACATTACTTTTTAACTATCGGTCACAATCAAGTTATAATATTGGATGTTGAAAACTTTGTTACAAGAATAAAAGTTTTACACATACATACATACAAGAGACAACAGACCGCCATGCCATCTGCCTCTGTCCTTACATACTTCACGCGCAAGCCCACCGGATTCGATTGCTGTTGACCTGCCCTTTATTATATAGGCATACATATGCAAATGTAGGTAGAGGGTTGGTACATGTTCATTATAATATAAGTATCATTACACGTGGTCTTACGATTAAAATTTCAATTGTAACAAAATTTTGTCTTGTATTTCGAAATAAGATCGGAACTGAATTTTGAACATATTTTATTACAAGAATTGACCCTCTGTTCTAAAATAATTTCTCATACACAGTAGAGAGCATGGTTGAACATAAAAACGTATTGTTGAACCCCATGCAGACATTAGGCGAGGCAATAAAGACACCGCGTGGCGTCATCTCGTCTCGGAGAGCAGTGACCTCGCTCGCGAAAGCCATGGTGCTGGTTAAGGAATGCGAAATACACGCCGTTTCGTACTTTCGTAGAATGCGTATGGGATGCTTTGGCCAAGTTTAAAATTCAAAATCAGGTTTGATTTCTTGTTTACGCAAGCACAGACTGTTTGGCAGAAAGTTTGGAATAGATTTTTGTAAAATACCTACTGCTGTGTCCGCAACTTCTGCATCTTCAACAACCGCGTGGATCTTACTGGACTCAAATTGGTTTTAAGTTTTAGTGCGGAATCTTATCATTTTTCAAGATTTTCTAGATTTTTCCATTAAAATCGACCCAATCATTCCAGAGATTGTCTGCCTTTCGGTCGGTTTGAATAACAGACAGACAGGCAGGCAGGCAGGCAGGTAGGCAGACAGACAGGCAGACAATAATTTCAAAAATTGACTTCTTCAATTTATTAATTCTTGAACTTGGGTAATAAATGAAATACAAAATTAAGCATAAGATACGTCGATACGAGTGATTTCGACTTACAAATATCAATGTTTGTTTGTTTGTGTTCTGTACGCGCTGCTTTGCCGGTTAAAGTTCACTCCATCATTGTGATAAACTGCTTGCACTTGCGAAACGGTTATTGGCAATATTGGCATTGTTAGGCGCATTTTGGCGCATAGGAACGGAGCAGCCAATGTAAAAAGGATTGTCATTTTCACGTTTTATTTTTGCAAATTTAAGATTTTCTCAAGTACCTTTATCTTTAAGATTTTTCATAGGTTCAAAGATATCCTTTATGACAAGAAATTTATATTTCCAATCGGACCCACTAAACATAAACATTATATTTATCCCCATGCCTAAGTCATTTACCTTACCATAAGGCGAGGGGAAGTCATATTGACGATGTCAACCGGCTTTTTTAACGCGCAAAACGCACCGCCATCAAACTCTTATTAGTAAACAATCTAGCTGACACAAATAAACAATCTTAGCGATTTCAAACGATTTTCGTCTGACGAGAAATCATGAAAAATCATGGCGACTGTCAATCAGAAATTCCTTTTCCTTTGTAAACAAATCATACGGCGCGAACAAAAATAGGTCGTCGCGCTCCGCAAGCCGAGTGACGGACGGTGTGCTGTGTATTTTTGGATGTGCACAGTTGCCAGTGACACTAGAGACACAGAAAGAATATATGTCGCATGTATTAAGTGTAAGTGAAATGTTTTTAATTTGTTCCAGAAAGTACTGCACAAACCATGACAGAGAATTGTAGGTATCTCCCTTTACTACTGTTACCCACTGATCTCATCCCTGCAACTCATGGAAGCCTATCCTGGAAACCTATCCCCAGCATTTAAAATCTTCCATAGCATTCATCAGCAACGTTATTTCCGGCATAGGGCTTTTGGGCTGCTTATTATTCTAGACTTTCTAGAGCAACTAACCTCCACCAAGATACGAGATACTGCGCCAGAGCGTCATTGGTAAGTTCCCATAGCAAGTGAAAATATGTGATCTCTGCCTACACCAATGGGAGAGAGGCGTGACTTTACGTATGTTATAGTGCACGGCATCTAACTTGGCAAGATTTTGGAGTAGTGTGGGCCCCACTACTCCAAACCTTGCCAAGTTAGATGCCGTACACTATCCTTGTTTGTGGCATAAAGCGTCGCATAGAAAACAAGTATAATGTACGGCATCTAGCTTGGCAAGGTTTTGGAGTAGTGAGGCCCACACTACTCCAAAATCTTGCCAAGTTAGATGCCGTACACTATATAACTTAGGGGATTTCCAAGACATTTTCTACCCAATGACTTTATAATTGTTCTAATTTACGATATCACAATACCGCTATTTTTACAACGTTATCGGAAAACCACTTGAAACCGGTTACTTAATATCATAATATTGACTTGATACGGAGCGTTATGTACTCAGAATTTAAGACCCAATTATAGGATAAATTGTATTCTCATTAGCCTGGAAACTGGTTCAAGCATTTTGTTTACAGGGGGAATATTATTTCGCCAGTCAAAATCATCATTATAGCGAAATTTTAACATTCTTGTCTCTCTCTGTATATCTTACTGTGTTCGACTTGACTAATCTCTGGAACGACTGGCTTATTGTGTATTGCGCATTGACTACAAAATTACAGTAAAAACATAGCAAATATTTACCGGCTGCCTGCCAGAAAATATTTACCGGTTAACCTACAGAACCATAAAAATCTAATAGGAATATCGATATCTGTAAACTTTTTTATGTTAGACACGTCAACATGACTCTACCTCGCCTGATGGTTAGCTAAAGGTAAAGTCTCAAGAACGGGGGTCACCACTACATACACCGATAGTGCTGCAGTCGCGGCCCTCAGTTTGACAGCCTCATCAAATGCTTTTTCACGCCCCGCTTAAAGGCCCAGGGACTTTAGGAGAAAGGAAACACATGCGCTGGTAAAGAATACCAAGTCTTTAAGGTACTTCAGTAAATAAACAATAGAGATTGCCGTTTCATTTTGTCTGCATGCAATCGAAATGGCGATGATTTCGAACATAGATTAAGTCAAAATACAAGTAATCTATACCTATAGGTACTAATATTATAAAGAAGTAAAGTTTGTGTGTTTGTATATTTGTAAATTGTAAGGGGTAATCTCTGGATCTACTGTACCAATTTTAAAAATTCTTTCTCCAATAGAAAGCCACTTTATCCGTGAATGTCATAGGCTGAATATTATCACGCTACTGCCCAAGGGAGCGGAGCAATAATAATAAATGTGAACAATTCCGGTAGATTCCAGTACATTTTAGGAAACCTGATAACTTATGAGCATAATAATTATGTGAGTTAAAAAGGGTGCATCGGGGTTCGAAATACGCCCGGACGAAGCCGGGGTGGGTCAACTAGTCGTGAATAAAGATGATTAAAATGTTACAAAGTAGGCAGAAATCACGAAAGTCAATCTAGCCGATGTAGTCCAACTAATATGATAGTCTTGAAGGACATAGACAAGTGGTCTTAACTTGTTTTAATTTCAATAAACTGCTGTTTGTTTGTTCAATCTGTTCGGCGATTCGATAAATAGAAGGTATTATAAACATATCTATTAAAAGGAATAAATACACTCATGCATAATATCCCCAAAGCAGTGGGCAGAAAGCGATACGGCCACATTCGGACCCACGCGATATGGTGCATCGAGGTATGAGCCTCCTGTCATAAAGAGGTAGACACCAGGTGCGATTGAGCTCCTACTATCTTGTAGCTGTATTAGTATATTTTGTATTATCCCGCTAGACCCTGAAAATCCCAAAGTCAGCGTCGACTTTCCCGGGAAGATAAGCATCTACATTGTATGTTTTTACTTTTAAAGGAGTGGTAATGTGTTCTCATTTCCGATTCAACATATATCAAAACTAAAAATTTTGAAGTACTTAGCATGCGAACTTTTTCTATAAATTTAAATTGGGAAAAGTTACATCCAGGACGGGGTTTGAACCTGAGACCCTTTCTAGAGGGATAACTCTGTCTGTGAGCTACAAACTTCACCCTGTATGAACTCATTCCTTTATTCAAACACAATCAATTCAGCTCTGCTATAATGACGCTACTAGTAATGTCTAAAAATACATATCTTATAAAATACCAAACCTATATAAAATCCTGAAAATACTCCACAATCACATGATAATATTCATGGCCAGAACGAGGGATTTATTACACAACCTGACATGTCTATAAAACTCGTGCGCTTCAAAAATACATTTACGGTTTTATCCATCACAAACTGGAATTGAAAAAGACATGACGCATGCGGCCTTGTGTAATTCCTACTTTGTCTAAGTCATCGACCGTCTGATAACCTCCAACTCTACTATAAGTGACAGCCTAGTAACTAAACTATAAAATGTATGTGCCTACGTAGGCCATTTTATCCTCATACATAGAGCTACAAAAGAAGCAAACACTTGAGGCAGGGGCAACTTAAGAATTGCCGCTTTTTTATTCCACAAACAATGTGTGCTTAGCTAAAAGACTTCTTCGTGGTGGGTCTCCTCTAAAGATTCACATGGAGGACACGACGGTATGTAGAGTCCGAAATGAGCTGTCCGACTGGGGAAGTATCTCCGCCCTACAAAAGACCGCGGCCATAATAACCAACGTGTTGTGTTCCCGGCGGTAAGTAGAGAAGTCCGAGCTCATTGTACCCCTCCTCCTCCCCGCCCCTTCCTAGCCTCCCCACCCTTTCCTACCCCTGCCCTTTCCCCTCAGGGTCGGCAGCGCGTGGATAATGCCCTTGGTGTTGCACACGTCCATAGGCCACGGTGACCGCCTCTCATCAGTTGGGCCGTGTGCTTGTCTGCCACCTAAGTGGTATAAAAAAAAAATCCTTCTGCTCCCTATTCGAGGCTATACCTAGCCATTTTCAACCCACCTACACAACATAAAATGAAATGCCATTTAGACCTAAAAATATTTGAATTATTAATTAGACAAGGGAAATCCATTTCCACACCCTCGTTTTCAGGGTTTCCGAGAAAAAGACAAACCGAGGGGATTTCCCCTTCATTATTATTGTAAAGTGTATCGTCGCCATATAAAGCCTACTCCTTTGATTGCCTAAAAATATATTATGTAGATAGCATTTTGTTTGCTTCGAAGTTATCCCAGATTAGTGATTAGTAGTTTTGCGACAGTAATCCCACGCAGTGATAGACTTGTCTATTCTTAACTGACACAGTAAACAGGTCTAGGCATAGCGCCAAAAGATCATAAATGGTACAAGCATTGCTTACCACAAGGGATAATTACAGCTCGAGAATATTTTACTTCTTACGAGCATGCAGTTACAATTTGAGTGTGTGCCAGTCTTTGACAAATAATTTAGTGCAATATATTATGCAGGCTCGACCTATTCAATTCTCCGAACTCCAATCCCTCACTGAATATTGAATTTAAGTAGCAGTACAACTACCAATCAAATTCTATAGATTCAGCGGCGCCGGTAGTCCCTAATTGTCACATGACATGACAATCACTTTCGCCAATTTCAATCTTTCCACTTTTCCTTTCCTATCGATAGCCATGGGGTCTACACAAAGTCACATTCCACATATTGTCAGGGCCGATATGTATGGAAGTGACTTTTACAGGTAACCTAAACCCAGGTAAAATACTGTTTACTGTAGACAAAATGTCACTTTGTCTACAGTTCCATGTCTCTGGTTTCTATCATATTAACATTATTTCTGTTTTACTTAGAAATATTATTGCTTCTATATGCTCATAAAACTCAAATATGTATAACATAAGTACAACTCGTGATAATTCAATACTGACATTAGGCATTAAACTTCGCAACTATAAAGTCTCATCTGTTCAGTGTCTAGTCTAGGGTGTGTCAAAACTGTCATAATTCAATACCGAAGACGTAAGGCATTAAACTTCGCAACTTAAATGTCTCATCTGTTCAGTGTGTAGTGCTTGTGTCAAAACTTAGCGTGTATTCGGCGTCTAAACCATCTCATTGTTCTATATATCGGTCACGGCACGTTTTCTTTTCTCATAGTGCACTAGGTATAATATATATTCGGGCATTGTTTCTTTATGCGACGTTATGCCATTTCACAAAAGCGTGACAGGTATTATTACAGATTTGGCACATTACATAATTGATATTTGGAAGATTGACTTTACCAATTATATTTAAGCATGTGTGAACAGTTATGCCTCATTGGTGCAGTGATAGGGAGTGCATGAGTATAGTTAGCGGAGACACATAATAGCTGTATGTAGTCGTTATTGTCTTAACTGGGAATCAAACCTGAGACTTGACATAGAAGACGATCTGTAGGAAGATGTCTGCCTTGATTCAGTAGTAGTATACCTATAGGTAATTAAGAAATGAAAGTTTAACAAAGTGTTTTGATGTTCGTTACTCAATCAAGTTCAAACGGCTGAACGGATCAGGCTGAAATTTGTTACAGGAATAGATATACATCTAGGCTACTTTTTATCCTTGAAATAGGTACCTAGTGTACCTACACTAAGTTGCGGGAACAGACTCAGGGTAAAAAAAAACCATGAAAGTAGAAGCCAAACAACGACGGATAGAAAACCCCCGTTTTTTCGTGGTCCTACTAATTTGTCCTAGTAGGACCACGAGGGAGACCTACTTCTGTTCGAACTCTGACAGGACTCTGTCGTATCGCGAGACATTTCCTATTGAACTTACATCCCATTGCAAACCCCCCCCCCCCCTCTCCCTCCCCAACTTGTAAACTACACGGTGCAAAATGTTGGTGCACAGAATCTGTGTCGAGTTGTGGCGTTATCGCGACGCGCGTACACAAACAGCACGTTTTGTTTATCGACATAGATTACAGCCGCAGATTTAGGTTGTGATAACGCGTTACATGGTAACAGTTCCGCCGTGGGTTCAACTTTGTACGAACTACTAGTTTCCGCCCGCGGATTCGCCCGCGTGGAGGTTGGTATCGCCACCAAGTTTACTTATAGTGTGAAGCTAGCTTCTAACATGGTTTTAACTAACAACATTCAAAATATGAGTCGTTAGATTACACATTGTTACAGAATGCGTTGAAGAAATAAGGGTTCACTGTTCGTTCCCCGTAGGCGATAGGGTGATGATATGTAGCCTATTTGTTGACCCGACTTCTTAGTAATATTCATGCCAAATTTGAAGTAAATCCATGCAGTATATATATGTATGTATTATGTACATGCAGTGTATATAGTTTATATGTATACATTACTAAATGTTCAATCAATAAATAAGCTCTACTGGAACTGGTCCATTATTACGGATTGATATCGTGCTGATGGACCGGGCAGTCAGGGGTGTTTCTCGTGGACATCACCATCCCCATCATTCAAGATTGCGAATAACCCTAAAATGATGACGATATGACATGAGGGCATATATTATGTAACCCACGTTTGAACTTTTAATTTATAATATTTTGCTTATTTTACAGGCCATGTGTTAATCGCAATAAACTAGAATTTCATTCCCGCCAGTGTGGGTACGATGCATCTCAGACCGGTAGAATGTTTGACCACGAGCTTTGCGCATATGCCGCGCCGGCCCCGCACTTGCGGAACGTGCGCCCACGCACCTCTGTGTGCATACAATGAAGAAGGAAGGAAATAGTTACCCTTTTGTGGTAGTTGACTAAATATGGGAATGGCGGTCGGGGACGTTCTGGAATATTATATTGGTCTCCATAGCTGTAATGTAACTTGATAATAAGATTATAAGGAAAAAAATACTTTCAGAGAAATTTTATGACATATCGAAATTAATGACATTGGTCATGGGGGGATATGCCAGCTGCCATGGAAAAATTTTAGAACCCCTATTTCAGTTGATCGAGCAGGTATATCTACAACCTTGCAAGTTTGAGCCTCAAGATTTTAGTGGGGTTCCGTACACCCTCAGATAGGTAACATAGTCAATTGGTTAGTTATTCCTGTTTCGTCCCACATTTCCAATTTTTTTATACCAATTGAGTGGCAGACAGGCACACGACCCACCTATAGGAAGTGGTCACCGTGGCCTATGGACGTGTGCAACACCACGGGCGTCACACTCGCGCTGCCGACCCTGTAAAAAACCTAACGCCCTACTTGAACAACCCCATATTGTAGTCGTTTCTTCTCTTGTTTCATCTCGAAACTAATTTAATTCACAATAATATAATATAATATGTCTTAAAGACTAATATTACGCTCCAAAACGAACACATTGATAAAATAAACCCTAGTCCATTCAAATGGGACCTAAGCCAGCGTTATCTAAAGTACCTCTAACCCTCTAAGCTATAACACATGATGGTCGGGTTGAAATACATTGAACCCTTTATAATGTGAGTTCTGGGACAACGGACAATGTCGGAAGGTGGCACGCGGTACTATGTACGGAATATCACGTTTCGTAATAAAGAGAAAAGGAAAATATAAGGTTTGAGGGATTGGGAAGTATTCTAGCTTTTGCCCATAACTAAGCGCGCGTGAAATTCTGATCCCATACATGCTTCCCATGAGAACCTTTTCCAGAGATAAAAGTAGACTATCTTTGTACCTTTGAGAACTTGAGTCAAGATGCGAAAGAAAAGCTTTTTACAATTGACAACACTGAAGCTCGGCCATAGATAATATAAACCAAAAATAAAAGAAAATTGATTGATAAATAGATAGAAGAACATAAAGGTGCCGTTTTTTGCCATTTGGCTACGGAACCCTAATAAGGTTCCCGAAATTTTCACTTCGCCTGGAGGGGGATAAAATCGTAAAAAATCCTTTAACCCTATTGCAGTTCCATCTACCAACGCGTGTAAAACATATTAATTTTTAATTGTAGGTAGGTACATGTTTTTGAATGACATAAATATTATTTCACAAATAACCATAATTTTCTTAGCGATGGCCACGGTTACGTCCAAAGTTGACACTCTGGTGTGTTGGCAATTCCGGGAGCGCCTGCCTCCTTGTTTATTATTCGTTATTTAACCAAAACATTGTTTATCTAACAGAGCATCCAAAACTACCAAACCGGACGCCAAACCGATATCCCCACGGTACCCGCTATAATATAAACATTGTTGATATGATAACAATGACGCCTCAAACTTGACATGTTATCAAAGTGCTTATCGCCAACTAAGGGCCGGCGCTCACTGCCGACACGGCATGGCATGGCAGGGAGTGCCGCGGCATGCTACGGCAAAGCCCAACTACTCTAGCATCAGTTTTGCTCTTCGTAGATTCGAAGTTTGTTTCTGTCGTTATGGTTGACTGGGATTTAGTATTAATAGCACTTCAAGTATAGTAACAATCATAATTCACTTCTTGAATGATTGAACGGAATGCGGCACCTCGCTTCATACCGAGGCATCGTGGTGACGAAATAAAGTAAAATGAATTCTAAATTCACTGAAACATACATACATACATACAAATCACGCCTTTTTCCCATTGGGGTAGGCAGAGTCAACATCTTTCCACTTGCTACGATCTTGGCATACTCCTTTCGCTTCTTCAACTTTCATAATTGTTTTCATGCATTCATTTTCATGATTCAAAATAACTTGGTAATAAAATCCTTTGCCATGCCATGCCGTGCTGTGCCGGCAGTGAGCGCCGGCCCTAAGTTACCTATCGCACTCATACACGAGTACAATAAAATTGGCGTAGGTTATAAAACCAAGGCGAGACGAAATCTATGAACAATAGTCAATAGATATACAAATATGTGTTTATATTAGTATTGTATCAGAATATGAATGGATACTATAAAACTAACGTTTGCTGTCACTATCTTTGGTAGTAACACATTGAAATGAATTCAATTAAATATGCTAAATGTTAAAAATCATTGGGAATGCCAATGATTTTTGATCGGAAAAAGTCAACATCCAGAACGGGACGGGAAAGAACGGGTCCAAGTAGCTCAGTTGATCAGAGCATTCCCCCTGTAAGGGACTGGTCGCAGGTTCAAAACCCGTCCTGGATGTTCAATTTTTCCGATAAAAAAAAAAAAAAACAAAAAAAAAACTAAGGATTTTTTTAAACTACGGGCATTCTAAGTGCGTCCCTTGGGAGCGGTGAACACTACCTACTTTTTGAACTTCACCTCAGTGCACCATCTGCTGACGGTGAAGGAAAACATCGTGAGGGAACCCACATGTCCTAGAAGAAATTCTAAGGACATGTCCGATCCACCAACCCGCATTAGGCCAGCGTGTGTGGATTAAGGCCTATACCCTCTCAGCTCTCTCGTTAGAGGAGAGGAGACCCGTGCCCAGCAGTGGGACATAAATGGGTTGATATATTATTATAAGAACCATTCGACCAGGCTCGTCAGAATTGAGTCTAGTACCTACAGATCTAAAGGAGCTGACTCGTTTCCTGAGACAGTTGAGATATAAAAATGTAATCATAAGAAAAGCTTACGGTGAACACATGCCGATGCAATTTATTCTGATAACATAAAGAAACTGTTCCAGTGTAATGCTATAAAATATTTTAGACATAGCATAAGTGTATTGGTCTCTACTAAAGTCCTACACCACACCTTTAATTCGGCACACTTACTAGTCTTGCCAAGCTCTATAACTTGAGAATGTCTCAATCTGGACAAGTTTTTTTTATGTCCTCGCCTAATGGTAAGCTAAAGGCAAAGTCTCTGGAATGGGAGTCACCATTGTAAACACCGATAGTGCCACAATAGTGGCACTCAGCTTGACGGTCTCATCAATGCTTTTTCATGCTCCGCTTAAAGGACCCGGGACTGTATGAGTGAGGAAGGAAATACGTGAACTGGTAAAGAATTCCAGGTTTTGATGGTGCGGCAAAGAAAAGAGGCTACGAACCGCTTGGTTTTTAATGGAATTGTTTGCGGAATGAGGGTGATATCTAAGCCTTGCACGTGTTGTTCTGTATAGGAAAGGAGGATATAAAATAGAAATCTTCAAAAAGCACTAGAAAATTGGTAACCCTAGTGACGCTGAGCATAAACAGCTAGTTAATAAAATATGAAGGAAAAGCTTTAATAAATGAGAAAGTGTGTGAGAGATGTGTGGATTGAATGTTTGTTATTCTTTCACACGAGAAACAATCTGGATGGAATTTGGAACTTAATTTCTTTTACTATGATTTTTTTATTTATCCCAATTAATCCACGCGGACGATGCTGCAACATTAGCTAATATAAATAGTCTAGAAGAGAGACATTAACTTTGCACATAACGCAAAGTTTTGCAATTGGCACGTTTGTCTTTATAGACCTACGATATTTTATTGAAAGTGTCATATGAAGTCAATAGGACAATAATTATGACTACGTTTAAAAAACCGACTTCACAAACTAATATTTTTTACTTTTTAGTGTACAGAAATAAAAAAGTACCTATTTATGAGGTTTATTATGTACAAAGGCATCAAAAACAGAATTTTTGCCGTAAATTTGATGATTTCCCCAAGATCCCAGCATCAGATCCTGATAACCTGGCTATGGGACCACCTCTGCAGAAGTAGACTCTTTCAATATCGCGTAACATACATACAAAAAAATAAAAATAGCGTACGAATTGAGAACCTCCTTCTTTTTTGAAGTCGGCTAAAAATAGTTAGTACTTTCCGCCTCTAACAAGAACCACCTATTAAAATCCCATTACTAACAATAATAATACTATCGATGCTATACAAACTATAAATTAGCGCTCCGCTGGGGCACCCGTACCCGACCATTATCTGAGTGACGTTCACTAGGTCGCCAAACCTGTATTAACGATAAATAACACAACAAAACGCATCAAACCAAAATCAACCTTACACGCATCATTTCAAATGTGGATATCGCTTGAATATGTAGGTGTTAACCTTCAAAAGTTATACGATGCCGCCGACGCGATTAGCAGCCATCAAAACAAATAGAATTTTAAAAGGTATAGAAATAAATACTGTGACATAACTCCGTGTTGAAGTCGCCGACACGAGTTTATATGAATAGACTATTTTTGTATTAATGTTTTTGTTATTGAGGTCTAGACGTCCCGGCAAACTTCGTTCCGCGTTAAAATCAAGTTTTATTGATTACTAGCTGACCCACCCCGGCTTCGCCCGTGGCGTATTTCGAACCCCGGTGAACCCTTTTTAACTCATATAATATGCTCATATATATATGCTCATCATTTATCAGTTTTCCTAAACTGTATGGGAATCTACCGGAATTGTTCACATTTATGATTATTGCTCCGCTCCCTTGGGCAGTAGCGTGATGATATTCAGCCTATGACATTCACGGATAATGTGGCTTTCTATTGGTGAAAGAATTTTTAAAATCAGTTCAGTAGATTCCGAAATTACTCCTTACAATTTAACAAATATACAAACACACAAACTTTACCTCTTTATAATATTATAGTATAGATTATAGATCATAGCAGCTGAATTAGTTCCAATAGCCGAAGGAGCCATCTTAAAGCCTTAAGAGGCTCAAGGTAAGTCGGGATGCGAGGAATTTGTCTTATTAGGCCACCTTATACCCCGGTATAAATGCGATGGTAACTGAATTGATAAGGATGCGACCTGTTCTCAAAGGTATCGAGTTCGAATCAGGCCAGCAGTACCAATGTGAATTTCACTTTGTGGAATTTGTGCTAATCACATGATTTACCATCTGCTGACGGTGAAGGAAAAACATCGTGAGGAACCCCACTTGTCTTAGAAGAAATTCTAAGGACATGTCCGATCCACCAACCCGCATTAGGCCAGCGTGTGTGGTTTAAGGTCTAATGGCGGAGACAAATATAAAAAAAAATCGTTCCAACCCTTCTTTGGAGTAGGAGAGCGGATACTGGACGCCAAAATGCCAGCTTTGGAGGCAACTGGATCCTTTTTTTTATACTGCGTAGGTGGCAGACAAGCACACGGCCCACCTGATGGGAAGCGGTCACCGTGCATTTCAATTTACATACGGTTCAATTCCAGTTTAAATATTACCATTCGTCAAACAATATGTATTTACATTCGTCGAACGATATTATGTACCTATATTTGCATATTGGTCTGGGTGTGTCTGCATAACGTGGTATTTTCTGAAGTTTAAGCAAATATCACACGTTTTATCAGATTATAAATAGTTATTCACTAATTGTCATTTTCGTAATTACTAGGTATTTCCCGACGTAAAAAAACAAACTCTTTTTTTATTGGGCTCGTCAACATGACTTCACCTCGTCTGATGGTAAGCTAAAGGTAAACTCTCGATTCTACCTGTAATAGTAACTCAGTTGTTGAACTTTTACTTATATCTGCCGGGCGGTTGGCTATAAAATGCATATAAACAACACAGGTAAAATTACATCAACAATGTAGCCACAATAGAATTTCAACCTCACCCTATCATTCGAATTTCACAAATTACAGGAAATAGTAGGTATAACCCCCCGACCATCTGCCAATTGCCCTCGTAACGAGAAATCCTGCCAATCAGAGGGCTAGTAGTACACACGGCAAAGAACTCACTTGTTTACCAATATGTTGTGTCATTGCGCAACCGATCGTTGGCACTGCAACGACGCACAAACGTGCCATTATAATACATACGGGCAGTAATTGCGTTAGCGCACGTTCGAAACAATATGTTCGTATTTCTTTTTGTCTACTATGTATAAATAACGGCGACCCGTAGTAGTTAATAAAAAGGTGCCCGTACGACCTTTTTTTTAGAACCCATTGGACCTCGGCATCGTCACCTTGTTTTTTTTTCCTTGCGGAAATCCCCACGTGTAAACCCCCCCCTCCCCCTCCCCAACGGAGAGCGGGGGCTGTTATGTCGGAATAGAACCGACTAAAACCAGTGTCTCGTCACATCGGCCTGCGTGCTCGGGGAATCTGGTGCGCCCAAGAAAGGCATCGTCTACCTGAAGTGTTTATCGCGGGATATGAGCGATTTCAATATCAGAGGAGGAATGAGCAAGGTAAAGGGAGGAAATATTTCAACTTCTTTACCCAAGCGTCAATCCCGGGTGCATCCCAAGCGTGCACTTAGGACGTCGAGGTCCGCTATACTCTATATCTCCTTTTTTTAATATAGCTTTGACAGGAAGACTGGCGTCTGACCACCCAATCCTGAGAGGCATGTCAGCATTAGAGCTTCGTCCGTTAATCGGCAAGTGTAAGTAATCGGCTGGCACGAAGGTTGGCTTGGGTCCTGAACATGGGGTTCCATACACCCCCAGTCCAGCAATCTAACACTACGAATTTACTTCCATATTCAGTCAGGGAGATTGAGCTGAGAAAGGCGTAGCTCTTTCATCGTAGGTAAACAGGTAAAGGATAAGATACCTTTAAAATGGAAATTAAAGATTAAACAATAAACAAACAATTATCGAACAACAACGGATCAAGACAGCGACGTACACGCACACAATTACCAGCCGTGTGTTGCCCATGCGCAGACGCACAAACAAACACTTCGTCATGCCAGTTGTAAACACACTCGCACAAGGATACAACACAACATGTAACTCGATTGGCTAGTCACGAGAGGTACCGCTCTTAGAGAATCCTAGTACGTAAATAAAAGCACTTCACGGTACTCGACTGATGGTATTGGCAGTCTAGGGTTATGACCAAAGTCGAGGTTTTGGAAATTTCTTCCAGCAGACCTGCGAAAGGAGTTTGAAATTTGGTAAAATTTCTGATAAATTTGTTGCGACGTATAAATACGTTGACAATGATGATAAATTTGGTAACATTGGTCAAATTATCAAGAAAATATCTTAAAAAAACTAGAACCGTTGCAAACTTTTGACACACCCTTAACTAGCTCATAATATATGACAATGCTGCTAATTCTGTTGTTGCATCTCTAAACTTAAAATTCTCTAGAATTTTCTAATTGCATCTGTTTCTTTCATTATCAGATAGAAAAGGACAGATGATTTTATTTAAGTTAAGACCTGTAAAATTAAGACTTAAGTTTAGTGATGTAACAACAGAATTAGCAGCAAACGCTCGTTGGAGTTTACACCTTCGAATTGTTGATGGAAATTTTTTATCTAATTAAACACTTTTTCATCATCAACTCGCTTGATGATGAAAACTGCAATTTTCAATAAGAGAAAGTAGTGGACAACGAAATATTAGTTCAAATTTTAATCCTGTTATGTTTTTTTTTCTTACAAAATTAACCCTTTTTAAATTCCTATCTCCTAAATTCATCTGACGTTTATCATAACAAATATTGTTATGTTTACCTACCTTTTCCCATCACTGTTTAACATTGACACGGTTCCTCGGCATAATCCATCTGTATAACGACCCACTTCTAAGCATTATCAGCTCATAACAGGGTTGTCACATAACTTACAAAACATAATTATAAAATATTACTCGTGAAATTCGCGTGCAGTCCGAATTCTTGTTGCCTCATCAATTATGATCTCCTCCCACAAGTTCTGGAACAGGCCTCTTAATAAAATGGTATTTACTGCGTTCATAAGCTGTGGGGATCACTTATTATCATTCAAGTAGTTTAAATTCTTCACGTTTTATACCATTAAGTTGGCAACCTTAATGGTAGGAAACGTGAAGAATTTTTATATTAAAAAAAATGATCGGAGGCATTTCTTTCAGAGGCGAAAGAAGAATATAAAATGTTGTATGCTAGTCAAAGCTCGTAGTGTGAATGCTATAAAATATTTAATACTTAATAGTAATTTTAGTTGTAGCAACCCTAACAAACAACATAGCGTGTGCTAACATTAGCTAGCTGACAAAACTTGGGTGCGTGTGTGCCCTAGTTCGAACAAAGTACTAATGTATACTACCTATTATACCCGAGTAGTTTTCCATTATAAATTAGTCAACGGCTAGTAAATGTCCTATAACGACTCGTACAGGGTTATTAAAATATTTAATACCTGATTCAAAGTCGAAACATATACCTATTAACAAATGTTATTTAAAAATATGAACACACATAGTATGAATATTAAATTAATAATATTTTAACGATCGTTAGTAAGTGAATCTGATTTAATTACCTATAAATTAGTCAACGGGTAGTAAATGTCCTATAACGACTCGTACAGGGAGTCAACGGCTAGGAAATGTCCTATAACGACTTGTAAAAATAGGTATTTAATACCTAACACATAGGGGAAAAAACTCGTTACAGACTATGGGAAAATGATTAGAAATCCCATTCATATTGTGATATGGTTTTTAATGAATCCGTAATAGCTAATCAATGTTTTTGTAACCTTTTAGATAAACTATTATTACACACATTGATTCAACTTCTAATCACAATACAATAGTATGTTTGCACATGCGTCCTTATTCTATTAACCGAACGTGATTCGGTAAAAGCCGGTTTAGTATTCTTTATAAACAGAATTTTATTTGTGTGCGGCCATTTATTACGTAATCTGACATTAGTTTGTTAGTAAACAAGTATTATTGTGGCTGGTTCAGAATTCAGATATTGTTTTACTAAACTACTTACGTACAGTAAGTAAGAGTTCAATGAGAGAAAAGTTGGAGATTTCAATTTAAACGCAATATAGCTAAAACTGTTACGTATGAGTCTACGTTTAGTAATAAAAGAGACTTGAGTCTAAATGTCTCGACTTTCATTTTGACTGCACCCCGCCTGATGGTAAGCTGAGATGCAGTCCTAAAAGTTAGTCACTATTCCCAACGGATGCCCCTAGAATGGTGATCTCTACCCAGACGGCCTTGACAGATGCTTTTACGGCAGATGCAGATGCTTAAACGGGAATATGCGGAACTATTCTCGACTTCAACTAAAGCCCTCTCTATCCCAAACAATCTGAGGCCGACAATTCATCCAATAGTGAAGGGTTCAGAGCAATTCTAACCAATTGAACAACTCGCTTCCGGTCCAACTATTCACTTCTTCATGAAGCAAATAAAAAACAGTAGTGGTCTACGACCAGTGATGGATATTTGCCGGAATGATGTGGACATTAATCGGACATTCTGTCATCTGTCAGGGCACAAACCCATCTGATAAGATGGGTGGGTCCTGTCATTTTGGGTGAAAAAAATAAACGCTCGATTAATGCCCAAAATGCCAGGTCATAACTGGCTATGACTATACAAATTCAACGAAAGAAATATCAAGCTTTTCCCCAACTGTACCCCTTCTCCTCCCATCCCTTCCTAGCCTCCCCGCCCCTTCCCACCCCTCCCCACTTCCCTTCAGGCAGGCAGCGCGTGTGTGACACCCTTAGTGTTGCACACGTTCATAGGCCACGGTGACCGCTTCCCATCAGGTGGGCCGTGTGCTTGTCTGCCACCTAAGTAGAATAAAAAAAAGCTCTTCACATCCTCTTTAAATAGCAATATGGTCAGGTTGTTCAGTAGGATATATTTTTTTTAATATTCAGTCCTTACCCCGCTGGATGGTAAGAAGCTAGGGTAAAGTTCAGAGGGTACGGGCCGCCATTCTAGACACCATTCGACCCAAAACGGCGTCCCTACCTTGACGGCCTAGACAGATGCCTTCTCACACTTAAAGAACCCGGGATTGTAGGAACAAGGAAACATGTGTGAGGGTAGAGTATTCCAGGTCTTAGCCGCGCGAAAAAGAAAGAAAACACCGAATCGCTTAGTTTGAGACCGTATTGTCTCAAATGTATGCGGGTGGCACCGCAGTCCAGCAGGTTCTGTTGCTAGCGTCTGCTTTCCATCAAATACGAGTACCTAGTTGAGTTTTTTTTATACTACGTAGGTGGCAGACAAGCACACGGCCCACCTGATGGGAAGCGGTCACCGTGGCCTATGAACGTGTGCAACACTAAGGGTGTCACAGGGGTACAGTGAGCTCTGGCTACCCTAATTACCGGCGGGAACACAACATGATGGTTATTATGGCCGCGGTGTTCTGTAGAGCGGAGATACTACCCCAGTCGGACAGCTCATTTCGGACGGGAGATACTGTCGTGTCCTACCTTCTTGAGCTTGTTTGCTACCTCAACAGTATCAATAAGTGACATATATCACGGAAGTAAAAAGCTTGCAAAGAAGCAAGCGGCGGAGTCACAAGACAGTTAAGTGCACTTTCACTTTCGCTACACCTGCCACCATTGTGTCATAACTCCGTTTTCCTGTTCCACTTTCAGCTGAACTAAGCGTCTACTCCCACCTGTTCTGTTGAGTTGTTCTGTTGGCAGAACTAGTGGGAATTTTTTTCCCATTAGACGCACTTTAGTGCCACATTCTTAAGAGAAGAGCATGCTCTATTTATATTTTTGTTCCAAAGTTTGCTGATGATATTGGAATTGGATTTAGAATATTTTTTTATCGGTCACGTCAATATGATTTCACCTCGCTTGATGGTAAGCTAAAGGTAACGTCTCAGGAAGGGGAAGGGTGCTATAATGGTGGCCCTTAACTTGACGGCCTCATCAAATGCTTTTTCACGACCCACTTAAAGAACCTAGGACTGTAGGAGGAAGGAAACACGTAAGCTGGTAAAGAATTCCAGGTCTTTATGGTCAATATCAATATACGGGCCTGCGCCGCACGCATAAGGTGCTGTTGGAATAGATTTCGTCAGATTGAATAACGGCGAATATTCGACGTTATGTTACAAGTGAATGCTGAAGTCTATCGCACCATTACATGGGTAAGTACACAATATCTGATTTAATCAAGTTATATGATACCACCTCCAAATTAAGACCTAACGCCATGTGTTACGCAGTACGCAAGGCCGCCGATAAACGCATGCGACATAAATATCACTGCAATATATGGAAACGGTGCGTAAACAACATTTGTAAGTACTGAGATTCATTTCTAGATTACTATGTGCCCCATATAGCGATGGTAGCTGAATGGATAAGGACGCGGCCTCTACTCAGAGGTATCGAGTTCGAATCCGGCCGGACAGTACCAATATGAATTTCACTTTGTGGAGTGTATACTTGTATAGGTATGTGCTAATCACGTCATGATTTACCATCTGCTGACGGTGAAGGAAAAACATCGTGGGGAAACCCACATGTCCTAGAAGAAATTCTAAGGACATGTCCGATCCACTAACCCGCAATAAGCCAGCGTGTGTGGATAAAGGCCTAAACCCTCTCAGCTCTCTCGTTACAGGAGAGGAGACCCGAGCCCAGCAGTAGGTATTATAAGAAGGGAATGCTTCAGGGAGCACGTTAAGCCGTTGGTATACGAACATCTATGGCAGTCATTATGGATTGTGAATCTTTCAAAGTCCGACAAATGGTCTACCTTCAATATCGTCAATGGGGTGTGGAGGTCAGCTGATGGCAGTCGATTCACGGCAAATATCGAAGTTTAGCCACATAGCAGTCGGACTGAAAAAGCCAATCCCAACTGAGTTGGAAAAACACTCTGAATATTATGCTAATGACCATAAATTGTAAGACTGCCCATTCAAAAAAAATTAAAGCAATTAGCATGCGAACTATTCCTAATGATTTGTGATCGGAAAAGTGAACAACCAGGATGTAACTTGAACCCGCGACAAGAATGCTCTGACCAACTGAGCTACCTGGACCCGTTCTAGATGTTCAAATTCGATATATTCTATTCAAAAAGATTTAAAGCAATTAGCATGCTACTATTCCTAATGATTTGTGATCGGAAAAAGTGAACAACCAGGATGTGACTTGAACCCGCGACAAGAATGCTCTGACCAACTGAGCTACCTGGACCCGTTCTAGATGTTCGAATTTTTCCGATATATTCTACGGCTTAGGGCGCCGCCGGTGGGTAACTAGGCCTGGGATGTTCACTTTTTCCCATCAAAAATCACTATGTCCATTGCCGTCAGCCGGTTAGAAAAGCCCCATAATTTAATCGCTTCTTACATCTATCTTCTTCTTCAACCTACATTAATCCCAGTCGCATCCAAAGCTTTCACCTCGGAGTCTGGGTTCCGCTTTACCAGTCTTAACTGCTGATTTGGCTGGACCTCGATATTTTCCGTGAAGCGACTGCCATCAGACCTTCACAACCCAATGGTGACATAAGCTTCTTACATCTATATCCTTGTATAAATATAAACCTTGAAGTAACAATTCACAGAAGCCGACACTTCTGCATAGCGACAATACAACTTTCTTATATCGTGATTCAGCGACAATGACGTCATACGTTGAACGGTACGAGCATCGATCAAGTTAATATGCTAACAGCTTAGTCACCGTTTCACCAAATTCCTCAATAGACAAAACCGATGTGAACCGTTTTGATAACATGATTAGATGTGGGCCACGTGTGGTTCCTGGTGATATGAAAGAGGATGACCAAGCCACCCTATGTCTTCACGTGGTCGTATAATGCAACTAGGAGTTCCCCATCTGATAGCAAACATGCACACATGTAACTGCCAAGTGTTTCACTAATTTTCAGTCCCCAAGAATTTCGCAGTATCTACTAAAGGAAATATGTGTTCCAGGATCGTAAATAAATAAGTGTAGAAGAATATAGCGTCTGTTAACATAATGGGAAAGAGGGCAATGTTTAAACATAGCAGGACTATGTCTCCTGCTGTGGTAATGTTGACTTAACGCCATAAAGACGACATTGGTGCCAATAATCTTACTAACAGGGTTGCTGAAATCGTTCGAAGTTTACGAAGGAAAGGAGACCCCGGGCTCAACAGCAGTAGCATGAAACGTAACCAGGATAAACGCTTAGATGATGATGATAATTTTTGAGCCTATCGTGCAAAACATATTATTTGTTAGAATAACCGATAGTGGCAGTCTGTTGGCTCTGCTTACCCCGGAGGGGAAAAGGCGTGAGCGTATGTATATATGATAATGTTGCCAGGTAAGCCTTTATTATTATACTGTAGTATCAGGTCACCAATAATTGAATAACAATTTGCTTATTTTACCTTGTTTCGCAAACTTATTATACCTAAGTCTTATACAAAATTATTTATCCTGTAACTGCAAAATGGGTCAAAAGCATGTTGGATTTGCATATAAATAAATGGTTCCATATCAACATCTATCCATACATTACATATACCTTTTTTTTATATAGGACACGTCAAAATGACTTTACCTCGCCTGATGGTAAGCTAAAGGCAAAGTCTCAGGACTAGGAGGAGAAGAAATAATAGACCCTCAGAGTAATGAAAGTCTCAGATGCAACTGGCAACCGTACTAAGCTGATGGAAATAATACCAATTTTTGTTGAAGTAGTCAGGTTTGTTTAACAATAAAGGTATTTGAAAAAAAAAAAAACTTTGTTTCAACATAAAATACAGGCCTGTTGGCAACACTGATTCAGCTGGCCTGTAGCAATGTTTACAAATGAAATGAGAGTTTGTTGTAGTTCCATTACTCTCCAACCAACTGATAACAATGTTTTACATTTGCAACATTTTTTATTAATTGAAAGTTTATGACTTCTATTGACGGTAAGGAAGGTAAACCATACTTAAGTATATTCAAGTATGCTTGAGATGCTGATATGGCAGAGAAAGACATGGTGGTTAATTTTTATCCAAACAACTCTAATCCACTGGGCATAAATACCTACATAGTTTTTCCCATTGGGGGTAGGCAGAGATATCTTTCCACATTATGCCTTTCACTTTTACTTTCACAATTGTTTTCACACATACACACAGGTTGTGGGCACTCTTGACCGGTCCTCTAAAATATACTTGATCTGATTATCTTATACAGTCACCCTTTAACGGGATGCTCATTTACACTCACCTCATATATCTGTTTCATCACTACATGTCTGAATCATCTAGGCATCCCTTTCTCTATCTTGGTCACTACATCTTCAATCTACAAAGATTCCTGTTAGATCATTTCTGTAGCAATTAGCAACAAGAATCATATTACATAATATATGTTCATAATTTTATTGTTTCATTAATGTATGTTTCATGTTCATCAATAATTAATTTCATTAGTGAATTACCTTATTAAATGTGCAACAAAATTTGCCCCGTATATAAATAATTTAGGTCGGACTTGGTTCCCTGTTTCCTCTTTATTTTCCTTATATATTTTAGCAAGTAGGTACACTTGAATGCAAAATATGCAATACTTTAAGGCCAGGTCAAAAGTACCCGCAACCGATGTATGTACCATGTATGAATACATTATGAAAGTTGAAGAAACGAGAGATGTATGCCAAGATAAAAAACACTGGATTCCAATAAAGAAATCCTTCCAACTGAACTGCACTCTCAAATTTACGCAATGAAAGGCATTAGTCTGTAAATGCCATGTTTTTCTGGGAGCAATTTGTCATCAACATTTCCTAAAATATCTATGTATCATGCTAGATCTGTGTCAAAACAGTTCAAGACGCCATGATTTTCTTATATATTAACATAGATTTCGGTTAAACCCGTTCTAACCGGTAAGACAATCGACAATATTGAAATTATTTATTTATTCAGAATATTTTGAAGTGTTCCGAATTCTAATCTAAGTATATTAGGTTTGGGTTTATTTTTCTTATACTTGATTAACACAAGCGTTTTCTTAAATTTACACATGATTAAAATCAATATAATATTCAAATGTGTTTATAAATAGCGGTGAATGAATGTCCTTGCAGACACTAGACAAATAGACTACATTACCTAATACATGCTTACATTATAAAAAAAATGTGTGACGGAGATCCATTTAAAATATTTTAACACCTGCTAGGCAATTGGATCTCTAAAGCATTTTCTTTCAAGGTATTTATTTTAAAACCTGCAAAGAATAGACAAAATATGTGGGTACCTCTTTGGTATATTTATTAGCTATAGATATCCAAAATAGAATTTTAAAAATGGTTTTCAGTCGCAATCTTTGCAATGATACTACCTGTTTTATTGCATTAATATTATAAGATTAACCAATTATTCAACATGTTTATTGAATTTCTCGAGTTTCCAATATTGTTCAAGAATAAAACAAACATTCAATATCTTGTTGGTTGTTATTAAAGCAACCATGTCAATCTAAAATCTTTTTTTAAATTGGACACTTCGACATGACTCCACCTCGAGAGAGAGAGAGGTAGATGTTTTCTTACTATTTTTTTCTTCTTTTCATTTCTCTTTTAAACCTATAAGGTCCAACAAGTATGTAATATCTACCAGAATTTTGCATCAAATACAAAAGCAAGCAGTAAGTTTATTTCATACACACTTACTGTTTTAATAATCAATCACTCATTCATTAATTCATATTATAAATGTGAAAGTAAGAATGCGTGTCCGGATGTATGTATGTTTGTTACTCTTTCACGCAAAAACGGCTGAATGGATCTGGCTGAAATTAGGTACAGAGACAGTATATAGTCTGGAATTAACATATAGGCTGCGTTTTATGCCAGGAACAGGTTCTCGTGGGTCACGGTAGCGGGAACAGAATGTCACGCAAGTGGAGCCACGGGCAACAGATAGTCATTCATAATTTCCCAATAACTGAATAAAATTTTAAGCATGCTAACTATTTCCAATTATTTTCTGATCGGAAAAAATGATCATCCAGGACTTGAACCTGTGACCAGTCCCTTACATTCCCCCTGTAAGGGACTGGTCATGGGTTCAAGTCCCGTCCTGGATGATCATTTTTTCCGATCAGAAAATCATTCCCAATAACTAATAAGAATTTCAATGAGAAGAAAAAAGTTAATTAAAGTTGCAAAAATTTCTTATTAGTTATGAATAGACAACAGAGCAATAGATATGTTTTCACTCAGCCATTCCAAGAATAGGTACTCAAGAAATAATGCAAAGTCATATCTCATCATTTGTACAATATTGCATCATGTAGTATACAAATGTATTGATGTATCTTATCATTTAATTACATCCAACTCAAAATAACTAGCAACAAATATGATAATTTGTTATCAACTATTCATTAAGCATCAATGATGATTGTAGAACTGCAAGACTGTTTTTGTTTACAACACTTGATAAGCCAAGTGTTTGTTTCAAAAAACATTGACAACATTAATTCCAATAATAGCCCCATGACCAAGTAGGTAAATACAGTTTGTGACTCACTATTATATTAAATTTGCACACCCAGGTGAAGTGCACAAGTGAACAAGGAAATATTAAGAAATGACAATCGGCTAGCAAGCAATTAGCCAGCCACTGAGTACTATGCTGTTACCATACAATATACCAGCAATCTCACACACAACCAAGCTGCCTAATTAGTCAAACATTGTTTCATAACTCCATGTCTAGGAGCCTGATTACCATACACCACATGTGTCAACAAACATTATGAGCACTACATTTTTTTTAAACAAAAATACAACAGGTGGGTTGAACATAAACAATTTGATTTGTTTACAAACAATAGCTGAAGTCGGCAGTAGGGGCGCCGGCGCTACTGTACGTGGGGCATGCGGGACTCACCTCTTAGGCAGCAGCATGGGCGCGGAGCCCTTCCGCTGGAACACGCCGTCCACCAGCACGCCATTTTTGCTGTTACACGTCAAGTAGAACTCCGGGTGGTCGTAGAACAGTTCCAAATGCCTTCGCGATATAAAACTCGAATGTCCCATATTAACGTCCACTTGTCCGCGGCTAGAGTTCCGGCCGATGATGACACGCTTCTGGCGGATGAGGTACTCAAAGTCACGGCCGTCGAGCCTCGCGATCGCGACCGGCGGAGGCTCCTGGGCCCACTGCACTTTGGAGGGCGACGGGGGCGCCGACTTCAGCGAGAGCAGCGCCCACGCGTCGCTCTCTGAGCTCCGCGTAAACTGAGTCTGGGCCATGGCAGGCACGCGCGGACCGATATCACCAACGCTGTCCACACGCGGGGCGCGAACGCTTTGCACGAGGGTACATCACAATACCGCCGCGAGAACCGCCACCGCCGCGTCTCGACCCGGATATCCGGAACCTACCGAACCCGTGCCTTTACAATTTGAGGTTACTGACGGGACGCACATGCGCAAAGTTTCTACTTGTGCGGTAAACAAGAATTATATAAACCACCACACCACCACGTGATAATAATGTATACATATACCTAGTCCGGAAGAGCGGATCGATACCATAAAGTACGTATTTGTCTTATATGAACAAAATATTAACGTTTTAGTTGTTACACAACTGAATTTTCGCAATTGGACCGAAATTAGACACTAAAGTAAACACGAGGCGAGAACAAAAATAACCAAAAACGTCAGTTCGGCATACGCAGTTTACAAGTTCGCCGCGCCATCTATGCAACATATCAACAAATTTGTAAATAAATTATTCCATTTCACGCACTAAAAATATTAAGTATGTACAAATTTAAAAAAAAAAAAAAAAGTTTAGGTGTCGAAGAATTCCTCCCCATCGATGTCGACTGGTAACGTACCCAAAAGGCTGGCGGCATTGCCACGTTGGATGGCAATGCCAATTCTCTGTTTTTTTTTTTCACGCACTTCTATGTTTACAAAGTTTCAAATTTTAAATATATTTCAACATACTAGTTTCATTTTAAACTTAAAAGAACAAAATATTCTTCTGGGTTGCATAATTTTGTTCAATGGTTTTCTTTTCATTGTTATTTACTTATGAAATGGACGTCAATTTATATATTTCACAAAATTGTACAAGTGAAACGGAATGACATAAATAGTGTAAACCAAGTAACGGACATCGATTAAAATAAATGCACATAAGCATTCTATCATATATAGGTATCATCTATTATATATAGGTATAATAATATTATCCGTATTCTTGTATAGAAGCTGCTTACTGCCTCCCTAGAAAGAATTAAAAAGTTTTTCCGGTGCAGATTGCTATAGCGAATTTTATGCCCCACTACAAAGTTCTAATAAGAATAGTCATTCTAATAAGAAATATTAACCCTTTGAAGACTTATAAGACCCAGTAGACCAGTGAGTCATCGTGTTGTACGCAATGTAAACATTGAGAAAAAAAGGGAAGTCAGCTCGCTAACACTAAAGGAAAAAAAACATAAAACGAGCTTGAGGCATGCGTGGCATGCTATGATGTGAATTCTACAGAAAAGTTAAGCTTGTGGTTAAGCTCAAAGTAAACCGAGGAGACGCAGTATGCGGTATGATGTGAATTTGATGTGCCAGCAGTGCCAGTACCTATACAGGCTGACGATACAAAGAATATCCTATAAGAATTTTCAAAAAAACTCGGATGGCATTAATACCAGTCGCTAACTATTCTATAATAATAATTTTCATAATAATTTTCAAAGTGTTAATAAGTCGATTAATGAATTTGCTTGTTTATGTTTGGCACTTAATGGCAACACTGAAAGAAAATATATGCTGACGTCATTCATAAAATTCTTTTAGTCTATGAACTTTGTTGACAAATTGATAAAATTATTATTTCGAGATTGTAATTTTTATTGGGTGTTTACCTAGCATGTCATGTAACGAAGTCAAAATTATTGAGTCAAACAATATAATATACGGCTCCACTTGAAATTAATGTTAATCACCGCTCAAACGCAGAAATAAAGGTAAGTGTGAGAAATAAAAAATCAAACCGCGAAATTCGAATAGGCCTTTACATTTCTATGACATTTTAATTTTATTTTTACATTTAAGCTAATTATATTTCACTATTTCACAGCTTATAACTTAAACTTTATGAATAATGGTGCTAAGTTTCAATCCAAAAATCATTGGTTAACTCCCATCTTTTACAAAATCATTTTGTACTTTTGTGAATATTAAGTAGCAAGGTAGCAATGTATCGTATTCGCAAAAAATTTAATGTAACCTGGTTTACTGTTTACTCATTTACTAATCCCTGTTTGTAAAACTTTGGGGGTAACATAAGTGTATGAAATTGACGTCAAAATTAGCAATATAAAAAGTCTAAATTTACATCAGTGTAAATAACACCTATATAACCTTTCTTAATAAGAGGCTATTTAAGACCATTCTTTAACATTTAATCTACCAGTGGCAAATAAGTCTCCGAGAACAGCAAATTTACACAAATTACCACCAGTTTAACTTCATTTTTAGTTGAATCTCTTTTCTACTGGCATCTATCTGGCCATAATGGCAAGAAAATTCCCCAAAATATCTTCTGTAGTTATAACCTGAAATATTTATAGTGCATGTGCAAATAACATCTAGCTAGATTTAGTATTTGGAACAGAGCCAAAACAAGAAGTTGTGTTGTTATCTTATTTTAATTCGAAATATGTTATGCTTGTGGAGATTTTGTCGCTAACACTATTATATATCTTCTCGTTTACATTAAAATGCATTAAGAAATATGAAGTCGGTTAAAAAGAAGAATATGAGGAGCTGGCGAACAAAACAGTATAACCACATTACTGGTCTAAATACTTTTTTTGTAAATCCAGTGATTTTAAACACGCTGAATATGAATCCCAACTCGTTTTCACATAGAACAGCCTAAAACTGCGTTAAAATTATAACCAAAGTTTAAGATTTCAATCACCCAACAGCATAAGTCATTCGGTTTGTCACCGTTCCTGTAAAATTTTCTTTTATGTAATCATGCCGTTTGCTGGAAGAAAACTCATCATTGAGATAAGCTTGTCTTGTACTTAAATATCATTTTATTTATCTACCTACCACAAAATTTTATGTGTACAACCAAGAATAAAATTAATATGAACAAAGACATTATTTGTGCTTATAAAAAAAGAACAAATGGCACTAAATTATCTCTCCTTTACAATTTTTGAAGTTCATTTTAAAACTATGTTAGTTTATATTGTAAACTCATATTGATATTGCTTGCTGGGTTCCACTGAAGTTTAAAATCAGGGTTCTTCCAGGTGGACACACTTTATAAAGACTTTAAAAGAACTAAAGCCCTGCAATTCATACTGGGCTGGGTTTAGTATGATGGTACCATCCTCTTAACTCCCCCTTAGGCCGTCTGGGTAGAGGTCACCATTCTAGGGGTATCCCTTGGGAATGTTGACCACTACTTATAGGACTGCACCTCAGCTTACCATCAGGCGGGGTGCAGTCAATCCGGCTGACTAAATATAAAAAAATATCGATTTGAACTAACATTTGCATGATTTCTGAATACATTTACAGAATTTCAAACAATACAGGTTATTATTTCTATGTCACATGATAAAAAACTGGTATGGTCTACCTGCAAAGGTTTTCATACAATCCCGAGTTCTTCACATGGGGTCATTTTAAGATAATGACCCCATGTGAAGTGATAATTTTTAATATCTTTACATGGAAAATGTAATATTGCTTTTGGCCCAAGCCCGCCTGCTGATAAATGAACAAGGTTCCTCTGGAAATTGGGGATCAGCCGTCGTTCCCACAAAAGCCAAGATAGGAGTGTAGGGAGCTCTTTTAGGCTCGAAAGTGCAAGCTTCATATAATTATAACTAGAATGAACTGCTTTTTAATTATTTTTAATATACCTATTGGATAGTGTAGGAACATAACATAAACTCACGCCTATATCCCCGAAAGGGTAGGCAGAGGTGCTAGCACCCACATTTCGCCAGTTTATGTTTAGGTCCCAATGTATGTCCCAATAGGTGGCGAGCCTATTGCCATTAACCGGGCACTTATAAACCTGCGATAAATACACACTTAACTTCGAAAAGCATTGAAAAGTCATTGGTGTGTGCCATGGTGAACCTGGGATCGAACCCAAGACCTCGTCTCAGCAGTCCATTACCCAGACCACTAGGCTACCGCGGTAACTAGTGTAGATAGTGTAGGAAAGGAAAGGAAATTAAACATCAAAATTTTATATACAATAGATTTAATTAAGACACGCAATTATGAAAGTATCACAGTAACAATTAAACATTAATTATACAAATACAAAATATTGTTCTAAACATTTTAGTATTATATAATACATTATGTGAAAGTAGGTATTGATTTGTCTACAAATCTAACAAAAAGTAAAGAAATCTTATCTTCATTGCAATAAATTATAATAAAATTAATTAAATACTATTTAAATAAACCTGTAATACTCTAATGTCTTTGATTCTCTACTCACTTTTTAGAATTACTAGTGAAGAAAATATTTAAAACTAGACTACGCCCGCGGCTCCGCCCGCGTAGACGTCTGATTTTCCGGTTTTTTTAACTATATCTCTGGTTCTACTTAACCGATTGTGATCAAACTAGCGTGAAATTTTGTCTGACCAAGACCTGTCAGTAAAATCTGTTAAGTAATTTTTGCGTGCATCAACCAACAAACAAACAAGAATTTCAAAAAATATATTTTTGTGTTTAGAATCGTTCATATAACCTCCAATGACCAGACACAGCTACTTCACAATTTTATAATAGTATAGATTTTGATTTAAATATAACTAATTTTATCAAAAAATTTTAATTTAAAAACTCTGCAGTCATCATCTATTTTTGACGCTGACTGTACATAGTCACAAAGACAAATTAGATTTTCCAATGAAGATTTCAATATGTATATATTTTAAATGTTTTATAGTTGGCACCCAGCAACTCTATATTATATAATCTTATCTACTATCCACTTTTCAGGTCAAATCTTTTTAATTTTCTTTTCCATTCATTCTAAACCATATAATATAATAATGTAACTATTTCGACACTCCCTATCTATAGTATCGTAATTGCATTTGACCAAGTTTGGAAACATTTTTGATAGGGTCTTCCTGGTCACATTCTTGAGTATTAGCAAAATTATAATTGTAAGCATTAAATAATTTTTCTATCTATACTTCCTACGTAAGTATTGTAAGTGCGTTTGTTGAACAACTTAGTCTTGCATTTGGACAAATGCAGTTACTATACACAGGGGGTGTCAATTTTATAATTATGTCAAGCAAATTTGGTCCCTAATGTCTCTATTTAGATTTCCGCATCTTAACGCAAAACATCATTATATCCATTTACAGTTGACTAGAGTGACTAAGTTTGCGTGACGATCTGTTATTAATACAGCGCCACCTATTGGATTATAACATCTCCGCTAACCCTTTTCATCGTACTTCGTCCATTACGCATTTGGTCCACTTCATCCATATAGTGGAACGTCATTATTCGTGAATAGTCCACTTCGTTGGTTCAATTCACAATTGGTCCACACATTCATTCGAATTGGACCACCGTCGAGTGCACTAGATACAAAATGGACGAAGTGCAACGAAACGCATTAACCACCTCGAACGATTTAAATCGACTAAATTCAGAAGTAGTTCACTTATCTTGTGGTTAATAACAATCCTGTGTGCGAAGTCCAAAGTACAAGGCATTAATCATCCAATTGAGTCAAACTCGCGACTCCTCTATTTATCCAGTGTTTTTGCATCACGTCGGAGGCTAGCGTGATAAACATGACAAAGTTGGACGAGTGTCCAGTCGTCGCCAATACTCCTTTCCTCTCACTGGTCTTGTAGATAGGACAGAAGTAGCACGGCGGGGGATTGAATTCGCTAATGAGGGCTGGTTGGAACCAGATTATTGGAATGGTGTCGAATAAGATCTTGGGGTAAGACTCGTCCAGTTGCATTATTTGTCTGTTCCATCGCGCTCCTTCTAAGAAGAGGCCCTGTGAATTTATATAATGTATTAGAACACAAGACATAATATTTATATCACGCTGAATAGTTGAAATAAATGTTACGCTATGTTTATTTATCATTGTAAGGGGATGGAAATAGCATAGCATTGTCAGCTACTGACGTCACAACGCACATCAATATGGCGCTTTAAAAAAAAATGAGAGCAGTAACAATTTTCTGATCATTCCAAACACACGACTCACCCATACGAAAACACTGTGGTCATGGCCTTCCTTATCCATTTCAAATGGTTGCTGCTTGCGAATAAAAGTAAAATACATACTATTAACGTAGCTATATTTCAGAGGTAAAATATGGCATGGTACGAAATATTTTTGGTCTGTCAATTCAGACTGCATGCCGCTCATTTATTTGAAGCTCTTAACGATAGATTTGTTAAAACTAACTTGTCAATTTCATTATGATTTATTTATTTTATAAAGAAAATTATATCCATCAACCAGACCAGGGCGCGGCACTGACACTCTAAAAAATGCCATTTAATTGTAGACTTTATTGTTATCAAGTTAAAGTCTAAAGTGAAATGATATTTTGTAGAGCGAACGAAAAAGTTAAATGAATTCTTTTCATTTGATTTTAGACTTTAACTGTATAACGGTAATGTCTACAATTAAATAGGATTTTCAGAGTGTCAGTGGTAGGTATTACTGTGGTTTGTCTTTAGCAGAATCGACGCCCTGAAAATATGTGATTAAATATTGCCCTTCACGTATAACGTACCTACTCTGTAAATCAAATTTATATCAACGTTGCATAATATCAACTCACCTTACAATATACTCCAAACACTGGCAGCTCAGTGCACTCCGATTCCATGCTAGTGATTTTAAACTCGAAGTGCACCTGGTCAATCGGGATTTTGTTATGTCTTGAGTAGTTCTGCAACACGCCCGTCAGAAATGACTGCGTGAAGTAGAAACCGGATAGCCAGAAGACTACTGGAGGACCCTCGTCTACCCAGTCTTGGAGGAATTTGAGTCTGTTGGCGAAATGTTAATTCAATTAAAAGTGGTCTATTCGTGGAGACCTATAAAATTGACGCTCTATCACTTGTATGTGTATTTTATTGTAACTGGGCTCTTGAATGGCACTATCAAGGCACAAAGCTCTCTTGAATGCCCGCTAATTTTTGGGACTATACCATCTTACTCTCTTCAGGGTGATTCCTGTACGCCAGAATTAATTACAGCGAGCAAAAAAAAAAACTAAGCATGACTCTCGGCTTGTCTAAAGTCATGTTAAACTGTCTTGGAATTTATAATGAATATTTTTCGATTAGAAATAAATTCTGGGAGTATTAACGCCTAGAATTTTTTATTTCTAGGAGTATGTGTAATGATTCGAAAGATCTTAAACCTTATTTTATTCAGTCTGATTGCGAGTACAGTTGCCATAATTTTATTTACTGGTGGGAGGCATAGACATTTTGGCATATTTAGCTTAAAATTCGCACAGTAGGTAATTTTATTGTACCACTAGCTGTTGCCCGCGGCTCCGCCGATGATTTTCCCGCTTTTCTGTTGGAATTTTTCCTGAATTTTCTTTGCTATAAACCTCACGGAGCCCGAGACCTTTCCAACGAATGCAAAACCGTGGAAATCGGTTCGTGCGTTCTGGAGTTATAGCGTCAGGAAGGAAAACCCGAATTATTTTTATATAGTAGAAGATTTAAACCACCAGTTTTATTGTACCATTTAAACCACCAGTAACATGCTTTCACTACTATTATGTTATTCTTATTCCAGAATCATGTCAGAACACGTCCTCAACGAGCAAAACTGGCCTCAAGAAGCAGACGCAACCATCCGTGACATCAGAAACCACGTTAAATCTGCGTGCATATCGCCGATACTGCACAGCGACAACCAACACATTTTCATTAATCTGACTACTCTAGAAAATTGCGACTACTGCATAGAACTGTCTGGGTTAGGGTTCAGAGTCGTAGGCAGAAAGTATGATGACACCAGCCTCTCCAGTATAGAGAACATGAACTATGAAACTCCTTACGCTCTGCTCAATAACATAAGTCAGAAGTACAGAGAATCTTTTGGAGGTGAGCTGATGAACAAGCTGCTGGTCCTCGCGAGGAAAGCCGATGGTTGAATATTCATGAATATTGTATTCCAGTGTTGAATGTATGCCTACCCCCAAGTCCGATGTCAAAGATGTCCGCTTGAGTTTAAAAGTGCAATTTTAGTAAAAAAAATAAACACTAATAGTTGAGACCGTTTTCTGAAAATGTTTTATGCACATTTCGGAAACGGATTTACAGTTGATTTTCGTTAAGTAAATAGTAATAAGCTGTGCCATTTGTCCAACAAAATCCTAAACTGTTAATAATGTTTATTATTTGTAGTAACTAAAAACTTTTAGGAGTCCTTGTCTGTCAGTAAGATCATTATCATCATTACACGATAATTGGATAACGCTTTAGATGTAACTTCAAAATGATCTCTCTTATTGCTGAATATACTGTATTGGTTGGAATTAACAAAAAAAATCATTTGCATGATACGCCCACAGCACTATTACGATTGTACTGGACGTTGGACCTAAATTGGGGCTTCTCTAGAAAGGATCTAGGATTTTACTTCGCATGCAACATGCTTAAATCAACGCTCGGGGTAGGGTAGTCGGATCCTGCAGAATCGATAGTCTAGATACTGCGTGAAACGCTTAATCTGAAAGTATTTACTTTATGCAAGCATAGCTAAAGCTTTATATATTGTAAACGTGTTGATCAAATGGCAATATAATTTATTTCGTTACTATTTTCTTAACTTAAATGGACAAAACCAACTAAGGGTATGAAACTCGACTTGTCGAAGTCGAGTTGATGCCTAATGTAGTCGATTTTGATTAACAATAGAATGTGTGTCAAATATCACCTGTCAGTATTCACGTGTGCTATATAAATGTTTATAAATAAGTTTATTGTTTAGTATTTAGCATAAGTAGCGCGACTAGTGCGGATGTGATTAGTAGATGGTATAATGGGTATATTTTTAGGCGGGAAAGAACATAGAGTCAGAATGGCTAGTTGTTTATGGTAAGCGGCTCTGAAATTATATTCCAATTGCTTCATAGTTGCTTATATTTGTCACACACTTGTCAATAATTGCTACATTATGATAAATTCAGAGAAATATACATAAATTTTTGACCAGCGATTCTGACGTCAGGGTGGATTGGTAATTTCAGAATTGAAACATCAGATCTGTTATTTATGGCGGTAATTTGAATCTCTGATGATTTTATAAAGACCTAGGGATTTATAGTATGTAGTTTCAGTTTGCACTTCGACTTTGAATCCACTAAATTCGTGCAACGACTTTGTGAATCTTTTCGTAGTGACTATTATAGGGACAATAATTTACAAATACCCTCATTTTCTT
This sequence comes from Lithosia quadra, assembly GCA_963576445.1. Taxonomy (NCBI): domain Eukaryota; kingdom Metazoa; phylum Arthropoda; class Insecta; order Lepidoptera; family Erebidae; genus Lithosia; species Lithosia quadra. The sequence continues at coordinate 15,400,196 of OY754884.1, read as the reverse complement.
TCTCAAGAGATTAGATAATTTCTGTCAAAATTCATGAAGTATCGAAAATACTTGTCTAGTATCAATCAAGCTCTTGTCCCTGATTCGTATAAGACGTATTATGAAATGGAGTGACAACCCTAACAATTAATCTAGGGTTACCAGAATTAGGATTACAAAAAATATTAATGTAATTGATGGTTATTGTTTCTAGAATTTCGTCAAATACGCATTCCGCACTAGTTCCCTGTACAAAATTGTATTTAATATTTTGATAGAATATTATTGTAATGTAACGTACAAGATAACCCCATTAACGTCCTGTCGTAGGTGGGTTATTCTCCAAAATATGTAGTATTTCCTAACCTTTATTAGGCAATACGATGTCGTTCCTAACGCCATTTGTGGTACTAGGTAAAAAACCTTATCAAATGGAAATTAATTATAACAATGTGTAGATGATGTTGTCTTGTCAAATACTATTTTGCAATATAGTGTTATTCTTACACAAATGGAAATATCTATCGATTCTCTACATGCCATCTCACGCCATTATCTGTGACATCAATCAATCTATCAATTAGCCTATACTATTGCAGTCCACTGCTGGACATAGGTTTCTATAGGTTTTCTCAATGTTCGCTCCGATCCTTGCGCAATCAATCTATCCCAGCTACTTTTTCTCAGGTCACCCGTCCATCTCACTGGCGGGTGTCCTACCTTCTGTTTGTGGCTTAATATTTCGTACATCATTCTTAAGACCAGCATCGAATAAACCGTTCAGAAAGAATTATAGTGCTTTGAAGATCGATAAATATTTCTTGAAAAAAAAAAATGGAGCAAGCACGAGCTTGGTCAATAAAAATTGTCATTGTGAGTACCTATGCATTATGTATTACAATACTGAATGTGCTAGCGATCAGTTTTCGAGTTTGGTTCGAAGTCAAAAGTAATAAAATTGTGTGTGAAATGTCGTGAACGAAAGATATCTATAGATACATTTGTTTCTTGTATCAACCAATTTTTTTTCAAATTCGTATTAACCAAACTTGATTCTTAAATGAGCCTACCTTTTCTTTCAATGGAATTTTAAAGCAATTGTACGCTAAAACCTTTTGAATATTTGGAAAGAAAAACCTTTTCTTTTCCAAATAATCAAAAGAACAACTTCCTACAAATTCCCTTATAATATGGGCTGACATCTTCTTTTAAGCTAAATTCTTATTTCACGCCTCTCTGAGCCGAGTTTTTGTAACCAAGAGTAGCTTTCGAGATCTAATCGATTCTTAGGTAGTCGGAACTCCATTTGAACAGCCCATAGTATCTGCTGAAGCTCTAAGCGAGCAATTGTTGATAAATATCCATGTTCAAGCAAAAAATGTTATGATGTGCACGCGGCAAGTTGACAAAATAATAAAAAATGTATACAATTATTTATGTTATATGAAAGCCATAGTATTTTGTGGGACTCAAATTACCATAGTAGTGAAGTAAAACTATAACAAATAAAATTTTTGTCTGTCTGTCTGTTTGAAAGTCTAAATAGACGCGGGCACAGCTAGGCGAATATAAAATCACAATCTATGTGCTTACTTGCAGTTACGTCCAGCTCCAGCCGCGGGTGACTGCCTCCTTTATTATGTATATTGCTAAAATGGAGATGCATTAATTTTCCGCAGCTTGCGTCACGTTTAGAACGATTTAGTTCATCTCGTGGCTGCTTTCAAATGGAGTCCTGACTTAATGTAGTGTAATATGTAGGTAACTTGCTATTTATATTAATATGTCACAGTGTGTGTTTGCCTTTACTGTGTTGTGCCGTTAGACTATAAATGTATGCCTATCTGTTAGGCAATTTGGTTGTTACATATCGAACTTACTGGTCTCTTGTAGAAGGTAGGTTATGGTCGAGGATCATTGTGAAATCTTAGAAAATCTAACAAAAATATGTTCATAGTTTGTGGCCTATGAAACCTAATAAGAAAGTAATTCATTTATGAAACAAAATCTACTTCGTAAGTAGAATGTTTCGAGTTTGATTATTCCTGTCAGGGTCGTTATTCTGTTTTACATCGAGTTCTAATCACAGTCAAAACGTGATAAGTCGATGAATTGGTTAACATAGAAGAAAGAACCGGTGTAAAACTAAACCAACTTAAATGTACCTAATACGAACTTGTAGGCAACAGGTAACAGATGAAAAGACTAATAATAAAATTATGGAATTTCTTAACTTATACTTTTTTATACAATTCAATGTTGAATCGCACACATGATTCTTTCAAATCAATAGACCCTAACACTGCTGTGATGCACGATAAATTCATGAGCAGAAAAGTTTGGCGACATTTTTCACCATTAGCAATTTGTTTTCGATAATGCGGGTAGATGACGTAAACTGCGACTAGAATGACATGTCTCAAAAATAAAGATTCTAGTGTTGTTTTATTATGAAATTCGGATAGACGATCACCAAGCATGTAATTAATTAATTTATGCCACACTATTTTTATATGTATTCAAAAATTGTCTTCAGATTTATAATATATTTAGGTGTGGTTGACAGTTTTGTGTTTCTGACACAAGACATTGGCAAAATTTAGGTGGTCTCCCCCAAAGCCATTATTAAAAGTTGAAGTTTAGGTGTGGACTGTTTTTCGGTTATCATTCCTTGATTTTTCAGTCCTCAATGAAAGAGGATTAATAGGAAACAACCTGCGCAAACAAATTACAACTACCCTCACTTCCTAAAACGTTAAGAGATGAGCACTTTCTAAATAATAGATGTTCCCTTGTATACCTTAAAAGATGTAATCGACCACGTATTAGTTCTGGCAGCCTATCGCTTCAATGATGCAGCATGTCGTTTGTTACAGCAATATATTGTAGTACAATTGTTGACAGACTGAGTACAAAATTGTGTACCTATTACTCTGGGGACATGTGATGAGCATAATATTCATGATCAATAATAACATTTCTTCAAAAAAAATTGAGATTTTGTAATTCTATTATACTAAAGTTACTGTCTATTAGTGAAATAATTAATGCGTAAAAAAACGATTACAAATATTAATTAAGATGGCTAAATTATGATTCAGCTTTTGAAGCTAATTAATTACGATATAAAAGTGGAATGCCAAAAAGTAGGAAGTACTGTATGTTATTTTATGAATGTCAATGATTAATCTTTTCCATTTGAACAAAGCAACAGCAATAATAATTAAAAAAGGTATAAAAAAATATGCTAAAAATAATTTTCTTCCATCTTAATTCATATTTAAGTGAAACACGGGATAATCTAAGGCTTCTAAGTTCATAAACTGTTCAGCCCCCGTAGACAAGTGTCAAAAGTCTAAATCGCTAACGATTGCTAAGGAAACGAATAGATTAGGTCGACCAATCACATCCAACTCTGAAAACATTATTTTTAAGTAGTCTTGTATGAAACCCAGCTTACTAAACAAAAACAGTCCCGGGTCCTTTAAGCGGGGCGTGAAAAAATATTTGATGAGGCCGTCAAGTTGAGGGCCACCACTGTAGCACTATCGGTGTATGTAGTGGTGAGCCGCGATCCTGACACTTTGCCTTTAGCTTTCCATCAGGCGATGTGAAGTCACGTTGACGTGTCCTATATATAATATACTAGCTGTTGCACGCGGCTCCGCCCGCGTGGATGTCGAAATCCGTTTCAAAAACTATCCTATCTCTCAAGTTGGATCGAACTGCACATGGTCTGCGAATTTTATTATAATCGGTTAAGTGGTTTAGGAGTCCATTGAGGACAAACATTGTGACACGAGATTTATATATATTAAGGTGTATATAAGCGTCAATTCTTAAAATGTTCGGTATGCTGACATCGATATGGCTTGACCAAATACCCAGCAATATAATATCAATCAGTTGCCAAGTTTTATTGCTGTCTGCTGTAGACGCAGCTATCAACCATCACACGTGCCCAGACAAGCATTTCTTTAGACGTATATACACGAGATAGATGTAGTGGACTGTTTGTGATAGTAATATAAAATTGATATAAATATTTACTGTGTATTTTTCTACCCTCCATCCTTTAGCATTTATATTGTAGTGTTGTGTGAAATAAAAACTACACAATGATTTTTGAACGGAAAAGTGAACATCCAGGGACAAGATTCTGCTGAAGGCAAACTACTGTCATAATACCATATTAATTGTAGACTTTATTGTTATCAGATTAAAGTCTAAAATTAAATGATATTTTATAGAGCGAATGAAAAAGTTTAACGAATTTTTTTTATTTGACTTTAGACTTTAACTGTATAACGGTAAAGTCTACAATTAAATAGCATTTTCAGAGTGTCAGTGGCATGACAGTGGTTTGCTTTTAGCAGAATCGAGGCTCAGGACGGGACTTGAGCAGTCCCTTACAGGGGGAATGCTCTGACCTGCTTCCGCCCACCGCACCAGCCAGTCACATATCTCTTACATCTACTCTGCTCCGCTGCCTCTAGTGGATACGTAGCTGAATAAGAAGGGTTTGTACCTCTGGAGCAGGTCCGCGACGTAGGAGCCGAGCGGCTTCATGGAGGGGTAGGACTTGGACTTCCACACGTTGGGCACGATGCCCTTGGTGAAGGCGTTGTTGCACTGCTCCAGCTCGGCGCTCATGATGGCCAGCCCCTGCGCCGCCAGGTTCACGCCCTGCAGCGTGCGCTTCACCACCGCGATCAGCCGGTTGTAGCGGATCAGCTCCTGCGCACGCTCATTGTATATTTACCGGCGAAATTTATAATTTTTTTATATTTATAAATATATATATTAATAAAGTATGTGAACAAACGTCCAAAAGCTGGCCACGATACCCAAAAGAAAGTTCACAGAAAGAAAGAGAATAAGAATTTTCGTCCATACATTACAAAAATAATTCTTTGCAAGGTAGATGAAATTTCTCATTTTTCTAATTATTGGAGTCGTTAAAAATTATTGCATGCGTCAGAAATGCGACTTGCATAAATTTTGTCTGCGTGTTTGGATTATAGTAACAAGTTTCTTGATGTTTATAAGAATCTAACGCAAAATATTCCATTCACAAAATGTCACCTTCAAACAGAAAGTCCCATTCTCAAGAGATTCTTCCTGTTTTTTGTTTCTCAAAGGCCTATCTCCCTGCTGTGGTATTCCCTAGCGTCTACAATATGGGGTTTGTGGAGGAACGGGATGTGACGTCCCTCCAACACAAAGGGAGGACCCTCCGACCAGGCAAGGTGATCACGCCTTGCGGGCCGCGGCCCAACGGTTATCGTTGGGATCTTGTGTATATGCTATACCAGCGCGCGAACTTCACTTTCGCGATTCAGAATTGTAATGACGTGGTTGTAGTATCGAAGAAGTTCATCGTGCTGTCACTAGATGGCGCTGGGTATATGTGGTATCGCCACAGGTTCTTCAAGAAGGGCATTAGAAGGTTTTTACAGGGTCGGCAGCGGGAGTGTGGTGTTGCACACGTCCATGCGCCACGGTGACCGCTTCCTATCATGTGTGCCGTGAAAAAAAAGGTCCAATAGTGAGGAAGGTTCCTTTCTCAAAAGATACCTGTAAGTTACTAAATGGATAAAATATAGTTGGTGCTATTGAGAGACCTGTTTGAGCACAGTGTTCATGCTGTTGTAGTAGAGCACGGGGTACTTGAGCGAGACCTCGAACACGTCGTAGAGGCGTGGCAGGCGGCCCAGCATGTCCTGGGTGAGTTCCACTACGCCGCCCCCCTCACCGCCCTCCGCACCGCCGCCCTTACCCGCCAGGGACGTCTGTGTCAGCAGCGTGCCGAACAGCAGCTGGACAACAGTCAGTCACATAATGCCTTTAGTCCATATTCATAACAATGTTTCTTAACTAATCTATGAAAAAATATTTTTTATTCGCTTTTTCTTATATTTCATCCATTTCTTAACCAGTTAGGTTTCATAGATAATTAAGAAACATAATTAAGAATATGGACTAAAGGGCATAATACCGGTATCTCCTGTCTGACTAGGGTAGTACAGTCGCCATCAGATATACTGTAGCAGACAAGGTGACCAAATACTTCTGAATAATTTAAAATGTCAATAACTTCCATTCACTACAAGTTACCATTAATATCTGAACATACATTACCTCGTTGATATCTAAGCAGATGCTTGTCAATAATTTCTAAACAAACAACTAACCAAAAATATCCGACTAAAACCGCACGCCATCTCAGGTCTTAATTACCGCCATTACCGGGGTGTAAGGTTACCTAATAGGTATATCCCTTGCACCCCAACTGATCCCGGTCCATCTACGGTTTTAAGATGCCCTCTCAACCTCTCCAAAGGGGGGGGGGGGGGATGGTGGGATGTAGAGTGACACGCGGTCGTCCTGTCACACCCCGTTAGTTGCTATTTATGGAACCAGACTTTCAGAATTGGTCTGACTTGTATAAAACTAGTTCTTTGATCCTATCAATAAATTACGTATATACTTATTCTAAAATGAACACAATTTAACTTACCGATCCAGTTTCCTTATTATCCTTGGTGATGTCGGCGTTCTCGTGGAGGCCGAACACCTCGGGCTTGGCGATCATGGGCAGAGCCCTGATGTGCTCCAGCACGGAGTTGTAGTCCATGCTGGGGGGCATGCGGTAGTTGCCGCTCGGCGAGAACGAGTAGCTAAACACAAAGTACGCGATTGAATCAGGATAGTGAGGTTGGAAGAAAAGGAAGTTTGAAACGTGGTTTGAACACTACTTTTTTTTTCGTGCGGTAATCCACATGGAGACACATCCCGCGTCCAGCGGGGCATTTCCACTCTCCATTCCACTTCACTTCACTCCACTCTCCACTACACAATGGGTACACAGGGGTAGAGTGAGCTCTGGCTACTCTAATAACCACCGGAAACACAACACGATGGTTAATACGGCCGCGGTCTTCTGTAGGGCGCATTCGAGGTACTTCCCCAGTCGGGGAGATACCGTCGTGTCCTACCTTCTACCAATCTTCAAAACAAAATGTCATCCCACCAAAAATATTTGTTTCAAAAGAACACCAACACGCGAATAAACATCGATTAAAAAACCAAATATAAGCAACGTACTCAGGGTTCCTGGTGACGTCATCGTTATAAAACAAGGACAGTAGCGACAGAATGAGTCTTCTGTCCTTGTCGTCAGTCACTCTCCCTCCATAGTTGCACTCCCCGGCCAAGTAGTTGAGAGCGTCGAATGGTGTCTCGCTATACTCTGTTAGGAACATCTGAAATGAAACGCATCTTTTAGTTTTTTTTTATTAGAACACGTCAATATGACTTCACCTCACCTGATGGTAAGCTAAAGGCAATGTCTCAGGATCGGGGGTCACTACTATATTTTTTATATTACGTAGGTGTCAGACAAGCACACGGCCCACCTAATGGGAAGCGGTCACCGTGGCCTATGGACGTGTGCAACACCAGGGGTGTCACACAAGCGCTGCCTATCCTGAAGGGAAGGGGGAGGGCTAGGAAGGGGTGAGGGTGAAGGGGTACAGTGAGCTCTGGCTACCCTACTTACCGGCGGGAACACAACACGATGGTTATTATGGCCGCGGTATTCTGTAGAGCGGAGGTACTACCCCAGTCGGACTGCTCAGTTCGGACGGGAGATACCGTCGTGTCCAACCTCCTTAATACATACACCGATAGTGCTGCAGTGGTGGCCCTCAGCTTGACGGTCTCATCAAATTTGATTCCACTGTGTGACGAAATTGATTTTTCTCCCACCAAACGTTTGTGTGAACATAAAGGACACAACAAATGGGTAAACATCTTTTCGTTCTGGTTTTTTGTGGACTATATGCAACATTTTCATTAAAGAGGCATGCCCCCCCCCCCCCCTTTGTGAGTATTCAGGAGGTTCCAGTACAAACCTGTAGGTAGTTTCATGATGCAGGTGAGAGACAATTTAACTCCCCCCCCCCCGCCTTGTGAGGGTCCAGTACAAACCTGCAGTTGCATGATGCAGATGCGAAGGTCACTCTCGTTGAACTCATACTGTATGTTCCAGCCCAGCGGCCCGAAGGCGCGGCGCTCCTGGACCACGGCGTGGAAGAAACACAGCGCGAACAGCAGCCGCCTCCAGTCCTCCGTCCGGGGACACGCGATGTAGAACTCAGGGTCGCAGATCGGGTCCGAGATGTACGACCGGTAGATGTTATTCTTCAAGCCTTTTGGAGCTTCGTTCGTCATTTTTACACCTGGAGGAAATATGGTATATCGATGAACAGAGTAACACGTGGGGTGTTGTTTGTATTGTAAATATGTAGACCAAAAAAAAGTATTCTCAGGTCTGGGCCGCGTAATTAGACCCGAGACGGCGTGCGGTTTTAGTCGGTTCGATCCCGGCATAACCACCCCCGATGTCCAAGGGGGTGGTATCCATAGGGATTTCCGCACGATAAAAAAGGTCTGGGCCGCGTTTCGAACCATTTTGATTTTGACGTTTTGTAAGTGCCGCTTAAAATGGTCTATACAGAATAAATGATTTTTGACTTTTCACTTTTATCGTTGGGAGGCTTAAAGCATTACTGCATAGTAGGGTGATTGTAATAAGTCTATGATGATTGTTGTTGTGGACATATCTTTAATAATTTTATTGTGTTGAAAATAAAGAGTTTTATCATTGGAATTGGACAGTATATGACCAAAAGTACCAATTCCATATCAAAAAATACCAAAGAATTAGTGTTGCACACGTTCATAGGTCACGGTGACCGCTTCCCATCAGGTGGGCCGTGTGCTTATCCGCCACCTACGTAGTATAAAAAAAGTCAATTATTAATAATTTCAAATTAATAATTCCACTAATAATGTCAAAATAATAATTCAATTATTCACAAGAAATAGTAATTATTGAATGAAATGATATCAAAATAATAAGTCAAGTAATCCATACCGTTCTGCAGCACCGTGACGGGGAAGGCGGTGCTGGGGTAGGAGGTGAGCCAACAGCGGAAATTGTGGTGCGTGGTCTGCGGGATGATGACCTCGGCGCAGATGCGCTCCAGCTCGCCCATCCACGAGTCCATCACGTGGCAGTTCTGCAGCACCACCCAGCCGCCCGTCACTATGGCCTGGTTGATCATGTTCGCCGCGATAGGACCCTGGGAACCAACAGGTCCATGTCAAAAACTAGGCTAATTTTGGTTTTTTTTATTACTATTTCTTGTGGCGACGCCGGCAGCTGGACGAATGTTTGCCACTTTGTGCATTTTCACAGAAAGTTAGGGGTATAAAACAACCTACAACCTATTCTCGGAGCTGATGAATAAACCTACACAAACATTTTCATAAAAATCGGTCAAGTCGTTTCGGAGAAGTTGGGTAATAAACATTATGATACGAGATTTTTATATTCTACTGCATATCAACATAGGATAGCATTCCTATTAATCCTACTAATATTATAAACACGGAAGTTTGTTAAGATGTTTGGGTATTTGGGACTCAATTACGCTCTAACGGCTGAACGAATCTTTTTTTTTTTTATAGGACATGTCAAAATGACTCCACCTCGCCTGATGGTAAGCGAAAGGCAAAGTCTCAGGACTGGGGCCACCACCACATACACCGGTAGTGCTACAGTGGCGGCCCTCAGCTTGACGGCCTCATCAAATGCTTTTTCACGCCCCGCTTAAAGGCCCCGGGACTATAGGAGGAAGGAAACAACCGCTTGGTTCTTGATGGAATTAATGCCACCGTGTGCGAGTGATACCTCAGTCTGGCACGTGTAGTTCTGTGTAGGAAAAGAGAGGGTGGGATTAATTGGAAGAGCTCATCGGTTGAAATTCAGTACAGGAATAGATTATAGTCTATTATAGTTAAAAAAAATGAGATCTTTTATCTCTAGAATAGGTTCCCATGAGTAGCAAGTACAGGGATCAGTACTAGACAATTTGTAAAAGAAAAACTGATAATCACGCTATAATAGAAAAAAAAATTGTTAATGCATTTCAGATTTTAAAATAGAGTGTAAGTATAACAAAAAAATACATTTTTATTGTTAAAAAATCATATGGTGCTTACAACAATCATCATCTAACATCCTAATACTCAAATAAAACACATTTCTCACCTGACCCTGTCCAAGAGATATGGTCTCGAAGCTGACAACCTTCCTCTCCATGGAGAACTTGACCAGCCCCGACATGGGGTCGGACCCCGGAGACAGGATGAAGATGAGGGGGGAGCAGCAGTTGCTGTCGTTGTAAGACTTCTCCAGGTCGAAGGGTGGGGGTTCGATGTACACCTGGCCCATCATGGCGACCACGTATTGTTGGACCAGTGCTGTCATCTTGTCGGGGCGGATGCATCTGGAGTGGGTATTTTCGTGCATTTATAAGTGTAGTTGTTAATTATTGGTTAAAGGAACCTAATTTAACATGGTCAAAATATAAAATTGTAAAGTAGCGGTCTGTAGATTTTATTAGTAGTACAGATTCCGGCACGTAAATTGGCCAGACGCGTCATATGCGCAAAGGTCGATTTTTAGGTCCCCTTTGAGCTATGAGCGGGTGGCGGGAGACGCGGTTGCGCCGTCGCGGACATATGATTGGACCGTCACTTGACGGACCAATCATATGTCTCCGAGAGTCGTCTTGTAGCGAATCAACGTTCCGTTCGTTCGTACTTTGAATCATTTAATGGCTCGAAATGCACGATGCGCGAACTTACCCCAAACCTGGCCAAATTACGTGCCGGTATCTGTATTAGTATGTAGATATTTAAAAAAAATGGTTATGGTATGAACTATTCTGAACAAAAATAAATCAAGTAAATTTTTTTACAAGTTAAACAGTTTTAAATTGTATTGTCATCAGAACTAAAGACTTCTGCCAAATATCAGACCAATCCAACAACTGAAAGGGGGTCAAATTTCAATTACTATATTATGATCTGTTTGGGTCAAATCTAGTAATTGAAAGACCCACAGGTCGAGTTAAATAAAACCGTCTAAAAAATTGAATTTTTATCTGTTTGTTCGCACTAGAACCAAAACCTTACCAGCTACCTAACAGCTTACCATCAGGCGAGGTGAAGTAATTATGACGTTTCCTATACAAAAAATAACTACTGGATAGATGATTATGATGCGTTTATTTGGTTTCGAAGGTTTTGGTCAACTTAAACATTCAACAAAACTTAAATTGAGTAGAAACGGAGGTATAGTCAAAACACTTAAAAACGACGGCCAAGCGGACGGAGTCGCGGGCATAGACTAGTAGTATATATACCTGAGTATAATCAGTTTGGCAATCCCCTCGACCTTATCAAACGGCGCTGGGAACGAACTCTCGTGGGGCGCAGACAGATCGTAGAACGCTTTCCACAAATGAATGTTTTCTTCAAAGTGTTTTTTGAAGCCCTTTAATCTGTGCAAATACAAAATAATATTTTACCTATGTTTTAAGGTACACCGTGGTTTCAACATCCGAGGGGGCCATCTAGAAGCCGTAGATGGCCGAGGGTCAACCAAGCCATCTACACTCCAGCACCGGAAGGGAAATGCCTAATTGGACAACTTTATTATTATTTTTTAATTCTTTATTGTACACTAGCTGACCCACCTCGGCTTCGCCCGTGGGCTATTTCGAACCCCGATGCACCCTTTTTAACTCACATAATATATGCTCATAATTTATCCGTTTTCCTAAAATGTATGGGAATCTACCGGAATTGTTCACATTTATGATTATTGCTCCGCTCTCTTGAGCAGTAGCGTGATGATATTCAGCTTATGACGTTCACGGATAATATGGCTTTCTATTGGTGAAAGAAATACCACTTACAATTTAACAAATATACAAACACACAAACTTTATTTCTTTAAAATATTAGTACAGATAAAACACAAATGCCAATGGGGTCACCTTACACCCCAGCGCGTGTAGACACAAGACGGCGTGCGGTTTTAGTCAGTTCGAGTCCGACATAACCATCCTCGCTGACCGGTGGGGGTAGAAAGTGGATTTTCACCCGAAATAAAGGGGTGGGAGGAGGGAAGGGGGGGGGGGTTTATGGCGGTACGTACTCTTGGAAGTTGCTGCAGCGCACGATCTCGGACCAAGACTTGTCGGTGAGCCAGGCGGGCGCGGGGTTGGCGTGCGGGTTGTCCAGTGCGACTCCGCCCGTCAGCAGGAACGATACCAGCTCGTCGTTCAGCGTACCCTGCACACATTTATCATTACACTTTAGTTTATACGTCCATTCAATATTTCACCAATATTCATTGCCACTTTTATTTTACAAATGGCCATAAAGATTATACTGATGACATGACGCACATATGCGTCATCGGTCTGAATGAGGCTTTTTTTGACGCACGCATGTGGCCATTTGGTTAATGCCATCTATTATTGGGCAGTTGGATATTAAAATAACAAATTAAATATGAAAATAAGTAGGTACATAAAATAAAATTATATTAAACGTTGAACTTGGACGTACAGTAGGTCTAAGCTATAGAAGAGACGCAAGTGATAAAAAGTAGCGGATATCATGGAGGGGGGAGGGAAGGGGCAAAGTAGGTACGATACCTACTCAAATAAAAAAACCGCTACTGCAATATTCACTTTATATGCGAGTAAGTTCCTCACCTTAGCTCTAGCAATACCCAGCGTGAGAACGAGCGAGAAGATGAGCTTGTCCTTCTCGAAGAGGCTGCGGCAGACGTTCTCGTAGATGCTCTTGGTGAAGTACGCGTTGAGTGCCTCCAGCCGCTCGTCCAGTATGTCGCTCTTCGGCGAGTTCACGATCGCCTGGTTGTACAGGTTTATGAACCTGTAACATATCGGTTTAATTAAAAATGTGTGTATGGGAAGATAGCAACCCATTTATGTCCTACTGGTGGACACGGGTCTCCTCTCCTCTAACGAGAGAGCTGAGAGGGTTTAGACC